>JALPQD010000543.1:0-286140 GCA_023101885.1 Typhlomys cinereus
GATTGTAATGATTCCAAATACTTAATTTTTAATATATATATGTGCATATATACATATATACATATGTACATATATATGTATATATATATATATATATAGTGTGTGCGTGTGTGTGTGTGTGTGTGTGTGTGTGTGTGTGTGTGTGTCAGAGAGCACCAAGGGTGACTTCAGGAATCATCCTGGATTGTTCTACCTCCTCCTTGCTTCACTTTGGGATTTCCCAGGCTCTGCCTACCAGGGCTGGAAGTGCAGGCTGCTGAGATTTCCCGCTGGCGTTTTTACGTGGGACCTAGGATCCAAATTCAAGGCCTTCTGCTTGGGAGACAGAGTCTTAACCTCTCCAGCCCAATATCCAAATATTTACAAATTATTTACAAACATAATTACAAATATTTACATTGCTCAGAAATATTTAAAGGCTATATAGGTTAAATATAGATGTATGTGTGCTATACATCTTTCTTTCACCCAAAGCTGCTGTAATTCTATGGAGAGCACATGCTTGTACTTCAGCCGTTACTCACTGTTTGATGTGTTATTGCCTAATTACTTACAATACAGATAGATACTTGTTCCACCACTGACGAACACTTGGGTTGCTTCCATTTTTTTTCCTGATCACTCCCAATGTTGCTATAAACTTGCTGGTCCCTGACTCTGGGTGGACCTGTGTAACAATTTCCTAAGATTGGGACTTTAAGGTAATAAGGTCATATACACTCAAATTTACTAACTGCTGCCAACTAACTTGTTCTACAAAGAGGTTACACTAATTTCCACTCCCCTTCAGCTACATGAGAGAGTTACTGAAATTCCACATTCTAGCCAGCCTTTGCTCGCGCCAGACACTGTAACGTTTGCCAGGCCCCTGGGTGATAAATGATACTGTGGTTTTGATGTGCAATTCCCTGGCAACTAGAAAGAGTAAGCATCTTTTCTTGTGCTCTTTGCTCTTCTAAGGAATATCTGTTCCTATCTTTGCCATAGTGTAACTAGGAATTTTCTGTCTTACTGCTGTTGTTTTTCTTTTGCTAGTCTGGCTTTGGTGGGGTACTGTTTTTTGTTTTGTTGTTTGTTTTTATATTTTGAGACAATATCTCATGTAGCTAAACTGGTGTCAAGCTCCCCATAGAGCGGAGCCTCCTGCCTCTGCTTCCAGGGTACTAGGATTCATGCCTAGGCCACATACCTGCCTTCATTGACTTGTAAAAAATTTTTTATATTTTTCTATTTGAAACCTAAGAAAGCTATTATATATCAGAAGGCACTATATGTGCCTGTGGAGGCCCAAGGTGACTTTGGGAATTACCCTGGATTGTTTCTATCTCCTATTTGCTTCTGAGTTTTCTGGGCTCCGCCTTCCAGGACTGGAAGTACAGGCCACTACCATTTTTCTGCCTGGTGGTTTTTACGTGGGAGCCAACTCTCCAGCTCTCTATTATGTTTTTGATGAACAATCACCTTTAAATATTAACTATTCCAATTTGGTGATTTTTTTATATTTGTGCATTTTTATTTTAAGAAAATTTCCCTCTGCAGTCCTAAAGACATCTGCCTTCTGTCTTCTAAAATTTTGTCATTTATACAGCTCATATTTAATATGAATATATTTTGAGTATATTTGAATACACACACATACATACGTATATATAAAATATTTGCAGTGGGACGTTCTTAGACCTAGCTTACATTTCAGAAGGGATGGGGATATATATATATATATATTCCATTTGTGGGAATTGATAGCAAAGGGTGTGGCTGATGGCAGATGCAGGAAGCCAGTTCAGGTCACTGCAACCATCAGGAGGTGGAAAGAGCAAGGACAGAGAGGAAACAGGACCAGGCTGCCAAACCTCAAGGCCCAACTTCTGTAACAACGCTGGAGCTGTTAAAGAAGCCACCACCTTCCCAAACATTCACATCAGCTAAGGATTCAAATACACAGGAAGTGAGGAGAAACAGCTCACATTCAAGCCGTGATATACATACCTACGTACCTCCGTATATACGTAGACATATATCAGTATCCCTATATTTATATGTGAGATACGTATGTATACATATGTCACAGGCTGGCTCCATGCTCATGGTCCTCCTGCCTCTCCAGCTTAACACTGATTATTTTTGAAAGGTATGAGAAAGGAACCCAATCTTATCCTTCATGGACAATCATCTGTGTCAAGATCATTTCCGCAACAATCCATTCTTCCCTAGCAACAAACCTTGCATCTGTCCTGGTCAGTTCCAGAGTAATTTAATTACTATAGATTCATCTTTTCAGCTACAGTAGATGCCTCTGACTTACATTTTCCTTGAGGAGTATCTTCATTATTTTTAAACCGCTGTACTTCCACTTGAATATTAGAATCAGTTTGTCATTTTCTACACATATACACAAAAAATCCTACTGGGGCTTCAAAGGAAGCTGATCTCATCTATAGACAATTTTGTAGCGAGCTGACATCTTTACACACTGAAAATTTTTTTCCATGAATAAGTTCATCTCCCTCTATGTTAGAGACATCTTTAACACTTTTCAACGTTTTTTTAAAATGTAGTGTGTGTGTGAAGAGAGAGAGAAAGACAGAGAAAGAAAGAGAGAGAAACATGTGCCCCTGTGGAAGGCCAAGAGTGACTGGGAATCACCCTGGATTGCTTCTACCTCCTTGCTTCACTCTGGGACTTACCACACTCTGCCCACTAGGGCCAACGTGCACACTGCCGCCATTTCCACCTGGCATCTTTACATAGCACCTGGGATGTGAACTCAGGACATTCTTCTTGTGAGACAGAGTTTTAACCCCTGAGCTATCTCTCCGGCCCTTTCAACAGTTTTATATTCTTTTCTGTAAAGGACTGGTAAATCCCTGTTATTTATTCCTGGATATTTTAAGAAGTTTTATGTCCAGCATTTCTGCCTTTATTTATTTTAACTATGGTTAAAAAAAATAAGATTATATCTTAGGGCATTTGCTCCCTCTTCCCAGCTCAGTGAGCTCTGGGAATACTTACCCACGCCTAGGCACAGTGAAGTCTTTGAGGGGTGGCAACACCTGCTAGGGTCACTACTTTCACCCAGAAATGAACCTGCTGGGCTACACAGGGTTTTCTGTTTCTGAGGAACCACCCTACCGCTGTCCATAAAGCTTGCATCACATGCTTCAACCATGAGGATTCCAATTCCCCCACATCCTTACCAGAATCTGTTATTTTGTTGTGTGTCAGTGAAAAGCGCAGCCGTATGAATGGATGCTGAGGGGGTGGCTAATGGCTTTGATTTGATTTCACTGGTGACTAGGAGTTTTGAGCATCTATTTATACTCCTGTTGACAATCTGCATATTTTCTGAGAAGTGTCTACTCAAGTTCTTTGCTCATTCTTCTTGCTCTTGTGAGACAGAGCCGGATGCACTCCAGGCTGGCCTTCTTGGTTTTCTTTCTTTCCCTTATTTACTATGCTGTTAGGGTTGCTAACAGAACGATAAATAAAAGTGGTAATAAAATGACTCCATGCTTTGTTTTTGATCTTAAACCAATGAGGTTCAATACTCCCCAGTGACCACAATAGATTCTATTAGCTGTTATAAGAATCCCATACGAGGTTGAGGACATTTCTTTCACTTGTTTGCTGAGATTTCTCTTGCATGGTTGTATGTGTGTTTCAGTTATCAATGGACAACAGACTTTGTGCAGTTTTTCGTGTAAGTTGTTCAAGATTATGGATTTGTCACATTACAAATCAATGTTAAGTTACAATAACATTGTCAGTTGTTGGAATACAGCAGATGTGATCATTTATGTGTCTTTTGTGAATATTTGTTGTTCTCTACTATTCTGTTTAGGTTTCATTCACATCTTTCAGTGAAAGTGGCTTCCTGGTCTTTTTCTCCCTGATTTTGTAAATTATAGGTACTGAGATTATTACGGCCTCAAAAGAGAAATTAGAAATGCTGAGAGTTTGGAAAATCTTATATAATGTTGGTATTAGTTTAAAAATTTTTTTAAATTTTATTTATTTATTGTGTGTGTATATCAGAGGGTAATAATTTCCCTGTGGAGGGCCAAGGGTGATGGAATCATCCTGAATTGCTTCTCCCTCCTTCTTGCTTCACTCTAGGATTTCTCAGGTTCCGCCTACCAGGGCCAGAAGTGCAGGCCTAAGCCATTTCCACCTGGCAATTTTACCTGGGACCCGGGATCTGACAGGGCAAAGTCTTAACCTCTGAGCCATTTCTCCAGCTGTTCAAAAAAAAAATTTTTTTTTTTAAATTTGTGTGTATCTGTGTGTGTGTTTATCAGAAGGTACTGTGTGTGCCTCTGGAGGCTCAAAGGTGACTTTGAAAATCACACTGGAGCACTCTCCTCTTTGCTCTGGAGTTTCCCAGGTCAGAAGTACAGGGTGAGGCCATTTCTGCCTGGTGTTTTTGCATGTGATCTGGGATCTGAATTCAGGACTTTCTGCTTGCGAGACAGAGTCTTAACTCCTGAGCCATCTCTCCAGCCTTGATATTAGTTTTTTACTTGAATATTTGTCCAAATTCATGTAAAATCTCTCACACCTGTCATTTCCTCTATAGAAAGATCTGGAGTTACTTGCAGTTCTCCAGTCTCGGCCTCCTGAGCTATTTGTGTTTTCTAGTCCATCTGCAATCAGCTTCAGTTGACAGTGTTCTCTTAGAAGCTTGTTCACTCCTGCTAAGTTTCAATAACCAAATGTATGACAGCTTCTTTGTTGTAATTGCCTCAAAGAATGTAGTCTGCAACATATTATTTGGGGGACTTCTTTTATGCCATCAATTTTCATGTGTTTGATAACTGAATACTAATTTTCTACATTCTTCAGTTTTGTGTGTGTGGTGTGTGTGTGTGAGATGTGTGGTGTGTGAGAGATGTGTGGTGTATATGTGTAATGTGTATGTGTGTGATATGTGTGTGTAATGTGTATGTGTGTATGTGTGGTGTGTGTGAGACGTGTGGTGTATGAGAGATGTGTGGTGTGTGTGTAATGTGCATGTGTGTGTGGTGTGTGATGTGTGTGGAGGTGATGTGTGTGTATAATGTGGTGTGTGTGTGTTGTGTGTGAGTGATGTGTGTGCATGTGTGTGTGTTATGTGTATGAAGGTCAGATGTCAATACCAGGTGTCTCTTTCGGTCACTCTTCACATTTTTGAGACAGAGTCTCTCACTGAACCCAGAGCTCACCCATTCAGATTCTAGCTGGCAAGCGAGCCCGAGGCATTCGCTGGGGTTATGGACAGGCACCACTGTGCCCAGCTCTGCTCGGGTGCTGGGGTCCTCACGCTTACACAGCAAACGCCTTACCAACTGAGGCATTTCCCCAGTCCGCTGTCCTTGACAAGTATGCTGAACTTTGGTTATATATTTTCCATTTTTTATGCCTTTATTCACTCTGTGTTTGTTTTAATTTTTAAAAGATACATTATTATTTGAGAGGGAGAGAGAGGGAAGGGGAGAGAGGGCAAGGAAGGGAGGGACAGAGGGAGAAAGTCAGGGCCAGGCAGGCAGAGAGAAGGTGCACACACCAGCCATGGGTGACGGTGACGGCCAGAGAACAGCTTACAGCACATGGGGACTGAGCTCAGGTGACCAATGAAAGCAGTGCCCACCTGCTGAGTGCCCACCTGCTGAGTGCCTCGATGGCCCTTTTCATATATAAATTCTGCAGCTACAATGCCAGGGGTTGTAAGTGTAGAATCATTCATTTTTTGTGTGTGTTTGGTAAGGACTTTAAAAAATCATGACAAAACATATATCACATAAAACCTGCATTTTAACCTTTCTGCTAAGATTAATGATTTTACAAAATTTCTCTTGACCATTGCTTTGCCTACTGACTTATCCTTAATGTCCCACTTTTCTATGTCTTTATATATAATTCTTTTACTCTTTCTTACAAACTGTACAAAGTTTTATTTTAGGTTCTCATTTATTTTTCTCATTTCACTTTATCTTTCATTTTTGGCAATTTTCCTCCTTGAGTCAATTCTCCTAGGGCTGCATTTTGGAGAGAGAATTGGAAGAGAAGAGGGAAAGAAAGGAGGGGAAGGAGAGCAGGAGGAAGAAGAGGGACGGAGGAAGGAACAGCAGGGAGGGAGGAAGGAACAGCGAGGAGGGAGGGAAAAAGAGGAAGGAGGGAGAGATCTAATGAGACCTATTTAGTGCCAGGGGTCTGACATGGGCTTTTCCTTCAGGCTGGCTGACTGGACTGTGGCCATGGTCTTGTGAATTAGGTGCTACATCTCCACTTTCAGATGAAGGTCAATTCAAGACTGGAGCTCTGTGACGAGGCCTGTCTCTTTCCAGGCCGCAGCCCGGCTCTAAGTAACGTTACTTAGAGAAAGAACGCGCAGTGGGTGGGAGAGGAGGCCGGATCAGTGTGGCATTCTTCAGAGCTAGAGAGAAAGACACCAGGGCCTGGTGTGGGACATCTGAGAACCACAATGAGGGCACGTAAAGGGGGCGGGGGGCGGGGGGCACAGAGCTTCAGCTGAGGGGCAGATGCCACAAGAGCAGAAGGTGGCTTGTGCAGCAACTGCTGCCCGCGGGTTCCTGCGGGGCTGGTTTCCTGGGGAACCACGGGCCCAGCTCTAAGAACCGCCGCTTCCCGGAGCTCAGATGACTGTTTCCGAGCAGCCTGAAGCTGACTCCTTGCACAGCACACTCTTTGTTGCAGTCGCCTGCACGGTTGCTGATAAATGACCATCACACGGCTTAAGGGAACAAGGGTTTATTCTCGCTTATGATTCCTGGTTACAGTTCTCAGTCCAGCTTGACAGGAGAGCAGCACCAACACCAGGCTGAGGGAACTGGCCACACCATCTCTACCTAACGGCTGGGAGAGGGACGATCCTTACTTGCCAGACCAGCATGTCCGGCCAAGTGTACACAAGGATGCCGACTTCCTCGACCACCTCTCTGTACTTTATTCATCTGTTCAGGGCCTGGTCCCACCCACCATGGGCTGGGGCTGCTCCATCAAGTAGACCATCTCTTGCAGGTTTGCTCTGGGCTTAACTCAACCTTATTAATACTCTACAAATGTGCCCAGAGCTCAAACCCTCAACAATCAAGTTGACACCTGTGCTTAACTATGACACTCTTCCTCCAGCTGCCTCCTTGCGGGGTACACTCTTCAGCAGGATAGCCCCACGCCTGGGAGCGAACAGCCTGCTAGAGTCGAGCTAGACTGGTTGGTGCCTTTGTGGCTACTCCTGTCACGTTCATTTCCAGTTTTCTCTCTGGCATATCACTGAGCTCAGGGCCACAGCACCGGATGGGATTCAAGCAGGAGAATACCCGCCAGCGCGGGGCTCTTGGTCTAAAGCCTCGTAAGTCTTCAGATGAGCCAGGAATCTTCTGTATTTTAACACGGACACTTCATCCAGGAACTTAAAATCCTTTCAATCTAATCACGCCTCAACCAGTTTCAGGTCAAGGCAGTTTAATATTTTAGCTGCATCTTATTTTAATCACAGCAAAATTAGTTATCACTACCAATAACTACTAGTATTCTTATTACACTTGGGGCTTAAATGTACCATGTTTATCAATTCCACTAATTGCACTATTTGTTCTTGCATTCCAGCTCTTTCTTCTTATTATTTCATAGCATTTTTCATATTATTTCAGTTTTTTCCCCCAAAGTATTATCCATCCTTTGACCTATAGCAAGGCACTTTTGGGTGGCTTTTCCATGAGCCACTGCCCACCTGTGTGGAGAGCAGAGGACAACCTTCTGGTGTCCTCCTTGCCTCGCCACCTGGTTTTCTAACTGTGTCTCTGCTGAGTTCCGCCATGCTGGCTGTCCTGGGGCTTCTGCACTCCTGGGTCCCATTTCAGTCCCCATTTTCCTGCAGTGAGCAGGGAGTATAGGCGCTGTAATCTTCTTTTAAACTTTTATTTCTGAAAAAATTTCTTCTTGCCTGAGTAGATTAACTAGCTACAAAATTCTATTCACTACATTAAATTTTCCATTCTGTCCTTCAAGTCCTTCAGTGGTTTACCTAGTTCCCATCTCTATATACTTCCATTCAGGATTCTACCTCTTGAATATTTTCTTCAAACTGACTTCCCATTCTCTGGTTTTTACTTCGGCAGTCTCTCCTTTGTTATTTAACCCCTTCGCTGAACTGAACCTTAAGGTTTTTGTTTGGTCTTATTCCCAAGCAATCAATTTGGCCTCTTTTTTCACATTAGTTTGTTCTTTAAAAAACATTGCTGATACAAAGTTTACTTCTTTGACATTTTTAATCTGCCATTTCCTAGAGTTCTTAATGCTAAACTTACCATTTTTATGTGGGTTTAATTTGTTGATTCTCCCTCATAGATTGCTCTGAGCTTCAATTTTCATTGTCTGAGATCAAATTTGCCTTCAAAAGCATTGCGTTGCTTTGCAGCCACATTAATCTGAGCTGTTTTCAACAGGTGCCCACTCGAGAGCAGTGCTTCCAATAGAAACTATGTGCTCTCTCTGCACTGTCCAATATGGCAGCCACTGCACACGTGGTCACCGAGCGCTGGCTATGAGCAAAGAAGCTAATTTTAAATTTTAATTAAACAGCCATAGATGGCTGATGATAATGCGCTGGACTGAGCTGTTATTTCTTTTGGTTAAATATCTTCCATACAACCTGATTTGGCTCAGCAAACACTCTCGACCTTAGTATACTCGTGTGGGGGCGGGGGGGGGGGGGTCGTGCGCCATCCCGAGATTGGCAGGTACACTGTAGCTTCTTTGGGGTTAGTGGATTTTTCCCCCCTAATCCTAGTTTCTTAAAGGGACTGCTCTTCTAAAGCCATGGCCTTTATATAAAAATATTAGCTCTCAAGTTGCATGGACTCAAGATAGATTTCCTTTTTTATGTGGCTTGAAACACCACCTTTGGGCTCTAAATCAAGTTCAGGTCATCAGACTTACTTGGCAAGCATCTTTTCCAACTGAGCCATTTCTCAGCCCAAGCTAATTACATTTCAAAAAGTATTTTATTTATTTGACGGGGAAGAAGGAAGGGGAAAGAGGAAGAGAGAGGAAGAGAAGGCAGGAAAACAGAGGGGAGGGGAGAAGAAAAGGGGAAAGGTACAGGTGTGACATAGTGCACAGACAGAGGTCAGAGGAAGTAAGTTTTCTTCTTCCCCCACGTGGGCTTCTGAGGATTGAACTGAGATCACCAGCTTTGCAAGCAAACGCCTTACCCACTGAGCTATGTCATCAGCCAGAAGCTACTTGCATTTTACATCTGCCTCCTGAAATTGTTAGCGAGCTTTTATTATCCTTTGGTCTACCTAGCCACAAATTCCATGCAGCTCTCTATGGTAATTTAAATTGCAACTTGCTTAAAATCATATTATAACTTGGATGGAACAATGTTGCTTTCTTGATTACTTTGCCTCCCTTTTTTTTCCTTGTATCTCATCACTACCTTCTGAATGCTTCCTCCCCACCCCCATTATAGTACATTCTTGAATAATCCTCTCAGCAACGAGCTTTCAAAGTCCCTACTGAGATGCCCTCACTGATGGCAGGCAGATTGTATGGGAATAGAATTTAATTCAAATTTATTTTCTTTTACGACCATAAAGACATGCACACTGCCACCCTCCCCCCCTTTATTTTCTTAAAACCAGTGACCAAACTACATGTCTTTTCTCCCTTGTATCTCTCAGGGATTTCTCTTCACTATGACTGATCTCCATCCAGATACTCACTGTTTTTCAATGCTTGAAAAGGTTTCCAGGCATTATTTTTTAAATGTTATCTCTTGTAAGTTTTCTTCACTTACAACGCTTAAGAGACTAAAACTTCTAGGTACCCTAAATGCTTCAATTATTCTTTTCTTTTTGTGTGTGTGCATGCGTGTGTGTGTGTGTGTGTGTGTGCATAAGAGGGTACTTGAGTGTGTATTCATGCCTATGAAGGTCCAGGGTGACATTGGGAATCACCCTGGATTATTCTACCTCCTTATTGCTCCTTATTAGGTTTTCCAAGCTCTTCCTTCCAGGACTGGAATTGCAGACTGTCACCATATCTATATGACATTTTTATGTGGGATCTGAACTCGGGTCCTTTTGCTTGTGAGACAAAGGCTTTAACCCCTCAGCCATCTCCCCAGCTCCTCAATTTTTCTTTTACATTCAATTTTTTATTTCTTGATACCAAGTTTGGGGAAATTTTTCTTAGACTTTTAGTTCATTCATTTGTTCTTCAACCTCATCTGCAGTCCATCCAGTAAGTCTGTCATTTGATCTGGCAAGCAAGCAAGCATTTGCACAGGGTCTCCAGGATGGCCTCAGATTCACTATGGATCTCAGGATGATCTTGCACTTCTTATCTTCCTGTCTCTACCTCCCGAATGCTGGGATTGCAGGTATGTGCCATCACACTGGGTTTCTGTGGAGCCGGGGATCAAACCCGCAAAAGCTTCTGTATGTTCCTTAGTGCTTTGCTTCCAGGGCAGAATTGTAGGCCGCCACCATTTCTACCCGTCATGGGATCTGGGGATCTGAACTCAGGTCATTTTGCTTTCATGGCATGTAGCTTCTGAGCTACATCCAGAGCCACCACCGAATAGGTTTTACTTCAACAACTATATTTTTCAATTCATGGTGCCTGTTTCTTATTTTATAGTTTCTGCTTCCTGTATTAGAAAGAAAACTTGCCCCAGGCATGGTGTATACTCCCAGCACTTGGGAGGCAGAGGCAGGTGGATCACTGTAAGTTCAAAGCTAGCTATACAGTGAGTGCCAGGCCAGGTCCTCTTATGTAGAGTAAGGTTCTGTTCCAAAAGGTAAGGAAAAAAGTTTATCTTTAGTTACTTATGTGTATGGGTACACGTGTGTGTGTGTGTGTGTGTGGTGTGTGTGTGTGTGTTTGTACATGTACACATAGAGGCCAGAAGTCAGTGTTGAGTGTTTTTTCTCTATCTTATTTTTGGAGACAAGGTTACTTAGCAACCCGAGATTTTCCTGTCCAGCTATGTTGGCTGGCCAGCAAACTCCAGGAATCCGCCTGTCTCTGCCTTCCCAGCACTGGAATTACAGGTGTGTGCCACTCACTGTACCAGCTCATTTTTCTACATGGGACTTGAACTTAGGTCCGGTAATAGTTACTTAACTGTTGCTGTGAAAAAGCATTCAAAGTCAAGCAACTTAAGGGAGAAAGGGAGATTTATTCAGCTTTCATGGCGGAGGCGACATGGCTGGTGGCTGAAGCAAGAGGCAGGCTAAGTCATTGCAAACATCCTGGAGTCTCTCTTGCAATCTTCTGTTCTATGGTTCCTTTTATCTGGTCCATTACTAGGAGGTTCCAGTAAGATCTAGGGCTGGTCTTTGTATTGTGAATGTACTGATCTGGATAATCTCTTCAGGTGGTCTGACAGCTGGTCTTAGTTAATGCCAGGTGTGTCGAGTTGACACCCAAGAGTAATTACCACAGTTCTCATGCCTGCGTGCCATACAAGGGCGCCAGTCCCAGCTGTCCTGTGCTGAGTCTGTCCTGACCAAACAGCTCCAGATGCCCAGGGCAGCAGGGCCCCCACTAAACACGGCAGCTGCTTTCTGCTACTTCTCCTTTAACACATGCCTGCCTGGGCTGGGGAGATGGCTCGGGGTTCAACTTCTGCCATGAAAGCAAAATGACCTGAGTTCAGATCCCCAGATCCCATGACGGGTAGAAATGGTGGCGGCCTACAATTCTGCCCTGGAAGCAAAGCACTAAGGAAGTAAAGCAATCCAGGATGATTGGGCCTGGACAAGCACACACAGTCAAGTGTCCTCTTGTGTGCACACATGCGCGCGCGCGCACACACACACTAAACCTTCTCTGGTGAAAGTTACCTTGACTCTAGGTCTGAACATTCCTTTTTGCATTTTGACCTTAAAAGAGATTTATTATTTCTTTCACTTAGTGTTTAATCATCTTGGTGGTTTTGGTGCCGAGGAGAGACCAAGGTCTGCACGGCTGACGCTGTAACTAGCGCATCTTCAAACGCGTCCCGTGCCTCTCCTTGTCTGGCTGCCTTCTGGACACCCCAACACACCTTCCCGCTTTCACTCCCCGCTGTCCTTCATGTGGTGCTCAGCTCACACTTTTGCTCTCCAGCTACAAATACTGTTAATTGGCCAATGAGTTTCATATTTTGACAGTCAAAATTCTATTTTTCACAATCGATAACTGATTACATTTTGCAGGAAAAGAAGTAACTTCTCTTATCCCTCCAAGGACTGAACTATACTTTACACAAAATGAAATCCTACTTCCTCTGCTGACTCTGTCTCTGCAGTGAATCCTTGCTTCTCGCTCTGCACCGCCAGCTCCCGTCCTGCTAGGTCCTCGAAGTCAGAGCTTCCCACTCAGGCGGTTTCCACTCGCAAGGCCTGCTTGAAGGTGACGCGTGGGAGCTGTTGTCAGTGACAGCAGGGACGTCCGCAGGCACAAGCTCTGCGGCAGTCTCCTCAGCATTCCCTCCTCTCCGAGATTAAGCAGGCGCTTGGATTGTTGCCCTGTCTCTCCAACCCACGCCTGCTGAGACGCCTCATCTATCACCACGCCACCGCACCATCCCATGCCACCTGTCACTCTCCGAAGCAACTGCTTCCCAGTGGAACGGCAGCGGGTGCTGCTCCCACCGCAGCACAGCACTTTCCGGCCCTTGCTCTAAAGCAAGGTTTTGTTCTGCACAAGCACGTCATCAACTTTCATTGAGATTTGGCAGCCTGGGAGTACGAGGAGTTTCCCCTCCTTTTTTCTCCTTGGTTGGTGTATTAGCAAACTAATTTTTTTTTTTTAGTGTTTTTTTCTTTCTTTTTATTATTATTTTATTTTTCTAGTTTTACAAGCATATTGAGTACTTATCCTTGCTTCCCTCCATCCCCCCCTCCTTCCTTTTTTTTTTTTATTTCAGCTCATACAAACTTATTAGGTACACCAGTTCCCTCCCTCCCTCCTCCTCCCCCCGTACCCCCTGCTCCCCCTCCCCACCCCTCTCCCTCCCCATCCCCCAGTGCCTCCCACCCCAATTCCCAGAGAGTCCTTTCTTGTGCATGTCTGATTTTCCTCTGGGCCCTCCTCTCCGATGACATACAAGGACCCAGTGGCTTTTCCCGAACCCTTTCCCGTGTTCCCCTTAGGTATAGGAACACTGCTGTGGCTGCCAATCCTTTGCCTCCAAGGATCTTGGTGCCTTTAGCAGATGCTAGACTTTAGCAAACTAATTTTAAAAACACTAATCTAGGGCTTGACTTGCAATCGCTGGGCAGACAGCGTGAACGTCTGTAATCCCAGCACCCGGACGGGAAGATCCCTGGAAGTTCCAGGGCCAGTTAGCTTGATGTATACAGCAGAACAACAACGAAGAGACCCTGCGTCAAAGAAAAGGGAAGGCAGGGACTGACATTCGAGATTGTCCCTTGACCTCTACACACAGCATGTACCACAGTCACACGGGCAAATGTGTATGCACTACTTGTGTTGCTGCTCGCCGCTGTCTCGCTCTCTCGCTCCTGCGCTCGTTCTAAGTATCTGGAGAAGAGGGAAAAAGCTATCCTATGTATGACACGTCCTCACTCTATCACCTGGATACAGAATTCTCATTTTAAAAAATGTTACTTTTAAAGTTTGCTTTTTAAAAGTGAAAAATTAGAATTGCTAAGTTCTGCTAGCTTATCTAATAAGTTACAATTTCAAATGACTTGTGAGACATTTTATTCATGTACTTTTTATTAACTTAAGAGTTTTGAGATTTATGAGTATTGGCTCTCTGACAAGAAAATATGATGAGGAATAAATAAAACATTAATTGGTTCAAATGTGGCTTCTGAAAACATGCCTATAAACTGCAAAACCCCCCTTGACCTACCAGAAGGAAATCACTACTCAACAACAGCCAGCCGGGAGCTCCACAGAGAACAGCAACGTCTTGGCTTGAGCAGATTCGGTTTCCTTCTCAAGGGGGAAAAGCCAGCATCAAGAGACCTCGCGTGCGCACGGTCCCGTTCACGCTGACCTCAGGGCTGACGGGGCACTGCCAACATACGCACGTGGCTACAGCAATGCAGTCATTTAAAATGGAAACAGTTGGCACAACTTTTGAGCTGAATTTGCTCAGCTGTTGTCCCACTGGTCTGGCCTAGGTGGGTGGGGGCTGGCGTCCCTCCCAGCACATAGCAGGAAAGGTGGTGTGCTGAGGACCCCCGTGCCCCTCTAGCAGCCGGTTCATTTACCAGGCAGTTTCTTTGCTTTGTGATGTTCTAACTGGTGGATCGTATTCTCATTTGTTGTTTTTGCTGCTTCCTTGGAGAACTGAAAGGCCTCTCTCACTGTACGTGAGGACCTAGGTGTAAGGCGTGTGACACACTAGAGCCACGCTGGTGCACGGCAGCTAGTAAATCTGAAAATGTACACTACAAAACAGATGTGAGGCAAGGAGGAGACTCGGCACTTGCCAGACAAGTATGAGAACCTGAGTTTAAGCCCCAGAACCCACATAAAATACCAGGCATGGCAGGCATGGTGGCATGCATCGTAATCATGGTGGCATGCATCGTAATCATGGTGGCATGCATCGTAATCATGGTGGCATGCATCGTAATCCCGGCACGGAAGGGCAGAGACAAGGGAACCGTGAGGCTCACTGGCCAAGCCCATGTTGCCTACGTGGGGAGCTCTAAGCCAGCGACAGACCCTGTCCTTGAGGATGAGACCCAAGGCCGTCCTCTCCTCTGCTGGAGAGGATGTGCAGATAGAACACGTGCGTGCGCGCGCACACACACACACACACACACCCCAAATGATACAACATCATTTTCTGTTGCCTACTATTCCAGACAGGTTCCTACACATGAAAAAAAAATAGTAAACACAAGTAAAATCAAACCTGTTCTTAACAAAAATTAGACCATACCACATAGAATATACACTGAAATACAACTTGCTTCTCATTCAATAATACATTACACACACACACACAGAGTGTTTATGTGTGTGTGGGTGAAGATATATGGTGGTGCATGCCAACAGGCCCAAGTACTCAGAAGTCAAGTCACAAGAATCACTGGGCAAAAATAGCAACAACTCCATCTGGGAAAGAAAGAAGAGAGGGGGGAAGCGGAGGGGAGGGGAGTGTGAAGTGATTCCAACGTGATTCGAGCTTTGGAAGAGACATCCAGAGTGCTACAGCAAACAGCGAAAGGAAGGGTGGTCAGGAAAAGAAGTCGTTGTTGAGCTAGTTCTTACAGGACACAGAGGATTCAGACAAAAGCTGGGAGGGGAAAGAAGAGGTGGGAAGGGGAGGGGAGAAACAGATGGCTTGTGGAGGTAAGGCACTTCTGCCGAAGTCTGACAGCCTGGATTCCGATCCCCACAACAAAGCCAGACTCAGTGGCATAAAGACCTGTAATCCCTACAGGCCTATGAGAAACCTCAGAATCTCTAGAAGTTGCAGCTTGGCTTACATAGCAGCAGTGAAGAGACCTGATCTCCAACGTGCAGAGATGGGGATGATACCTGAGGGTTGTCCTCTGACCTCCACATGTGCACTACAGCACATGTGTGCTACCACTCACATGTATGTTCAGCATGAGAGAGAGAGAGAGAGAAGTAGAGGGAAGTGCAGCTCAGTTATAGAGTTAACTGCCTAGGATATGTGAAGAGTTAGGTTTAGTCCCCAGCACAATGCATAGATAAAATATTACAGACATCTTTCCATAACCATACACACAGACTAGTTCACTCATAGACAGCTGCCCAATATTCCACAGTGTGTATAATGAATTAAAAATATTACTTTTATGGCTATTTTTGTCATTCTACTACTTATAACTTCTCTGCTCTTTTAGTTACTACAAATAATTCTAATAGTACAGCCTCATACAGAAATCCTATTGTGTTTAGTACAAATGTTTTTGTGGAAGAACTCTTATTGGGAGAATTTTGGATCAAAAATTATGTGCAATTCAAAACGTGTCCATCAAACATAGCAACTCAAACTCCTAAAAGTTCTCCTCTCTAACCTCTGCCAAACCTGGACATGACTGATCCCTCCCATTCTTTTATAAGTGGAATAGATATAACTTGAATATTGTCACAATGACAAATCATTTAGAACTGGAGAAAGTGAGAAATGCCAACTTTGACAAAGTTCTTTAATAAACACTGAATCTGTACGCCAGGTAACTAATTTTTAAAGGCTAACAACACACTAGCGACTAGTGAGCTGATAGAACAGGCCGACAGATGAGTGGATGATTTGGAGATTATTCCGATGTGTGATTCGAGCTTTTGGAAGAGGCATCCAGAGTGCTACAGCAAACCATGAAAGGAAGGGTGATCAGGAAAAGAGGTCGTTGCTGAGCTAGTTCTTACAGGACACAGAGTTTGGCACGGAAAAGCTGGACGGATAGGGGGAGGAGGAAAGGCAGCTAGAACACCAATTTAAAACATAAAAGCAAGAAAAATACAGTGTGCCAGGCAGCTACAAATAGTTTCATACTGTCGTATTGCTGCCCGTTGAGTGAAAGATATAAATAAAAGTCTCAGAACAAAGACATAACTGTAAAAGCTTTCAAAACGCCATTCTGTAAGATAAAACTTTAGTGTGCTGTAAGTCATTTGTGCTTTGGAAGTTGCTTCTAGCATACGCGGAGCACGCAGTCCCCGGCACTGAAAAGCACTCACAGATTACATGGTGGAAGAAGAGACTGGAGCCAGACCAGGACTTCAGATTCTGACATAGGCTCGACCAGCTAAACACAAAGGGGCAGAGGGGAAAGTGGAGCCGCCAGCAGCCAGTGTCCCAAGAAAGGAAGCTAGGGTGCAGCCTGGAAAGCCACAAACGCCCACATCTGTGTGACCCCGCTCTGCAGGCCTGCATCCGAAGCACGGGGTCCACCGCCTTCACTCAGCCTTCCGTCGTCAGCTCGGCTGTGTGCTGTCTGAACGCATCTGCCGGTCACCAGCACTGCTGCTGGCCCGGGCAGGGGCGCGGCTAGCAGCCAAGTGACATCAGACACAGTACAGTGCACAAGACCATCGCCCTCACTCAGCACGGCTCTAACAGTGTTTGCCAAGCCTGTCTGAGCCCAAGAAATTCCCGGGCTTATCCGACTCCTCTGCGTCAACCCACAGCTGCAAGTGAAGATTCCCAGGAATGGGGCCTGGTACTTTGTATACTGAGCAAGCAGCCAAGCGTTTCCTTTCAGAAAGGGCTGGGAAACTTGGGAAGTTCTTGCTAGTACATAGATATAAGTAGAGAGAGGTGGGCTGGAGAGCTGGCTCAGGGATTAAGACTCTGTCTGGCAACCAGAAAGTCCTGAGTTCAGATCCCAGGTCCCATGTAGAAATACCATGCGGAAACAGCAGTGGCGTGCACTTCCGGTCCTGATGGGTGGAGCCTGGGAAATCCCAGAGTGAAGCAAGAAGGAAATATAAGCAATCCAGGATGATTCCCCAAGCCACCCTTGACCCTCCACAGGGGCACACAGTATCCCCCTCTCCCTTACTTACACTTATACACACACACACACACACACACACACACACACACACACACACACACACACAAAAGCAGAGAGAGAGAATAGAAATTTAGTTGCGGTTTCACTGGAAGTGATATAATTAGCTACCCAGAAGTCCAAGAAAATGAAATAGGAAACTATGGTTAAAACTATGCACTGAGAGAAGAGCCACTGAGACTTCGAGATGTCCACAGGCGGGTAAGAACGAAGAGAAGCATGGCTCAGAATGGCCGACGTGCTCAGGGCTGAGGCAGGCGCAAAGCATCCAAACCTGAAGCATGCTGAGGCACTGAAGCAGAAGCGGCAAGAGAAGGGACCTCCGCAGAGGACAGCAGGGAAACAGAATCTTGCTTCCTGAAGGTGACCCGAAGGTCTTATGAATAAAAGATACATGAGTGTTTTATACCTGGATGCTGAAAGGAGAGGAACATACAGAGTAATTGGACACTCAATGGAGACAAATGCACAATGAATTGGATACTAAAAGCACATGAATACACAAGTCAGTTATTAAATTTATTACAGTTAGAGTTCTCCCCCTAAATCTGTGTCTATGGGTCTCAGAAAGCCCTAGGCCTAGAGCAGCCATCACCGACACTCCTAAGAAGATGCAGAGACAAAGCAATTCACACGGCTGGTCACCGGGGACCACTGGTCTTCCTCACACATGGGCGCAGGACACACGCTCTCCAGCTCAGCTCTGGTGGCCACCTGTAAGAATCAAAGATCTAACGCAGAAGGGGCTGCGGGCGGGTGATGACAGCAGAGGAAATTGCTCATCTGAAGGGCCGCTTGGTTTCAGCTACACTCCAGTGCAAAACCTCCCCACCATCCCTTTGCTCTAAGATAATCAGGGTACAGTTGGGGGGGCCTTACTGTTTCATAAAGGACTCCCACCTCTTCCTTTGATAAGCATCCATCTTTTTGAAGCAGCTGGGCCCAATGCAAATGTTCTGCCTTCAGACTCAGCACTTTTGCAGCTGTAAATGGACTTAACAATAAACGGTGCCGCCAAATACCAAAGCAGATTCTGATAGCGCTCCGAGATTAAAAAGAACAAAATTTTAAACATCCCAAGCTACTAAATGTTGTCAGGGAACCTCAGTCTAGTCACTTAGACAGTATACGAAAAAGCTCTCTGCTTATTAAAATTTGTATTTATTTATTTACTGAAAGAGAAGGCACACATGTGCCATTATAGTACACGGGTGGAGGTCACAGGACAACTTGTGGGAGCCCATCGTCTCCTCCAACCATGTGAGTTTCTGGGGATCAATCTCAGGTGAACAGACATTTGACATTTTTTCATGTGCTTGTCGACTATTTGTATATTTTCTTTGGAGAAATGTATATTCATTTCCCTCCAGTTTGCTTACTTTTTTTCTGAAGTAAGGTTTTTGCTTGTAGACTGGCCTTAGCCTCAAAATGATCTCTCAGTCTCTGTCTCACAAATGCTGGGATTACAGGTATGCGCTACCAAATCTAAGCACTAATTTACTATTTTTAGTTGTGGTTTAAAAATAAACATATAAATGACCATGCTCATCATTTTTTTAAACCACACAGCTAAGTATATTATTCACATTATTGTGAAATAGATCTGAAACTCCATCCACTAAACAATTCTTGTTCTCCTCCCTGGGATCTTGGGATAGCCTCTACCAATCACCATTCTCCCTGCCCTTTGCCCTTACATAGTGTGATTTTTTTTTTTGGTAGTTTTTGCTGTGGAGTTTTATTTATAATTCCGTAATGAATTGTCAGATATATATTTATTTTCAAATATTTTCTCGTAATCAGCAGGTCATCTTTTTATCTTCTTTAAAAAATTTTTAAAGTTATTTGGGAAGAGAGAGAGAGAAATATGAAAGTGCAAGCTGAGGCTGACAGGCAGAGGTCAGAGGACAGCCTGGGGAGTCAGTTCTTTCCTTCTATCAAATGGGCTTATAGGGATCACACTCAGATCGACAGATTTACAAGCAGTCACCTTACCCACTGAGCTATCCCACCGAACCCCTTTTTATCTTCTTAATGGGACTCTCTGAAACAAAGTTTTTAACTTTTATAAAGTTCAATTTATCCATTTTTCTTTTGTGACTTGGGCTTTTGTTGGCATAGGTAAGAAGATGCTATGCACTCATGTTTTCTTCTAAGTACTATATAGTTGTAGCTTTTACAGTTTAGGGTCTGTAGTTTACTTTGAGTTAAATATAAGAAGGGGTTGGTGTGATTCCCTGCTTGATTTTGAGAACACTGCTCTGGGAACGTTCTTTTATTCTTCATGTACGTGTGTTTTCCATGTGGGTGGGATAGATGTGCATGTGGGCATGTGTACAAGAGGGCACCTGAGTATGGCCTGTAAAGGTCCTGGGGTGACACTGGGAATCATCCTGGATTGTTCTACCTCTTAATGCTTTGCTCTGGGGTTTCCCAGACTCCACCCTCCAGGGTCAGAACTGCAGGTCATGGCCATATCCACCCGGCCTTTTTTTTTTTTTTTTTTGAATACACAAAAAAATTTAATGCTTAGCTAACCTAAACATTGAACAGTAAAGCATACCACATTTAAAACCAAAATATTAATCTGATTCCCAGAAGAATTGTTTTGTGAGACCAATTATACCATTATAATAAAAACTGCAGATAACATGCAATTCTACTTCCTTATACCTATACCCTATGTAAAGACCCAATCCGTTAGCAGATAAAGAACTCTACAAGACAAAAAAAGAACAAAATGGTCAAACACAGAGGAAACTCGCGGCTCTTAAATATGCAAAAATCCAAAAAGCACAGGGCTAAGAGTGTGACTCGATGCAGAAGACCCAGCAGACACTACCAAAACCACCACAGGTGACAGTCCGAGACGCCATCCCCATGTCCACAGGCATCGTGCAGATGCCACAGGGCTCGACGCGCCATGCTGGCAACAGCGGGGCAGGTACATCAGTGCTGGAGTGTGAGTCGGCCTGGCTGCTCGGCCATGCCTACCAAAGCTGCCGGCACAGACTTCTGAGAATCCACTTCATGCACACACACACATTACTTTCGTGGGCTCCACTGCTTGCAGGAAACTGGAAACAACCGGAATGTCTGCCTGGCACAGTTAGTGCGATGCAACTTCCCCTGCCGGGCGCCGGCGTCAGTCGTCCAGGGTCTCGGCGAAGAACGGCCTGGCCTTGTGCATCTGCTCCAGGCGGTTGAGGATGAACTGGCTGGTGTCGATGAAGCGCTCCACGCAGTTGCCCAGGCAGGCCTCGGCGCGGCCGTCCAGCTTGGGGCCCGGCCGGTCCACGCACTTCTCCCAGCACAGCTCGGTCATGTGGTGGATCAGCAGCTGCGCGCGCTGCCGCTGCGTCTCCACCTCCACCAAGTGCTGCAGCTGCGGGTCCACGGCGCCCGCGCCGCCCCCCGACGCCCAGGGCGCATCCATGCCCGCCGGAGCGCCAGGGACGGGCGCCGCGAGCAGCGCGCACAGCGCCACGTCCACCCGGCATTTTTAATGTGAGATTTGGGGAATTCAAACTCAGGTCGTGTTGCTTTTGAGGCAAAGGCTTTAAGTCCCATGTAGGAACATTCTAAATGTTCTCATCCTGTGCAAGTTCATCAAGAGTAAAGAAGGTGTTTGTTCACTTTCAGATGCTCAGTTCAATGCCACAATCCTTATGGCCACCTTCATGGCAAGTCTTTGCTACTGTTGCTTAGAGGTGGGTTTTGAAATCTGAAAGAGTGGATGCAATCAACTTTGCATGGCAATCTAAGGGGGGGTCTCAGTATTTTGTATAAACTTTAGAACAGCATGCAGATCACGCCAAAAGGGCCACAGCTCAGCAGGCTAAAAGCACTTGCTGCCAAGACTAATAACCTGACTTGAATTTCCAGAACAAAGTGGAAGGAGGAGAGAACGGACTCCTACGAATTATCCTCTGACCTCCACATGTGCCTGAATAAATAAATAAATGTAATTTTTTAAAAAAGCAGCTAAGATCCTCAGAGGCATATTGTTACTTTGGCAGTTTCAAGGTCTAAAGAGTACTGTTACTTCAACAGTTTCAAGGTCTAAGGAGTATTGTTACTTCAGCAATTTCAAGGTCTAAAGAGTACTGTTACTTCAACAGTTTCAAGGTCTAAAGAGTACTGTTACTTCAACAGTTTCAAGGTCTAAGGAGTATTGTTACTTCAGCAGTTTCAAGGTCTAAGGAGTACTGTTACTTCAACAGTTTTAAGGTCTAAAGAGTAGTTACTTCAACAGTTTCAAGGTCTAAGGAGTATTGTTACTTCAGCAGTTTCAAGGTCTAAGGAGTACTTTTACTTCAACAATTTCAAGGTCTAAGGAGTATTGTTACTTCAGCAGTTTCAAGGTGTAAGGAGTACTGTTACTTCAACAGTTTCAAAGTCTAAGGAGTACTGTTAGTCCAGCAGTTTCAAGGCTTTCAACTCAGGCACTGACAGCAGGCCTTTGCTTTTGGCCTTCTTTCTTTCAGCAATACTGGGTCAATTATTCTGTTTTGCTCTTTTAGACTTTTCTTTTCCGTGTGCAACTGTCCGGGACGATCTTCAGCACTATGTTCAGTAAGTGTGAAAAGAGCTGATATCTTTGTTTTGTTCCTCGTCTTAAGGAGTATTCTTTGTGTGTGTGTGTCTGTGAAGAGGCCCAGGGGTGACTTTGGAAATCGTCCTGGATTGCTCTTCTTCCTTTTTTGCTTACCTCCGGGTTTCCCAGGCTCTCTGCCTTCAGAGTCAGAAGTGCAGGTTGCCACCATTTCCATCTGACTTTTTTTTTTAAATTTTTTTTTATTATTATTTATTCAACTGTGCGCATGTGTGTGTGTATGTGTGTGTGCGCGCGCGCGCGCGCGCGCGCGTGTGTGTGTGTGTGTGTGTGTGTGTAGAACCACGGACGAATTCGCGAACCACCATGGACGCCTCCACCTCCTTCTGCCCCGGGATTCACAGGCTCCGCCCTACCAGGACCAGAAACGCAGGCCGCCTCCCCCCCCCCCCCCCCCCGCTTCTGCCTGGCGTCTATACGTGGGATCTGGGATCCGAACTCAGGACCTTCCGCCTGCAAGGCGGAGGCTTAACCCCTGAGCCACCTCTCCAGCCCTCCATCTGGCATTTTTACCTGGATCTGAACTCAGGTCCTTCTGCTTTTGAGGCAGAATCTTAATCCCTGAGCCACCTCTCCAGCCCTCTTAAGGAGCATGCTCATTGTGGGTTCCTCACACGACATTTATCAGACTAAAGAAGCTCCTTCTATTAATAGGTATGCTTCCCCCTCCCCCACACTTCTTTTGAGAACAGGATCCCATGTACCCCAGGCTAGCCTAAAACCACTATATAGCAGAGGACAACCCTGACTTCTGATCCTCCTGCTTTCATTTGCAGAGTGCTGAGATGAGAGGCACCGGTGCTAGCACACTCGGCTTACGCAGCACTAGGCGCACTCTACCAACAGACCCAAACCCTCAGGCCACTATACCTGACTTAAGTAGCGCTAGGCACACGCTCTACCAACTGAGCTACACCCTTGGGCCAGCACTTATTTTTATTCACTAAAGAGTATTGAGTTTTGCCAAATTCCCTTTTCACATTTATTAAGATAATCATGTAATTTTTGTCCTTTATTCCATTAACAGTGTATTATATTGATTTTTCCATATTGAACCAACTTTGCAATCCTAGGGCAATTCCCACTTGGTCATGTTGTACATACTTTATGCTAAATTTGATTTGCTAATATTTTGCTGAAGGGTTTCTTATCTAAATTGAAGAAATATTAGCCTAATTTTACATTTACTTTAGTTTTGACATGGAAACACTAGTGTGATAGAATGAGTTGAGAAGTGTTCTGTTCTTATCTATTTTGGAAACTTTATGAAACACTGGCATTAATTCTTTTCTACATGTGCTTGGGGTAGGTGTGGGGAGTATATGCATGTGGACACACATGTATGAAGGTTCTTGTGCACATGTGCACAGGTTAACACAGGGACTCATCTTCCATTGCTCTTCAACCTTATTCTTGTGAGACATGGGCTCCAGTCAAACCCAGAGCTCACCAACAGGCTGCTCTGGCCAGCCACCTTATTCTGGGAACTCCTCGTCTCCATCTTCCAAGACCGTAACTACAGGTGGGACACCACATCTACCTGACATTTTATGTAGGACCTGGGGATCCAAACTCCACTCCTTTGGCTTGCATGGCAAGCTTTTCAGCCATTGAGCATCTCCCCAGCCCGCCATATCTCAAATGTTCAACAGAACTCAGCAACAAAGCCACCTTTTTTCTTTACTTCTTAATGCTTCTTCTCCTCTTCTTTTGCCTTTTTTCTCTTTCTCCTCCTCTTCTTCTTTTCTTCATTCTTCCTTCATCATCATCTTCTTTCTTTTCTTTTCTTTTTTTTTTTTTTTTTTTGAGGAAGGGTCTCATGCGACTCAGAGCCTCAGACCTGTTATGAAGCCAGAATGACTTTGAACTCTTAAATCTCTTGCCACTCACCTCCTAAGTGCTGGGTTTACAGACATAAATTAAAGATACATCTGATCACTAACTCAATCTCTTTACTTGTTAGGTCTATGGTTTTCTGTTTTGGGTGGGAAACACTTACCTAGCATGCCCTATAGGCCTGGTGGGCAGCAGCTGACTGCCGTATCTCAAGGAGTTACACAGCTGTCTATTTGTCAAACCACATCGTACCCTACGCAGAGCTTAGCATCTCTTGAGATTCTGGAACTTTTGTTGTTTGTATCCATCCATCTCTTTTCAATGTCAACTCCATGAAGGGGCAGACTTAAACTCATTCCAGGTCAATCCTAGGACCCCGAAAAGCAGGTGCCTAGTAAAAATTTGTAAGGGAGGGCTGGAGAGGTGGCTCAGGGGTTAAGCCCCTGCCTTGCAGGCGGAAGGTCCTGAGTTCGGATCCCAGATCCCACGTATAGACGCCAGGCGGAAGCGGGGGGTGGGGGGGGCCTGGGTTTCTGGTCCTGGTAGGGCGGAGCCTGTGAATCCTGGGGCAGAGTAAACAAGGAGGAGGTGGAGGCGTCCATGGTGGTTCCCGAATTCGTCCGTGGTTCCACACACACACACACACACACACGCACACGCGCGCGCGCATACATACACACACACACACAATTGAATAAATAATAATAATAAAAAAATTTAAAAAAAAATTTGTAAGCGAACCCAGAGGCAGAAAGCGAAGGGAGCCCCTGTCTAAAAGCTTCTCTCTGAAACAGAGGATGCTGTCTACTGAGGGGGCACAATGGAGGTTAGACTGCCTGAAGGAATGAGAACTCAATTGACCATCACGCTGAAAGGGATGATAATGATGACAGTTTGCAGTGAACAGGAACGTGTGATAACACTAATCTGCCCATGATATGGATTTCTTAAAGAAAACAGACTGATACATTTTGTTGGCAAAGAGATAGATTTTGAAAACGTCATCTACTTTGCACTAGGAAGATGGCTCGGCTAAGAAAGTGCCTGACATGAAAGCCTGAGGACCTGAGTTCAACCCCTGATACCATGTAATAGAGATGAGTGTGGTAGTGCCCCGGCACCAGGAAAGCAGAGGGAGGTGGGTGCCTGGGATGACTCGACATCACTCAAGTGAGCCTATGGGCTGAGCTCTTGGCTGGTGAGAGATGCTGTCTCAAAAAAGCAAGGTGGATGTTACCCGAGGAACAACACCTTAGGTTGACTTCTGGCCTCACATACACACACACACACAAAATACAGCCACATACAAAATACAATAATTGTACAAAAATAATGGCCATATCCAAATGAGTAAGAAGAGCGGTAAGAGATGACAGCGACTAGCACTGGAAGCGATAGGCTAATGGGTTAGAAACTGGAGGAGATTAAAGATCTTGTTGAAATCAGATGAACAAACCGCATGGAATGATAACAGGTTGTCAAGAGAGAATGGGAAGTGTAAATCGGTGACTCTGGAAGCAGAGCGGTTAGGGGTGGAGAAAGTGTCTCCATATAATTGTGGGGCAGATGTTGGAGGCTCAAGGGAGATTATTAGGGCTGAAGTCAAGGAACTGCATGGCTGGCTTAGGTTTAACCTCCCCCACCCCAACACACTGAAACCACCAGAGACTGTGGATGCTGAACCACCCCGCCTGACCCCAGGGAGAAGGGGCATGACCAGGAGTCAGGAAAAGGTGGGTAGCGAGTTAAACTGGCATCTAACTCAAAGCAGCAGTTTGCCTTTTTTTAAATTTTTTTATTATTTATTCAATTGTGCGTGTATGCATGTGTGCGCGTGTGTGTATGTATGTATGTATGTGTGTGTAGAATCACGGACGAATTCAGGAATCACCATGGACCACCTCCGCCTCCTCCTTGTTTACTCTGCCCCAGGATTCACAGGCTCTGCCCTCCCAGGACCAGAAACATAAGCTACCTCTCCAGCCCCGCCTTTTTTTTTTTTTTTTTTTTTAGAGAGATTCATGATATCATGTTCTAGAAGTAACAAATTGGAAGGTAAAGAATGTCTAGTGTAGACAGAATTCCAAATTAACCTTCAGTAACCTTGCCATAACTACTACCTTCTTTCCCTGAGGCTAGAACTTGTAAATATGATAAGCCAGTCTTCCTTTTGACAGGACTTTCACTAGCACAAGGGTGAGCCCACGTGGGTGGGCCTGGCCCAATCAGGTGAATCTGACGTGCTCTGGCTGGCTCGGGAGCAAGTGAACATTTCCTCACAAATGACTGTGTAAGGACATGACAAAGAGCTACAGGCAGCATCCGAGGCTCGGCATCACCGTCTGACTGCGAACAGGAAAATAAGGACCGCGGCACCAAGCCGCAAAGAAACGAATTCTGCCAACTGCAAGAACTGGCACGATCACAACTATGCAACAGTCTCGGCTGACACCTGGATCTCAGCTCATAGCCAAAGGACTAGATTCATAGGTTTTGTTTGTGATTTCTGCAAGTGTATGTCTTACCTCCTGCTTGTAAGAAGATTGCTTCTTTTTCCCTATAATAATCTGTCTTATGTTTCATCAATAACTATAGGAGAGGTTCTCAAAGACCTCCATACATACAGCAATGATAAGAACAAGACAGAATTTAATTACCCTAACTGAACGGTACACATTGCACATGTGTTTTGAAACATAACATTGCAAGAGATATTGTTTTATGCTTTAGAAAGAGTCCAGTGACCCACAGATGCAAAAGGAACATAAGGGAGAGTGGGAAATAGTGAATGGATTGTTGAAGGGAGAGAAAAGGGGAAAAAAGGGGGGTGGGAACAGAGAGGGAGGGGCAAGAACATAAACTCATTTTGTTTATTCTTAATAAAAATGCTTTTTAAAGGTAAGAAGCATACTCCTGTCTTGCTTTGTGTTGTATGCAAAGAAGTAATTTAATTATGACAGTATAATCATTTAAAACTCGACAGAAGTACAGTCAATAAGCACACCTTGTTCTCCCCAAATAAGTACCAAAGTGTTTTGTAGAATTTGAGATGCAAGAAGACAGATGCTAGTCACATGAAAATTAAACATCATTTCTGACAAAGGTAATCTTAATTGCTCCTGGTTTTTGACAATGTAATTTGCTCTGACTTCTTACAGTAAAAATTTTGTATCATTATTGCCAAAAAAGCTTATATATATATGAGCTGCTCAATAATAGTTCTTAAAAGCAGTAATATTTGTTTAACAGATACTATCCAGCACATTGTTCAGATGTGGAGTCTGCCACCTGCTGGTAAGAAAGGTGAAATTTTCCAGTTATCAAATGGTTACATAACCAACTGCAGGAAAACATTCTAAGACACTACATCAGTGGCATGAAGGGTTTGCATAAATTCTCTTGTCCTCCAAGTCACCAAGTGGAGTAACTAAGAGGGACTTCATCAGCTTTATCTTGGTAACGTGAAAACCAGGGTGGGAAGAGGGGTGAATGCAAAACAGGAAGGCAGGGAAGGAAAAGCGAGGTGTGTTTCTACACCTCTAGGCAAGTGAAGAAAGGTTTACATTTCAGGCTGGGAGCCTGAACAGGTGGTGTTTGAGACAGGAGTGGTGACTTACAACAGCAGGGATGTGCTAAGGCCACCGAAATGCACAAAGAAAAAGGCAAAAATTTGTGTTGTGTGTATTTTACCAAAGTGAGTTGATGGGGAAAAGAAACAAAGGGGAGAGAAAAAAACCTGAATGACAGTGAATCGGAAAGACAGGTATGTCCAAACCAAGAAAAATCAGGTTTAGTGCTAATGATATCACAGAGATTAGACAGAAAAAAAAAGCTATATCCAAAATACTTTACTTGAAAAATCTTTCCAAATCTCAATTATTTAAGGACGATAATAAAAATCCGACAAGAATATGCTTGGTTGTTTTTTTAATAAAGGGATCTTTCTAAAAGTATAGTTTCGAATACAAACATGAACTTCTCTGTTAACCACATATGGGAAGCATGATTGTACATACAGGCTGCACCGGGCAGGGTGCACTGTATTTACTGTGGCATGAGACAGATACGTGCAGCAGCTTCTTGCACCATGTGGGATCTCCACCTGCTTCCAGAAGTGAAGTTCAGTCTCTGTCTCTATGCTGCAGTGGCTGCACCCCACACCACAGGCCACACCTGAGGTCCATTAGCTCCATCCGGCGCCCCTGCACCACATGCTCTCTAGATGTGACAGATTTTTTCTACAACACAGGCCACGAGAAGTACACGCCCTGTGGTGCCCACTGCACCTGACTTTACCTTCTCACTCCCAAGGCAGCCAGCAGACCTCAGCGTGTAGAAGCCCCCAATCCCTCAAGTCACCCCTATGCACCCCCATATTTTAGTCATCCCAGAAAAAACCACAGACTGTGAAGCATGTCCCAATTTCTGATACCAAATCCACAGTGTAACTGAGTATTTGGTGTTTTATATTGCTGATTTCCGTAGTAGCTTACTGTGCAGCGGGTGTACCCCAATACTCAGGTACTGCAGTCTTGGTGTTAAGGTTATGCAAAAACGAGCCAAGCACCTCAGAGAAGGCAACCTGCCCCCTCATAAGCTTCAAGGTAAAGCCTGAGAGTTACACGGCCCACGATCCTGCTTCCTGAACGAGCTGGTCATCTCGACAGAGAGGTGAACAGGCGGAACTCAGCCTGGTGCCCGCCGTTCCTGTAGTCACAGAACTGATTCAATCAACTGATTCAATTTGGGGGCAGAAACAGCCCCCAAATGCTGCCAATCTCTTTTCTTTGCACCACTTACTTTTTACCAGGCCTCCAGACTAGCTATTTTAAAACATGAACTATGGCTGCAGGAATGACTCACGGGTTGGACTTCTGTCTCGCAAGCAGAAGCTCCCGAGTTTGGATCCCAGAACTGATGTAAAAGCACCAGGTGGAAACAGTGGTGGCCAACACTTCAGTCTGGAGAGCAGAACCTGGGAAACTCCAGAGCAAAGCAAAGAGGAGGAACGGCAATCCAAGGCGACTCCTGAAGTCACATGTGAGTCTCCAGAAGCACACACAGTGCCCTCTGACATACGCACAGACACATGCAAAAATTTAAAAGAATTAAAAATGTTAAATAAAACATGAACTAATTTTTGTTATTCCTCAAAACACTTTAAAACAGATCCCTCGCTTCACTCACAGAGTCCTTGCCACGGCCCCCGAGAGCCCATCTGATTCCTGGCCTCTGCTGCCATCGGTGGCTCATCCTCGGTCACACTGGCCGATTCGCCAGATCACTCCAGCCCGGGCACCCGGCTCCAGCCTGAGCATTGGGCTCCAGCCCGGGCACCCGGCTCCAGCCTAGGCACCCGGCTCCCTTCCCCAGGAGACCCTGGAATCTCTGCTCACCTTTCTTTCCCAACAAGGCCTCCAAGGTTCTGTACTCAATGTACCGATCTCCAATTCTTCCACCCCAAAAGGCCTGATTTATCTTGCTCATGTCAGAGTCCTGGGTAGCCTGGCAGAGGGGCTCTGCTCCACCTATTCGGGTGCCCAGCCTCCTTGCATCACTGTTCCAGCCTCAGCTGGTCCTATGGAGAAGGCAGATCTGCTTTAGACAGCCTTGGGGTAAACTGAGGAGGATGAGTGATACAATATTATGAACCCAGGTAGGAAAGGAAAAAATGTGGCTCTTAGTGGTTCTGATCCCCACGTGTCACTGTGTTCCCCCTTTTACGCACACACAGTCAACTCCTTCCCACAAGATGCACAGGATGAGAACCTGCTGCCCCTCCTTCGGAGCATTAGGTCTCTGTATAAGGCACCAGCCTCATCAGGGCCACGAGCACTTCCTTAATGAGACCGTGAACTATAAAGGCACGTTACCTTCCCTTCCTCTCTTGCTTCCACAACACAACAGTGAGATTGGGGCAGGAGTTTGAGTCTTTCTTTCTTTCTTTCTTTCTTTTCACTATGTAGCTGACGCTGGCCTTGAACTCCTGATCCTCCTCCCGCCACCTCCCAAGTGCTGGGATTACAGCCCTGCACCACCACGCATAGCTCAAGTTTCTACTTTACCACTGTCCTCTGTGGCGGACCTCTTTGAGGATAAGGGGCCTTCGTAACATTCCAATCCCTGCCCCTCTTGCCATGAGAGAGGTTCTGGGTTTTCTAGTTATTGCACAGCTCAAATAGTTGAAGGCCCGTTCGGCCCAGGCTCGTGGGCTCTTCACTAATGAGTCCCTCGGAAACCCAGGAGCCCTTTGATCTGTTTGCTCCTTGTCAGCTCCACGTTCCAGAACCAGGCTCTTTCCTGGACCTAACTCTCAAGTTATCCCTTCTCTGTGCCTCCCCCTTGTGGGCTATGTGAAATAAAGTCGCACCACTGGCTGGACAGCAGAAGCACTTGAAGAACTTTGAAAACTGTCTACATACAGATTTCATAAACCTGAACTAATAAATCAAAAGGACTATAGATAAGACCAAAGTAATTCTGAACATCTCATCTTTTCAGCACGTTTGACTAACGACTCTTGACCCCCACCTCTCCTCTCTAGGGTCCAGAGCAGCTGCTCCTCCCTTTACTGTGCTACTGTCAGAATCTCTCCAGCATCTTCCATTTTTTTTTTTTTTGCTCGACATCTAGCCAATTCATTCCAGAACTGATCTCCTCCTATCAACACATTATCTACTTAACAGGAAAAACACTGGTCCTTTCCAGCACTTGACTCAAGTTGGTACAAAGCTGCCTCCAAGCTATCCCAAGTAACACACCCATCAACTGGGTTACCACTCTATTGCATGTATTTCTGTCTTTCTCCATCATAAGCTTCATTTATGAGCATCTGACTGCCAAGCCAATGTCATGAATTTTAAGATTTTGATAGATCCCTGGTTCTAGCACTAACTGCTGTAGAAAAAAAACTGACACCACAGTCAAATTTAACACAAAATCTTGCAGCTTTTTTTTTAATGGTGGAGACAACTGAAGCCATATCCTTGAAAATTCCAGGTCCATATTCTACTAGAGTTACATCCCCAGCTCTTTTGATGCATGGTCTTGATAAGTTGTTCAGGATATCCCTGCATCTGCAATCCTCCTGCTGCAGCTTTTCCAGGGCCTGGGATTATATAGCATGTGCCCCCACATCTAGAAACACAAGCTTTTATCATGCTTCTACCCCAGATAGATGAGCTGTCAGACACTCCTCTCCATCCAGCGGTCAAGGATCCAGTTTCATTTCCTGGCCTCCTTTCACGGCTCCTCTGGACCCTAACAGATGCCTCTACTAAGAAGGTAGCAGAGAGGGTAGACTCAGCACCTACCACGAAGTGCTTGCTAGTGACAACGTCACATAACTAGTAACACCCACTGGTAAGGGCTGTTCACACGCTCCCACTCAGATAAAGTGTGGGTGGGCAAGAAGAGAGTTCAGATACCTAGCAAGAAGAGCCCTACGTGGCATTAGCAAAGCCCAGCAATCTCTTTCACACTCTTCAAAACTTCCTGTCTGAAAACCTTTGTCTGTTTTGTCCAAAGATATATCCCTGCACCTACCATAAAAAGCAGTGCTCAAAACTATCTTCTAAATGGCTAAATGCTGCCTGAGCAGGCTGACTCTCTATACAGTACCATATGGCACTTTTCTAGGAATTAAAGCAAACTATGCGGAACGAGGCCTAAAAGAATACTGAATTACTACGTAGTTACCAAGATGAAACATTAAACAGAACCTGTGGGAGAATAAAAATAAATTTGCAGGTACTAAAACCTACACATATCAAATCAACAGTGTTAATTGATATACAAGCTGGTTAAACACACTAAACTTGGCTATGAACATGTAGACGCAATTCATTCACAATTACAATTTAGTAAAAACACAGTGGAAAACCTTCAAAGAACTTACTATTAAACAGATTATAGCGACTAGGGATATGGCTCAGTGGTAGATCATTTACCTAGCATGCATAAGGACCAGAGTTCAATCCCCTGTACCATAAAAAAAAAAAAGTATGTAGTTTTTTTGTTAGGTGGAAGCTTGTCTACCCAGCCTCAAAATTCATCCACACTTTCCTCAGAGGGTTAGGTTAGGGTACTGCACATAGTCTTAATTACAAAAACAAGTTACATGTAGAGATATGCACTTACAGCTAGTATGCATAGTTCATACACATGCATGCAAACAGTCAAAATTTAAAACTGACAGATTTATGATATTATCTTCATAATTAATGTAAGCCAATAATAGTAGAATTTTCCTGAAACCTCAACTTACAATAACAAAAATAAAGGAATTTTATTAAGAAAAATATAGCAAAGATGAATTTTAAAATGACAAATATTTGGTAAGAAAACCTTCACAACCATATTAGGATCAAACAAATATAAGAATTCACCTATATATTGTGTATTGTTTTATCTGGTTTTTGTTTTGTTTTTTTTGAGACAGAAACTGTTTTAAACCAGGTTGGTCTGAACTCTTCACAATTCTGTCTCTGTCTCCCAAGCGCTACAATCACAAGCATGAACCGCCATGTCTAGCTTGGACTTTTTCTTTTTTTTTTTTTAACAAATTCCCCACATCTGATCCATGATTTCTTCTATGGCCTTTCCCTTGTCCATATTTTTTTTTTTTGGTTTGTTTGTTTGTTTGTTTAGTGTGTGTGTGTGTGTGTGTGTGTGATTTAGAGGGTATTATATGTGCCTGCCCAGGGTTGACTTTGGGAATCACCCTGGATTGCTCTATCTCCTCTTTGCTTTGCTCTGGAATTTTCCAGGATCAGAAGTACAGGCCACTACCATCTCTTTCTGACAACTGTATGTGGGATCTGGAATCTAAATTCAGGACCTTCTGCTTGTGAGGCAGAGTCTTAAACCCCTAAGACATCTCTTTGGCCCTGGCTTATACTTTTCTATATGCATGTTATAATGCAAAGAAAAAAATGAGTCTTCAAAAAACATTTTTTTTTATAAATCATAAAGTATTATTCAGTCATTAATTTTTAAATAAACATAAAATCCTTATTTTTGAAAGCATTATAAATGAGCTAAATGATAAAGTTTATAATAATAACAAGAAGATCCTCATTCTTGTCCCAACATTTGGAATGAGAATTCCAATCATGGCAGGTAACTGAGCAAAAAACCTATCTCGGTGTAGTATTAAGACTCTAAACTAAAAACAGAAGAAATATTCACTAATCAATTAGCATAGGGGGTATTTGTACTTTACTTACATAAGAAAAAAGAAAACAATGATAACCATCAAGTTCTCTTTATTCAATGAAAAGACAATTAGTGGTTCCTTTCAACTTTGTTTTTTTGAGGTGTGTGTGTGTGTGTGTGTGTGTGTGTGTGTGTGTGTGTGTGTGTGTAGGGGTGTCACACTCCCATGAGCATACCTGTGGAGGACAAAGGAGGCCATCTCAGGGTCCTCCTCCCTCCCTCCCCACCTTACTTTTTGAGCTCGGGTGAGCTCGCCCCTGGACCAGAGGCTGCCAGCGAGCTCCCAGGATCCACCGTCTCCATCCCCAACCCCAGGTTTGCACAGCCATGTCCAGCCTTCACGTAGTGCTGGGGATTTGAACTCAGTTCCTACAACTTTTGTAGCAAGTGCTTTCACCCACTGAGTCACTTACCTGATCCTCATTTTTTAAAAAAAGTTATAAATTAAGACTATCAAATAACAACAACAAAACCCAGCACTGGATCCACACTAAACTGAGAATAGGATGTTCAATGTAACAAGATTTATAGTTTTAATTATAGCTGAAACCTGAGCTAATAAAAACTGTGTCACAAATCCAGGCAGTAAAATTGTATGTATGCAGGTTGAAACTTACTTTCTTTTCTTTAACTATTTCCTGAAATGTTTTTTTTTTTTTTTCTTGGCTAAATCCTAGGAATACTAAAAAGATAGAGGAAACATTATTTTTAAAGCCTCTTAATATTTTGAGTCCTACTAAATAATTTTGCTATTCACAAAGAAGCCAACCATCCAGCAGAAAGGAAAGATTTGAAACAAAAATCAGGGCAACTCTTCAGAATGAAGAGCATGACATTTCTTAAAATCAAAAACAAATCAAACGAAGGAAATAAAAACATCTTACAGACGCCTACTGAATGATTTACAAATACTTGAGAAAGATCAGCTACCACCTCTACCTAAATATTGCTATGTAAAAACAACAAAAAACTACTTTTGAAGGTAAGTACGCCATGTGGTAATGGTTGTAAGATATATTTTCCCCAACATAAGGGATGCAGACATGAAACCCTGTACTACACATCAATTTCTTTATAATATTTAAGTCTGATATAATTACTTGGAGAAAAACTAAACTTGAAAGAAAGTTCAAGGGAATAAGCATTGTGTATAAACCCTACACACTTTAAAATCAGAAGAAACATAACCTTTTACTTTGGAAAAGGAAAATTATAACACCCCTCTTTACTGAATAAAAGGAATCATTTCAGTGCAGTATTATCTCCATCTCCTGGAACATTTTAAAATTCTGCTTTTAAAATTCAGTGAGAACAACATGTCTGCAACCCCGGCTGGAGGCTGGCGTTCAGATTTCAGAACAGCACACCGTCCTGGGGACCACATGGCAACATGAGGAGCTGGGACACAGGACGGAAGGCAGGCAGTTACCCAAGAGGAGTGCTCCTTCATCTGGTGCTGGTTGCTGTGGGGGCCGCTGGCGTGGCCGCGCCAAAAGCAGTTCTGGCAGAGCTGGTAGTTGTGGCACTGCTGGCATCGGTACCGGAAGCCCATCATGCTCTCGCAGCGGCAGTAGGAGCATTCCACCGGATGGAAGACTGGGGGACAGAGACACCCGGGAGCAGAGAAGGAAGAAATAATGTCAGCAGATAGCCGGACTCAACACCAGACAAAACCAAATTTGAAACAGTAACCAAGGTGGAAACACCGCAAGAAGCAACGGCTCTCGGCTGCCTGCTGTCAAGCTCTAAGGAACCATGGAAGGGTTGTAATAGTGACGCACAAGACCACACACCACCTGCTGCAGTTCCTCCGCCAACATCAGCATGGCCAACATTTGTAACACTAATGATAATTTGGGGTTCATATTGAGCAATTGACATAAATTGTATGTATAAACTGTTACACGTCTCCTTCATTGTCTTCAGTGCTCTTTCAGGCAAGAGTCGTTTGAAGAGTAGAAGAGCAACAGGAGGGAAAGCAAGACCTAGCACGAGACAGAAGAGCAAGTGTAGGCGCGGCTTCTCACGGGGTGCGCAGTGCTCAGGTCCTGCTGAAGAAATTGTTCTTGTAAAATACGACCCAACAATCACCTTCTTATATAGCGTACTAGATATGTGGATTTTTAAACCAGAATAAAAGGTGTAATGTTTATTCAGTAAGTATTTGATGTTTTGTTTCATTTTTGCTTTTTTAAATTTATTTTTCTACTTTTATAAGCATATTGAGTCTTCATCCCAGCTTTCTTTTTTCTCCTCTCCCTTCCATCTCTTCCCTTCTTTTCATCAATCTCTCCCATTTCCTCCTCCCTTCTGCCTGTATGCCTCTATGGACACAGGGTTCACTCTGACTTGTCTACTCCTGTGGGGGCTCAGGCCTCTGTGGTGTATCAGGTTACCTCTCTTCAGGGCACCCCATTGATATGTACATTTCCTTTCACTCATCCAGCTTTAGACCCAAAGGTTTCCACTGTGAGTTCCCATTCTATGGGTAGGATAACAGCTACTTACAGAACAGTTTGATGTACTGTCTTCCTACCTACAGGTTTACTGGCTGTCTTCCCTATTGATCTATTTCCTTCCTCCTTTTTTTTCTTTAGGTTCTTGTTCTAGTTTACAGTAACAAGAGTGTGTACCATTCTGATAAGCGGGTCTTGAGTCCAATCAGAAAGCTGCTGGTTGTCTCCTTAATGTTCATGCCACTATTACATTGGTGGTCACCTGTTGCCATGGTGATTTATATTGCAACTTACAGATCTCATGCTGTTGATGGGGCTTGTGATTCTTTTCTCCCCCAGCAGCTTCTACAGTATTCCTTGGTACTGGGTAAGCTATCCAGCAAGGAGAAAATCCTCTGACCAGCTGCAGTTGATATATTTTGCCCATGTGCTGTGATCCATTTGTGTTGCATCTTCAGTAATAGGGTCTTTCTGACAGTTTTTAGGAGCAGCCAAGAGCAATGGCAAAAGCCTGTAATGTTTGGGGGCCTTTAAGACCTCTCCAACCAACATTTTATTAGAAGTGCCACATTCCTGTTACTTCCAGTATAATTTTGTCCCTGGTTTCTAAGTGGATCAGCTCAAGCTTTTTCCCCTGTTTTCCTCATTCTATGCTCATTTTTGCTTTTGAAAACATGTCATGAAGCCCAGGCTGGCCTGTGGAGCCAAGGGTGGTCTTGAACTCCTCATCCTCCTGCCTCCACCTCCCTAGTGCTGGGATTACAAGCAAGTGCCTGGCTCACTATTTATCTTTTGAAATAATCATTCCAATACAGAGATAGTAGAAAGCCCAAACCAAAACAATTTCCAAAGTATAATTTTAGTACTTACTTCCCACGATAAGAATTAAGACATACAGACAAATGTTAAATATGATAGGTAAGAGGATTTATTTCCAAACATTTCAAAAATTTTGTAACATTTTTCTGTCTCTAGGACTAATAACATAAGAATGTGAACAACACATAATAGACTCCACACAAAGTTACAGTAAAATATTCATGAGTAAAAGCTCATTTTGATGAATGCTCTTTCCAGTCATCATAGCATATAAAACTAATTTATGAAAATTGACTATAAAAAAACTTCTAAACATTTAAAACTTCTAAACATTAAAAAACTGTTCCTCAAAGAACCAATAATAATTGGTAATTAAGAATAGTAATTTAACCACTTAGATGGCTATTCAAAAATCCTGTCTAAACAAATAACTGTTCTGAAAGTCCAGTGGTTCTTTAAAATAAAAAAAATCCTCTACATCCAAGAACTCATTGCGGTGAGACTTGCCCTTACCAGACCTGCACAATGACTGACATACCAACATGTCCCCATAGACCTTGGAGGAACTCAAGAGAGATAAGAACATACAGTGGAAACCTTGGGGACTAAAGCTGGATGAGTGAAGGGAAATGCCCCTATTAGTGGGGTGGCCCAAAGAGAGGCAACTTGGTGTGTCACAGAGGCTTCAATCCCATAAGAGTAGACAAGCCAGAGGGAACCCTGGGGTCCATAGAAGCAGACAGGAAGGAGGGTGGGAGTAAGTGGAAAGGATTGATGAAGGGAAGGGAGGGAAATGGAAGGAGGGGAGATACAGGAAAACAGGGATATGTATTCAATATGCTTGTAAAATTAGAAAAATAATAAAAGAAAATGATCCTGAGACTGAGACACATGTGACCTGAGACATAGCTGAGCAAAAGGCAAAGTTTTAAAAAGAAAAAAGAAAGAGCGGACACAAGGGGAGCGGGAAGAGGAAAAGAGTTTCTTTTATTTAGTTGGTCTGGGATGTTGTTTGTTTTGATCTTTCTAGAAATTTATTTTTTTGGTAGCAAGAGTTGAACCCAGGGTTTCTACCCAACCTTGGATTCTGCTTTTACAAAATTATTATGATGATAGTGTGTATGTGTGATGTGCATTAGATGAGTTTGGGCACACACGTGTCACAACACATATGTGGAGGTCACGGGACAACTTTGTGCAGTTGGTTATTTCCTTTCACCTTCATGTAGGTTTCAGCGATCGAACTTGGGTCATCAGACTTGTTTGGCAAGTGGTTTACCCACTGAGACATCTCTCTGTACTCCCTGGATTCTGCTTCTCAGCTCTGCCTCCTCTTTTTCTTTGTGTAATAAGGAGAGCCAGGCAAGAGTCTGCAGAGAAAGAAGGCTGTACAGAAAAACAACAGCCTTTCCTGTAACACATTCGAACAACCTGAATACAGAGATAAACAGTAAAAACAGAAAACATGAAGAAGATTCTATGAAGTTAATACCACTTCATTTCACAGTGAAACAAATGTGGAAGTCAAGTTATTGAAGAATTAAAGGTAAAATGGAAAAAAAAAAAAAGGAGGCTTCCTGAGGCCCAGGACTAAATTTTACCTTAGCCACTTACTTTCTTAACATTATTTGAAGTCAATTACAGTTTTCCTGGGTGCTGCTGTATATGTACAATTTTTTTTTTTACATTTTATTTAGAGAGAATGAGAATGAGAAAGAGAGAAAGAGAGAGAGAGAGAGAGAGAGAGAGAGGCACACATGCCACAATACATAGGCAGAAGTCAGAAGACAACTTTCCTACCATGTGGATTTCAGGAATGGAACTCAGCTCACAGCTTTCACGCACATGCTTTGCTCACTGAGCTATCTCACTGGCCTCATAGGTACAATTTTCTAAAGCTCAAAAAGGAAGCCATACCCACATCAGATAAGTTCGAAAAGATGACCGTCTAGAATCTGAGAGGAGAACAGCTTGCCCAGCCCACCAAGCTTTATCATCTCTTGGGATCCTATTGAGTGTAACCATAAGCCTCCCCTTTTTTGTGAAGAAATAAATATTCTCTTTTGGAAGCAAAAGCCATATTCCACTGATGGAGTACCAGGAATATCATTTCAAATGACAACAGCTAAGAACAGTGAACACAATCAGGTACGGGACCCTATGGCCTAAGGGATGACGGATGCGAGCTGTGCTCACCATTCTCGACGTGGGCAAGCCTGTGCATGAGAGGTAGCCAGACAAGGCACTGGGGCGGGGGGTCGGCCATCATTGTGTCTAAAAACATATTCAGCATTATCTTCTTCTGGAAAGAGAAGAAAAAGAAACGCATATTACATCTTTCAAATGACTTTAAATTTCAAGATCAAGGTAATTTAGGATTCTCTCACATGAGCAGGAATGAACCGTGTGAATAACATTTTACATTATTGCAGTCAATCCTATGCGCTAGACTGCTCATGACCACTCTCTGAAAATGCATCTCTATAAATGTCACATTGAGTCTTTTTTTTCATATCAATATTTGTTTTTTTCTAGTTTTACAAGCAAAACGAGTGGTTGTCCCTACCCTATCCTCGTTTGCCCCTTCCTTCCACGATAGCGAATCTTAAGACACCTGTTAACTGTCTTGTTGTCCACTGACAGATAAGAACATAAGGGGGCTGAGCATCTATTAGACTGGGAGTGATCCCACCCGAACCGGCGCAGAACCAGAACATGACTCCAGTGTCTGTCCAGTCACTTTGTCTGTGGCCCGGTGGACAAGACAGACTAAAGGCCTGGCACACAACAGGCTGCAATAAACAGCTGCTGCAGCAAGTGACAACATAAGAGGCAACACTTGGGAATCATTTTACAATTTGCTCATTTGCCGGAGAGGAAGCTCAGAGCAGCTGTAACTTAACAGTGGGGGAGAAGTCGATGGCGAGGTCACACTCACTGTCCCCACACCTGTCACAGTCTCCCAGCTGAGCTGCATTTTTTTTCTTGATCTATATTTCTCTTTCAACACAACAGACAGTAAGCTTCCACTCTACGTGGAACACAGATGTGATTATGTCACACATCTACACACACAGGTAGATAATTAGGTGACAGTCTCGAAAGACAGAAATAGAGTTAGATGAGGGAAACAACTAATTTGCGACATTTCAAGCTAATGAATTGTCTTGTTTCCAAGCCACAAAACCCTCTCCGGCTGCTCTGAAGAGAAAGGAAGAGGGACCGAGACACAGTGCCATGCAACTGGACAGGAAGGCCGTCCTGATAACCTAGCCCAGCGGCACGAACACGCCTGAAGAGAGGAAGGCAGGTGTGGCACTTGCCAGACAGGAGGGTCACAATTCCCAGGGCCACACGGTGAGTTCTGGGACAGCCTGGGATGCAGAGTGACAGCGTGTCTCAGAGAGCAAGAGCAGGTGGGGCAGGAGCAACAGGGAGGAGAGGGGAGGGAAGGAAAGGGGGTGAGGGGAGAGGAAGGTGGGGAGGGAGGGAAGGGAGGGGAGGGGAAAGGAAGGGAGGAGAGGAAGGGGGAGGAAAGGTCTCCCACAACCAGTCCTGTTATAAGATGGCTACACCAGGGAGCACAGTTCAGCATAAAGCACTTGCCTAGCATGTGCAAGATTCTGGATTTCATCTTAACACCGGGGGGGGGGGGGTATACATGAACACAGGATGGAGGGACAGGGTGAAGCCTAAGAATACCCAGAATTCATGCTCTGGAGAAACAATGTACTCTGCTCTACGCACACCCACACATGATATATATTTCCACATATTTGTCAAAAATGCACAGCTTACAAATCAACTTGTAAAGCTATTTCCTATAAAAGGTTTTTATTCTCTATAACTTTTTGTTTAATATATATATATTTGTTTAATTATATATTAAAATATATATATTAAAGTAAAGCCTCTCGTGACACTCCATATCTGGAGTCCGTGAATTCTTTTCCAGCGGCCTGCCCCTCGTGCATTCCAGGCCTGGAGTCCGTGAGTTCTCCAGGGGGCCCTTGCCCTGCTGCCTTGTAACTTAAGCAACAAATAGCACTTAGTTCAAAATTGGCATCTTAAAAGCTTTCAGATGCAAGTACTTTTCAGCTAACTTGATACTAACTTTTATAACTGCATAGAGTTACAGGCACATCTTATTTGGCAAGTATATGGGGCACATACGAATTTGAGTTGTGAACCAGTGCTACGGGGCAGTCTTTCAACTATGACAGGACACTGGAGGTGTCCACACCACAGATTTACTTTAGACTTTGAATATGAGAACCCTCTGAAGGCTAGGGATATTGCCTGCTTGGTGTACACAAGGCCCTGTGTTCAGCCCTCACCACTACAAAAACAATCAAGAAGATCAGAGTAATTAGTAAGGACACAACAACATAGACCTGGTATACTTTTAAAAAGGAGATTTTTTTTTATCATAGATAAAAGTATTAAAAAAACTTGAAAAAATCTGAAAAACTACATTTTCCTTATTGCAAAGACTAAATTAATAAACCAGGGTTGGCAAAAGGGCTCAAACAGGCAAAGGTGCTTGCATGCAAACCTCATGGCCCGAGTTGGATCCCAGAACCAAGTAAAGGCGGCCAGGAAAACAGAGTCTACAGAGCTGTCCTCTGGCAGCATGGTGGCACATGTGCACACGAGTAGCTTTAAAAGACAAATGGAACAATATGAACTGAAAACAAGATGGGTGCAAGGGTGAGCTTCAAACTGACATTAATTCTTGACCATCTCTCAAGCACCAGAGCCAAGAACTTCGAAGCACCACAGTTTGTTTTCCAGGCAATGTGCTGCGTGCTGCTGGAGAGAGTTGGAGGCCGACTCAGTGGAGGTTAACATCTCACCTTTCAGATGTTCCTCCGCAGTGCCAGGGGGCACTCGAGAGCACTGCAGCCTGATGGAGCCAGCATCTGACAGAACCCTGAGGCCTGCAGAGGGAAGGGCTGGGGTGGACCAGCCATGAAAAGAGCGGCTGGGATGGGATGAGGGAGGCAGGACGGTGTAGGAGCCTTACCCCAAAGCAAAAGAGCTCAGAAAGGTTTTCACTGTCAATTTTAGAAAACTGCAGAGGCGGAGCTTGTGCACAGTGCAGTATGGAGGCCGGAAGATGACCCCGGGCGTTGTTCCTGGAGCAAGTCCACCTTTTCCTTTTTCACAGATGGTTCAGTGTCGATCCTGGGTCCTCACGCTTGCAGACAAGCACTCACTTGTTGAGCCTACTTTAGAGCTGTTTAGAAAGGGACTGTCATGGTTAGGCACATGCCTCAACTTGACTGTTGAGGGTTTGAGCTCTGGGCACATTTGTAGAGAATTAGTTGAGTTAAGCCCAGAGCGAACCTGAAGAAGATTGTCTGGCTGTTGGGGAAGGCCCAGCCCATGGTGGGTGGGATTAGGCCCTGAATAAATCTCAGAGAGCTGGTTGAGAGAGTCGGCATCCTTCTGTTCACTTGGTCAGACATGCTGGTCTGGCAAGTAAGGATCGTCCCTCTCTCAGCCATTAAGCAGTGATGGTGTGGCCAGTTCCCTCAGCCCTGGTGTTGGTGCATGCTCTCCTGTCAAGCTGGACTAAGAACTGTAACCAGAAATCGTAAGAGAATCAACCCCTTGTTCCCTTAAGGCGTTTGATGGTCATTTATCAGCAACCATGCAGGCTGACTGCAACAGGGACTTAAATTCAAATTTGCTTCCCCTATTTCAGACAGCCCGAGCCACAGAGGGGTCAGGAGACCAATATCTTCAGTGTTTTGAGACATAATTTTTTCTGTTTCCCCTAAAGACTAGCCAGCTACAGAGTAGTAAAGTGAGTGCCAGTGGATGCCCAGAAAAGGAATAGCTGCTACCCTGCCATCCACAAACACAAGTGCAGAGCCGGGAGAAAGGCCCAGGACAGCCCGAGTCCTCCCCACTGCCACAGCCCCAGGCAATGACATGGGCAGGCACAGGAGGACCTGTTTCAGCTGCTTTAAGGGCTGTCTTGTAGATGCAAGCGGCAGACACTGCCAACAAAACCATTTTCAAGAAGGCAAGTTAAGGCGCCACTGTCATTTCTTTCTGAGGACTCGTTCACCAAGACATTCTTCTCACAAACCCAACGAGCACGGACTTTGCTCTGGGACTGTACAGTTTTACTCAGTCTAATTACTCCCAGTGAGATGGGCCTCATTACTACAGCGCTGATCACAAGAAAAACCATTCTATACCCTCTGTTTAATCTAAGATGCGCTTGGATCACTTGTAAGGTACACCATTATATACACATTTTTTCTGCCACTAAGGAAGAAAAACACTCAGTCAATTAAACTAAGTCAACAGCTTAATTAACTGCAATTCTTCATCACACATGAGCTGGTCATGTCAGGCTCTTAATGAAGTGAAATTTCTTTCATCTACTCAGAGGGACTTAGTAGTTTTGATCACTTTCAGACTTACTGCTTGGGGTGACAAGAAATTATTCTGCAGTATCTCGATTGCATTCGAGAATTTTAAAAAATGAGCTTTTATTTATTTGTAAATATTCTCTTTAAAACAAGGTTCCTTAAACACCTGACTGCTACTTTATTCAATTTATTCCCATTCTGTGTTCACACTTTTCTATGTTTATAGTAACTTTTCCTAAATGTAAATCACAGTATCCTCTACTCAAGAACACTTGCAATGACCACACACAGCATCAAGACTGAACTAACACAGGTGAAGTGAGTGTGCGCAGCCATGGCCACATTCACGCGCGCAGGAAAGGACATGCCTTTCACTGCCCACCTAAGCACAACTACAATGCCAGGGGCCAAGTGAACTTTCTCAACATCACAGACGGTGTGGGGTGAGTGAAGATGTGTCTTCAAATCAATGAGACGGGGCACTGATCTTCGCCACATTTCCTGATGTTGAAGGGGTTGCTGACGGAGACGTGAAATCCCCCTTGCTGAGAGAAAATACAAGAACACAAATGCACACATGCATGTGCAGGCAATTCTTGACGCGCTGCATTAGATGTCTGGGAAAGCAAGGTCAAAACAGCCAGACAATGCCTCTGACTGAGACGTCATCATTCTGGTACATAGCCAGAGGATACAGGTTGGTCAAAGCAGAATCAAAAGGTATCTCCAACAGGCGAAATATTCTTGCTACTCTGGAAACTGACCACAGAAACACCACCCTCTTTCCCTCTGTCTATCAAGGGTCTCTCCTGCAGATGTTGATGGCCATAAGACACTTCCTCCCCACTCTGCTTCACTTCCCACACAGTGGGCATCAGATTGAAAATTCCCTGCACGTTAGGTCAAACTCTTCAAGGCAGAGTCGGTATGAGAACCTAGAAAATAAGCAATCAAATAAACGGCAAAGCCATCTTTCAAGAAAAAAAAATTGAGAAATAACCTTTCCCCCAAATTCTGACATTTGAAAAAAAATAGAAAGAAATTTAAGCAGCTCTTCTGCTTAATTTTTAAAAAAACATTTAGGGCTCTAAAGTTTGTTAGTTTATGACGGGAAACAGTTTTAATGCATCTAGTCAACTCACCAAAACATGAGACCCTGGTACAACTTTAACTCATGGATCCTCTTCATAAAATAATCACAACTAATTTAAAGCTAGAATTAATACATTACTAAATTTTTTTTTTACTTTTTATTATTCAATTGTGCGCATGCATGCGTGTATGTGTGTGTGTGTGTGTGTGTGTAGAACCATGGGCAAATTCAGGAACCACCATGGACCACCTCCACCTCCTCCTTGTTTACTCTGCCCCAGAATTCACAGGCTTTGCCCTACCAGGCCAACCCCCCCCCCACTTCCACCTGGCATCTATACATGGGGTCTAGGATCTGAACCCAGGACCTTCCGCCTGCAAGGCAGATGCTTAACCCCTGAGCCACCTCTTCAGCCCCTACATTATTAAAATTTTTAATAAACAAAATTAGAAAGAGTATTATGAGTTTCATCTAGCTTCAACAATTATCAACAAATAGTTTTTTAAATATGTACTTTCAAACTCCCTGGTATTTGAAGCAAATTCCAGACATATTCTGTCTTAAATGGCTTGTGATAGACATCTGGAATGCTGGAAGATATTATAGATAGCTGCTGGAATAAACTTGGGAAAAGCTTGGAATACATCTGGCAAATCCCAGGTAGCTGTGTTTATTAGAAGCCACAAGAACTTCTAAAATGGTGAGAATTTAGAATCTGGTTACTTCAGATCTTTCCCAATGTTTGTGCCACCCATTGAATTTTATCAAGTCTAATAGAGTGGTTAAGATAGAAATGTTTTTAGAATTTGTCTTGTGTTTTGGATTAGGAATGTTCCAGAAAAATGATGCTTTGATCGATGAGAGTCAGCACCAGGATGCCATGAGAGAGAAATGAAAAGGAAGACAGATCCAGGAGCGAGTGGAGTTCAATTACCACAGAAGTGTCAGACCACCTGAATGCCGCCATTTGGGTCAGGAAGTGGAGTGTATTTGTGGACTATGATGAAAGGAATGTATCTAGTTCACTTGTTCTAAAGCCTGGTGCATCCTCGGAGTCAGGGTCTGAAAGCGAGACCTCCCATGAAACCCTAATGGTTTTATCTATTCATGGCTGACTGAAACTGCAGGAAAAGCCTGGAAAGGTTTCTCAGGGACAAGCATGACAGTCACAACTCGACAGCCACAGTCATGTCAAGCTGAAGTCACATGACCAAGCAATGGAAATCCACAGGCCTGCTTAATTCAGACAGACAACATAAAAACAGCAACTAATCCCAGCCCCGCCCCCCACCCCGGAGCCGCCAGGCCAGCAGCACCGGGCCTCGTGGCCACCAGCTTAGCCTCCGGGGCCCGCCCCGGACCCCAGCCCCTCGCACCCTCCCGCCCCCGCACCTCCGCTCCCCCCCCAGGTCGCAGGTGAAGAATTCTGCCATCAACATCAGACCCTCTGCCTCTATGGCCCACCGGGGACCTACGAACGTGGTCCACGGAAGACACACTGCTACTCAGAATAAAATAGAGTCCAAAGGAAACTCAAGCAAAACTCTAAGGAACAAAGGGAGCACAGGCCATACATCTGGACTTCACTACAACCATTGTATCACGTGGGCAAGATTCTTCACATCCAGCCCAAAGATAAGTAAACTTTTTCTTCTCACCTTACTGATCCTTTAAAGTATCAATGCTGTAGATCAACTTTCTCATACAGCCACCCCAAAAACATACAACTCCAGGGAGTACACCACTCACCCCCACATTTCACCAAGATACTAAATCGTAAAAGTGCACTACCAAACTAATATTCACCCCCTGGTTACATAACCTGACTTAACTGACGTACTAACAGCCTAGTAGCCTCATCTAGGATATAACAATTACAATACACAAATATACCCAATCCAAGGCAAGCACTAGAAAAACTGGCAAGTATAACAATACCAACTACGTCAATTCAGTGAAACACACAGAAACTGAAAGGTCCTAAAAAACAAAACAACAATGTACAAGTCAAAGTGCAGATCCACGAGAAACAAAACCCAAGATGACCAATCTCCCACCGAAAGAATCAATCCCATAATGAGGGATTCCGACCAGAACGAATCCATGGAAAATAGCCATGAAAGCCAGACCCAATATAACAACTTTCAGAGTAGGATCATTACCATGATTAATACTATGAAGGAGGAAATCTGAGAAGAGTTAAACAACTGTATCAACCACTTTGAACAGGAACACAACAGGCACTTGGAGGAGTTGAGAAACACAGTTCAAGAAACAAAAATAGGTATAGAGCAGTTAAAACAGTCTCAGGCAGAGTTTAAAATTGAACTAAAAGACAAGTTATCTTCAACCCAAAACTCAACAGAGAGTCTTATCAGCAGAACAAATGAGGCAGAAAATAGAATTTCAGATCTTGAAGACAAAGTGGGAGAATTAACCAGCTCAATGGAAGAGATTGTTAAAGCCAAAAAGATACTGGAGAGGAACATTCAGGAGATATGGGACACCCTGAAGAAGCCTAACATGCGCATTCATGGAATACCAGAACAAGAATCCCAAAATACCACACTGGAGGAAATATTTCAATTCATCATAAATGAAAACTTCCCACAACTAAAGAATGAGAGGCCTATCCAAATACATGAGGCATTTCACACTCCAAACAGATATGACCAAAATAGAAAATCACCACAGCAAATAAGTCAAAACACTCCACATTCAAGACAAAGAAAAGGTGCTGAGAGCTTCAAGTGAAAAAAAGCAACTCACTTTTAAAAGTAAACCTATTAGAATAACAAATGACTACTCAATCGAAACAGTAAAAGCAAGAAGAGCTTGGAGAGACATACTTCAAGTATTAAATGAGCAAAAATGCCAACCCAGACTGATATACCCGGCAAAACTATCTGTCATGATTGAGGGAGAAAGAAAAGTTTTCCAGCACAAAGACAACTTGAAGGGATACATGTCTACCAAAACAGGCCTTCAAAAAATGCTAGAAATGATACTCAAGCTTGAAGAAAAGAACAAGCGTATCCAGGAGGACAGAAGGGAAGTATAGTACCACCAAAACATAAATATCAAAAAACATGCTTACAAAATCTACTAAAGATAAAAAATGTCCAGAATTAAAAATAATTTCTCCATTATAACATTAAATGTCAATGGTATTAACTCACCGATTAAGAGACACAGATTACAAACTTGGATTAAAAACCACAATCCAACAATCTGCTGCCTTCAGGAAACTCATCTCACCACAAAAGATAGGCACATCCTAAGAATGAAAGGCTGGTCCAAAATCTTGCAAGCTAATGGAACCAGGAAACAGGCAGGGGTAGCAATTATGCTTTCAGACAAAGTGGACTTCAAACCAAAGAAAATCATAAGAGACACAGATGGATACTACATTTTAGTCACAGGTACAATTCACCAGGAAGACTTCACAATACTGAACATATATGCACCCAATATGGGCCCCTCCACATTCATTAAGAAAACCCTACAGCATATAAAGCAAGAAATCAACCCCCAAATGATAATTCTTGGGGACTTCAACACCGCCCTCTCTACATGGGATAGATCAACAGGTCAAAAGCTTAACAGAGACACTTTGGAACTTAAACCCTTAAAGAAATGGACCTTACAGATCTCTATCGAACTTTTCACCCACATACCAAAGAATACACATTTTTCTCAGCAGCATACGGAACTTTCTCCAAAATAGATCACATATTGGGCCACAAAACGAATCTACGCATATACAAAAAAGGTGAAATTCTAACCTGTGCCCTATCAGACCACCACGGCCTAAAGCTGGACATCCACAACACAACAAACAAGAGAAAATACACTAACTCCTGGAAACTTAACACTGTGATGCTGAATGAGAACTGGATTCAGGAAGAAATTAAAAAGGAAATTCAAGATTTCCTGAAAGTGAACGATACTGAAAATACAACTTACCAAAATCTCTGGGACACAATGAAAGCTGTCCTAAGAGGTAAGTCCATAGCTCTTAATGCTTACATCAAAAAAATGGAAACATCAGAAATAAATAACTTAACGATGCAGCTTAAGGCTTTAGAGAAACTTGAGCAATCTGATCCCAAAAGTAGTAGAAGAGAGGAGGTTAGCAAAATAAGGGGAGAAATATCTGAAATCGAGACTAAGAAAACGATAGAAAAAATCAACCAGTCAAAAAGCTGGTTCTTTGAAAAAAATCAATAAGATTGATACACCCCTAGCTAAATTAACCAAAAGCAAGAGAGAGAAAACCCAAATTAACAAAATCAGAAATGAACATGGAGTTATCACAAGAAATCCAGAGAATTATAACATCATATTTCAAAAACTTATACTCTGTGAAGTTTGACAACACAAAAGAGATAGATGAATTTCTAAGTAAACACAACCTACCTAAATTGAATCAGGAAGTTGCGAATTATTTAAATGGTCCTATAACATATAAGGATATTGAAAAAGTAATCTCGAATCTTCCCACCAAAAAATGTCCTGGACCAGATGGATTCAGCACAGAATTCTACCAGACATTTAAGGAGTTAATAACACCAATACTCCTTAAACTGTTCCATCAAATAGCAAAGGAAGGAACACTACCAAATTCCTTCTACGAAGCTAATATCGTCTTAATCCCAAAACCTAATAAAGATTCACTTAAAAGATTCACTATAGGCCGATCTCTCTGATGAACACAGACGCAAAGATTCTCAACAAAGTCTTAGCAAATCGGATTCAAAAACATATCAAAAAGATCATTCACAGGAACCAAGTAGGCTTCATCCCCGGCACACAAGGTTGGTTCAACATACACAAATCAATAAATGTAATTCATCATGTAAACCAGTCCAAAGTCCAAGACCACATGATACTCTCGATAGATGCAGAAAAAGCCTTTGACAAGATCCAACAGCTTTTATGACCAAAACGCTAGAGACAGTAGGAATGGAAGGAACCTTTATCAATATAATAAAAGCTGTATACAACAAGCCCACAGCAAGGATTATGCTCAATGGGGAACAATTGGAATCATTCCCACTTCGATCAGGAACTAGACAAGGCTGTCCACTCTCACCACTTCTATTCAATATTGTACTTGAAGTCTTAGCTGAAGCCATAAGACAAGAAAGGGACATAAGAGGGATTCAAATCGGCAAGGAAGAAGTCAAGCTATCCCTATTTGCAGATGACATGATCTTATACCTGAGGGATCCCAAAAACTCCACCAGGAAGCTCCTGGAACTAATTGAGAAGTTCAGCAGGGAGACAGGATACAAAATAAATGTTCAAAAATCAGAGGCCTTCCTATATGCCCAGAATGAAAGAAGTGAAAAAGCCTTGAGAGAAACAATCCCATTTACTATAGCCCCTAAAAAAATGAAGTACCTTGGTATAAACCTAACCAAGGAGGTAAAAGACCTTTACAATGAAAACTTTAAAACCCTCAAGAAAGAAATTGCAGAAGACACCAGAAGGTGGAAAGACCTCCCATGTTCCTGGATTGGCAGAATCAACATCGTAAAAATGACCATCCTACCAAAGGCAATATACAAATTCAATGCTATACCAATTAAAATCCCAAAGCAATTCTTTAAAGAAGTTGACCAAATAATCTCAAAATTCATATGGAGGCACAAAAGACCCAGGATAGCAAAGACGATCCTGAGTAACAAAAATACTGCTGGAGGTATTACCATACCAAACCTTAGTCTATACTACAAATCCATAGTTATAAAAACAGCCTGGTACTGGCTCCAAAATAGACACACAGATCAATGGATAAGGGTTGAAGATCCATATATAAGCCCACAAAATTACAGCCATTTGATCTTTGACAAAGGGGCCCAAAGAATCCAATGGAAAAAGAACAGCATCTTCAACAAATGGTGCTGGCAAAACTGGATATCCACATGCAGAAGATTAAAGCTGGACCCGTACTTGTCACCATGTACAAGACTTAATTCCAAATGGATCGAGGACCTTGATATAAGGCCAGAGACTATAAAAACCATAGTTGAAAGGATAGGGAACTCCCTCGAGCTGATTGGGCTAGGCCAACATTTCCTAAACAGACACCCAATGGCACAGTCACTGCTACCAACTCTCAACAGTTGGGATATTGTGAAATTAAAGAGCTTCTGTTCAGATAAAGAGATTGTCACACGAGCTCAAAGGCAACCCACAGAATGGGAGAAAATCTTCACTAACCATGTATCTGATAGAGCTCTACTGTCCAGAGTGCACAAAGAGTTTAGTTAGAAAACTAAACTCCAAGGAAAACAATGGCCCAATTAAAAAAATGGGCCCTGGAACTTAAAAGAAATTTTACCAGGGATGAAATTAAAATGTCCAACAAATATCTTAAAAAATGCTCCACTTCCTTAGCCATCAGGGAAATGCAAATCAAAACTTCCCTGAGATATCATCTCACCCCAGTCAGGATGGCAAAAATCCACAATACAAACAACAACAAATGCTGGAGAGGATGTGGAGAGAGGGGAACTCTCCTGCATTGCTGGTAGGAGTGCAGGCTCATACAGCGACTCTGGTGAGCCGTCTGGAGATTCTTAAAGAAATTAAGGATTGAAATGCCATATGACCCTGCTATCCCACTTTTGGGAATAACTTCCCATGCAGCAGAGGTTCACCTCGATAGCACAAGCACGACCATGTTCATAGCAGCACTGTTTACAATAGCAAAGACATGGAATCAACCCAAATGTCCAACAGTTGACGAGTGGATAAGGAAACTGTGGTACATCTATACAATGGAGTACTACTCAGCCATCAAGAATGATGAATTACTGGAATTTGCCGGGAAATGGATGTCATTAGAAACAATTATATTAAATGAAGTATCCCAAACCCAGAAAATTAAGCACCATATGTACTCCCTAATAGGTGGCTCCTAGTATCAAACTCACCCAGCCCACATTGAGACACTCAAAGGTAAACCTATGTAATACAGTAAGTGCAAGGATTATGAACAGGAGGGATGGGGTTGGAGGGCCACACCAGACACAAGGAGAGAGGGGACCATGTTACAGCAGAGAAAATAGGCCTCCATCAAGGAATGCAAGTAAGCAATGTGACACCTGGTTAAGTTCACAGACGTTCGTTCCTGATCATGTACAACTGAGGGGGTATGATCTCACCAGAAGGGGAGGGCATATAGTCTGGAAGATAAAAAGTAATCATTTTGCAAACGGGTGACTGACCCCTCCCTCACTGAGGTTTCCTACTTTTATTACATCTACCCTTGAATGTGCTATTATAACAAGACTCCAGTTTAACAGCTTTTTGTCTACGACCAGGGGGTGACATACAGTGCCTATCAGGATGGAGTGAAGGGCATTGCGGGAGCAGCAAAACTGCAAAAGAAAATCAACAAACCACAATCCAGAACTTCAGAGACTCTATATCAACCACACAGAACTAGGCCAGCCTAATCTCCCCCCATCCTGAAGCTCAGAGACATTTGCAGAAGAGGGGGCGGTAAGATTGTAAGAGCAAAAGGATGGGAGGAGCAATGATTTGCAAGATTCTCCACGCTAGTTAGGGCCGAAGCAATCATAATAGGACTTTGCATGCCCTGCACAATGTCCAACACACTATTGACCTCACAAAGTCTAGCATCAGCTAAAGGCACCAAGATCCTTGGAGGCAAGGGATTGACAGCCACAGTAGTGTTCCTATGCTTAAGGGGAACACTGAGAAAGGGTTCAGGGAAAGCCACTGGGTCCTTGTACGTCATCGGAGAGGAGGTCCCAGAGGAGAGTTAGGCATACACAATAAAGGACTCTCTGGGAATTGGGGGATAGGCACTGGGGAATGGAGAGGGAGGGAGGGGGAGCAGGGAGTTCGGGGGGGAGGAGGAGGGAGGGAGGGAACTGGTCTACCTATTAAGTTTGTATGAGCGGAAATAATAAAAAATGTATTATTAAAAAAAAATAGCAACTAATGTATTTCAAAAAGAAAAAGCATATTACGATAAAACAATAACTATCCCGGGTCATTAAAAAAAGCACTTCTGCTATAATATAATACACTGGAAATCATGTATACTGCAAAAATAACTTACATGAGAAAAATAGGATTGGAACAACCATTTCAATTCTATACTGCTTTGCAAAGACCAAACAAAACACACAATGATACCACTGGCACTTCCACCAAGAGTCAATGTCAGACTGAGCTCTCCTCCTCGGAGGTGCACTTCTTTCTTTCATGGTGACAGCAATGGGACTTGCAATATAGTTCACTTTATCAGACTATGCACTGGATCCGGTAACCTGTGGTCCAGTGCAGGGAAGACGTGTCCCAGCAGCGCTGCCACTGGGAGCCGCAGCTGTGTCCTCACAGCTCTGCAGAAAAACGGAAGCCGCTCATAATTCTCTTCAGGCGCATCCAAACTGCAGCCCACAACAGCTATGCATGTGTTCCAGTGCATTTGTGGGTGACAGTGACAAGCCATAACATCTTTTCTTCTTTTGTTTTTTGATTTTTGCTTTTGGTAGTGTCAGGCTTTGAACTCAGGCCCTCTGCCACACTAAACAACCGCTTTCCCACTGAGCCGTATCCTCAGCCCCTGAAGTCACAGTGCCAAAAGGCTGGACACTTTGCCTCCAGACCAATGATTTCTTTCATGAAAAGAAGTGCTGTAGGGTTTCTGGGAGGTTTTGTTTATTTAAATATTCATCTTTTCTCTAAAAAAATTGTAATCACTTTTTTGACTATCCCAGAATAGCAACACACTGAGGAGGAGACTGCATTGTTATCAGCAGCGCCTACATTAAAATGCATGATGCTCCTATACCCTGAAATACTTCAGATTGACTTTCTTAAAATCAAAGACATTCTCGGATGTTAATCAGAGACAAATATTAAAATCAGGAAATTAGCATTCATTGGCAGAATACTATTACCTAGCTCTGACTTTGTTTACATATTCCCAGCTCCCCTAATCATGTCCTTTTAACAGAAGTAAACCCCAGATCTGAGTTGAGTTCAGCTGTTCTGCTACTTTGGCTCCTTTATTCAGAACACTTTCCTCGTCTTTTCTGACATTGACGTCCATCAGGCGTACAGGTCAGTTCCACTGTAAAAATCACTTCACTTGGTTTCATATCTCAGGGGTGCTTATTAGCCTTTTGATACCAAAATATGGGCTGGCATCTAATCAGCTGGGTAGCATTTGAAGTTCTACTGGGGGTGAGGGGGTGAGGGGGTGAGGGCGAGAGCCACAGGTCCCCCACATTCCACTGGGCTGTGCGGACACTGAGGAGCTGCGGCTCTGCTCAACTCATCCAGCTACAGTTCTTCCTTTTGTGGTGCACAGGGCTTGATGGCTTGGCTGACGTCATGTCTACTGAAGTTACCGTTTCCTTTGGTAATGAAGAAATGGCTTCTCAAGAAACACTTTTTACTGTATCAAGATCTTCTCTTCTGCATGTGGCATGAAGGCCCAAGGCTAACACTAGGAATCATCCTGCATCACTCTTCCGCCTCGCTTCTTGAGCCGGGGCTCTAATCGAACCCAGTGCTAACCAGCTTAGCTAGCTTGCTCTGAGGATTCCCAGTCCCTGTCTTCCCAGGCTGGAATCATGAATGGCCACTGTGCCTCCGCGGTATCTTACGAAGGATCTAAGGGTCTCACCTCCAGCCCTCTTCCTATGAGCCGTCTCCTCAACTCACCATCAATTTTACAGATTTCTTTTTCTCTTACAGTTCGTGTTGACTCTGTCCCTAGTCTTTGGGTCATGAAAGAACTCAGGTCCTTCCCCGAGTCTCACGAAAGGTGGTGCACACTTTATGCAGGCAGCTGGGCACGGCGGCGCTGCGTGACTCCAATGCTCAGAACAAGGATCCAGCGTCGCCCCAGCTTTCTGTCAAAACTTCTGAACTTCACAGTTTAAAGAATTCATTTGGAAAAAAAAATCATGTATGTCCAGCAGTAATGATAGAAACACATTGTAAAACGTTTTTTCTTTAAAGCGTCCAAATGGTATTTTTTTGTTTTTGTTTTTTGTTTTCGGAAAGTCTCCCTGTTCTCCCACAGAAGTTTCCGGGTGAATTTTTATCCAACCCCCAACCTTTCTCCATCCACCCTCCTCAAAGGCTGCTTCTCCCCCCTACATCGTGGATTGGAAGCCACATGGGGAAATGTGACAGAGGGGAGAGGCAGGTGAGAGGTTGTCCAGCCCCGGGTGCTGACAGAAGGTCCTTACCTGCTGCGGAAAACAGGTGCGGACTGAGTGCTCCGTGTAACCGAAAGATGGCCCTTCAAACACAGCTGTTGGGAGCTTCAGCACTTCCTTCAGAAACTGGTCAAACTTGCTAAATATCATTAAGCCATTGGAATCTGACATCTGGGAGAAAATATCTATGAGAACAAAACCAAACACAATCAAACTATGAGAAAAGAGAAGCCTAAAAATGGCTTTTTCCTTGTATAACACTAAAAGTATCATTCAAAAGCATTATAAGGTTAGGATATTCAGTCAACATTCGAACTATTCTCAATCTTACTTGCTATTAAAATCCCTATATACCAATCTCTTAATAATTGGAGAATCAGATCAAATAAACATTTCTGCAAGTCCACCTATTCTGAATGTAAAACTGATTTTATTTATGTTATCCATTGTTTCAAGAAAAATTTAGAACAACCTGTCTTTATTCCTTAGTGTCTGTGTTTATGTAAGATGTAGAGCAAAGGGGGCAGAGGCAGGAGGATGAGGACTCCACAAGTTCAAGACCAGAGTGATCCGCAAGAGACCCTGTCTCAAAAGAACTAACGAGATACATGTGTGCTTGATTCTATGAATATGTCATAGCATTGTGGTGAAAGACATATTTACATATTTCATATTTACATATTCTATTTAGTGAGTTGCTGAGTAGAATTAAAAAAATAAACCAGGGGTTGGGAGACAGCTCAGTGATTAAGTGCTGCAGGGCAAGCAAAGGACCAAAGTTCAGAGCCAAAGATCCCACATAAAATGCCAGGTGGCCATGGCAGTCTGTCCAATTCAACGGGAATCTGGGAATCCGAACAGCAAGCTGTGTAGCCAGACTGGCAAGTTCCGGGTTTCATTAGCAACTCTGCCTCAAAAGAGTAAGTTGGAAGATCAACTGAGGATGATTCTTGGTATCCACCTTGGACTTCTACATGTACATGTGCACACACACAAACCCACCTACCCACACATGCACAAACATGCATGCACACATCCCACATACACTCATACATGAAACACAGAAAAGTACAAATAAATTCTTCTATCTTGCGTTATTCTGATACTATACAACCCTATTTTTACAGAAATACAGGCCAAGAAAATTGAAAAGATGCTCCTAGCAAGGTTGTTTGTTTCTCTTTATACGGAGTTCTTATCTCCAGTTATTCCTCTCTTCTCATTCATAGTTGGTGGAAAAAAATGAAAAATAATCAGGTATTCAAAAAAACTTGACAAAGAAATGTGGCCCTAAACTTTTGTTTTCCAAAATGTGAGTTACCTTTAAAAAAAAAAAGTTAAATGTACAATCATTTCCTTGGCATTTTTCAAACAGCATTTTGAAAATTCACATTCTATATACTAATACTAAACAATAGGAAGATTCTCTACATAATAAATAACTATAATGTCATCCATGTATTAATTGTTAGGTTCAATTTGAAGGACTTATCCTAAGATAAGGAAAATATTTTAAATATATCAATCAAAATAAGACAAAAATGTTACTACAATCTCTCCATAGAGTAATTTTCAACACATAAGCAGACAGGAAATAATTAACTAAATGAAAATTTTCAACTTAACCTCTCATAGTATCTTCTAGCTTGGAGTTGAAAGGAAATAGATTGAATATGCATAAAGAGAAATCCATAGAGAAGGTAAAAGAAGCATGGTCCTAGTGAAAAATACAATGAATTTAAAATAAAAACTGAGTTTTTAAAAAAATTTTTTAATTATTATTTATTCAACTGTGTGCATGTGCTGTGTGTATGTGCGCGCGTGTGTGTGTGTGTGTGTGTGTGTGTGTGTGTGTCTGTGTGTCTGTGTGTGTGTGTGTGTAGAACCACGGACGAATTTGTGAACCACCATGGACGCCTCCACCTCCTTCTGCCCTGGGATTCACAGGCTCCGCCCTACCAGGACCAGAAGCGCAGGCTGCCCCCGCTTCCGCCCGGCGTCTATACGTAGGATCTGGGATCCGAACTCAGGACCTTCCGCCTGCAAGGCGGAGGCTTAACCCCCGAGCCACCTCTCCAGCCCAAAAAACTGAGTTTTTAGTATGTAGTCCAAATGCCAGCACTCCATCAGGTGTTTAGAACAAAACGAAGTTTGTAGTAAGATGCATGATTCTTAGCTCCACAAACTCAGTGTAGCTAGAAAAACAAGATACACACAAAACAAAAGAGTTAAGAGCAGGAGCTGGAAAGATGGCTCAGATTCTGCCTCACAAGCACAAGGACCCAAGTCCCATATAAAAACCCCATGCACAAATGGTGGCAGTCTGCACTTCTAGCCCTGGTAGGTAGAGCCTGGGGAACTCCAGAGAAGGCAGAGTAATCCAGGATGATACCCAAAATCATTCATTCTTAGGCCTCCGTGGGCACATGCAGTGCCCTCTGATATACACAAATACATATGCTCACCCAGAAAATAATTTTTTTCAAAGAATTAAGAGTTGCCTGACTCTGGATATAACAGAAAGCCTAGATGCAAGAGGATACCTTCTTTCAGCCCAGCTTGCTCGGGCACCATGCCGAGCCCCCCACAGCTACTCGACACTCCCTCTCTTCCCGAGCATCGCACTGTACCTCTTGGGAACAGTGCACCCAAGGGACAACAAACTACAGCTCACACCCGAGGTCTTACTGGGTGGTAAGCGGCCAGCATTCTGACTAAGGCACAGTATTTACACTGAGAAATAGAGTGTTTTGATTCAAAAGAAAATGCTGAAGAGAAAAGCAAGTTGTATTTGATTTCAACCTTTTTAGGTGGGGACAAAATGCTTACAAAGCTAACTCCAGGATGAGACGGCTAATGACAATGACTGAATGAAGAACTGGCAAGGCCGCGGACACAGGGCCAAATGAGAGGGATCTGGGGCTCACGCCAAGGTATTCTGGGGCTGGGATCTGCGCTTTATGGATGAGAGGACCAATGAACCTTAAGGTTTGGATTATTCTTATTTCTACTCTGGGAAAACGTTGACAGTCTGGCCAAAATAAACAAATCAGACATGGACCCCATACTTGGCTTTGAAGCTAAGCTTGGACTAATCAGCGTGTTTCCAGGTGGAACTTTACTGCAGACAGCCCTGGGCACGGGAGGAGGGTGCCCAGACTCTGTAATGCTGGTATGGAGGAGTCTCTTTCCTCAGGGGAGGGAAGAGCACAGTGAATCCACTTCAAACAGTCAGAGCTCTAGTAACAGGACAGCAGACGGCCCATTACCCGCAGTAAGCTGGGATGAAAGCAAAAGCTGGGATGTTAGTGGCAGACACGCGCAGTGTCGTTCGCCGCCTTCCTTCTAACTGAGCCCCGGCTCTGCACACTGCGGCATGGCGTGTCTCCTCTCCATGCTGTATCTCAGAATAGAGTTCTAGATTTTTCTTTTCTTTCCTAGCAGAGGCATCTCTTTCTTATCTCTACCTGGAAGGACACACGCTAGAGACAGGACAAACATCTTATGACAAGGAAGAAAGCCAGACAGCAGAAAGACAAGAGGAGCTAGAGTTTTGAAGATATCACATATCAACTGTGGACTTACAGTCTCTGGACTTATTTTTATATGAAAAAAATTACACCCATGTAGTTAATAGTCAAGCTTCGGTTGCTACTCAATGTGGGTGGAACTGATAAGCTAAGACGTTATTAACTCATAGCCACTAATGGGAAAAATGGGACCAGAAATTTTACTGTGTACATAACTACATATGTACAGTTTCACAATCATGCAAACACATATGTGCACATCCACATTAACAAATCTGCATCTACTCACTCAAAAGAATAAAGGAGAATACTAAGTGGACAGTGATATGACTAGTCAGCCTGCAAAAAAAAAAGTTTCAATTATACTTAGTTGCTATGGCACATGAATATATTCAAAATAAAAGGCTCTTTTATCAAGAAAAGAAAAATTAAACTTTAATAAGCACATATTTAATAATAGAAAAAAGAAGTATGCTTATTAAAAAAGAAGAAATACTGCTAGCTCTAAGATTTGAAGGCACAATGAGTTGACTGATTCCTTCTTTACTTATTAGTTTAACACTTTTTAAAAAAATAGGTCTCTCTTATTTGCAAGAAAAATGATACAAAATGAGCTGGATTTTAAATCTTAAATGAAGCATACCATGATAAATTAGTGGGATTCACTATTACATGTAAAAGAAGTAAATAAAGTTTAACAAAAACAGCAAGAGTCAGGGTGCCATCGGTACAATGCACGGTGGCCAGGAGAGCTCGGGTTCAAGCCCCAGCCCGAAGAGGGGAAACAATCAGTCTTCTAATTAACGCCCTACACCATCCTGGCACTAGAGGATGACAGTACCTCCTAGACCATGAGCTACTTTCCCTTGATTCTCTATTTATACATCTCTGAAATATTCCTCTGAAAGAAAGTATGCCAAAGCCCCAGCAGTTTTCTACAGCTAAAAAAAGCAGGCTTTCTCCTTTGTGAAAAACCCACAATCAAGCCCATAAATGAACATGTTCAAACAATTTCTAAAATATCCCTGTGTAATGGGCAAAAGAATGCTTCTGATCCACTATTGGTACATGTTTTTTTGTTTGTTTTTTTTTCCTGGTGATAAAGGCCCTGATTTTACTGGTGTCATCTATGACTCTGTATCTGTTTTCCCTGCCCCTCTTACATCCCTGTGAGACTCATGACCTTCTCTAAGGTGACAGTGTTGTCCAGGCTAAAGAAACCAGGCATCAATGGAGAGTCACCTCCTTTTACAAGAGGTGCCCTGGGCAAATGAGTCCTAAACCCCTTCAACTTTCAACTAACTAAGCAATGTAACCTTAGAAAAACTACGTATACACGTCTGTTTACGAAGACCTAACATACCTAAATACAAGCATATACTGCATTCTCAAACTCAACTACAATTCCACTATCGCACAACAGGTCAAAATGCGTGTGGGGACTGCGGAGTCCAAGCCTAGCACTTCTCTTGTTGACTAAATTAGTCTACCTTACTGAAGATTCCTGCTTTGGGTATTCCCTTTCTTTTTTTTTTTAATTTTTTAAAATTATTTATTCAATTGTGCGCAGTGCACGCACGTGTGTGTGTGTGTGTGTGTGTGTGTGTGTGTGTGTGTGTAGAACCACAGGCGAATTCGGGAACCACCATAGACGGCCTCCACCTCCTCCTTGTTTACTCTGCCCCAGGATTCACAGGCTCCGCCCTACCAGGACCAGAAGCGCAGGCCGTCCCCTGCTTCCGCCCAGCGTCTATACGTGGGATCTGGGATCCGAACTCAGGACCTTCTGCCTGCAAAGCAGAGGTTTAACCCCTGAGCCACCTCTCCAGCCCTCCTTTTTCTTTTCTTCTCTCTTTTTCTCTAGTTTATAAAATGCAAATGTAGGAACTGTTTCTTTCTTGCCTCTAGTTCCAAAACATTTGGTCATTCCAGAAATGTAAACATGACATTGCCTGCGCAAATTAAGCAAGGAGAACAGAAGCTGGCTAAAGTGTAATGTGGTTATAGAACAGAGTGAAGAAGTTTGAATTTTGAACAATGAAACTGTTTAACTATAACTCTGAAAAGAGGCTCCTCCACAGTCTGTTAATAAAACACCAGGAGGGGCTGGAGAGGTGGCTCAGGGGTTAAGCCTCTGCCTTGCAAGCAGAAGGTCCTGAGTTCGGATCCTAGACCCCACATATAGACGCAGGGCAGAAGCGGGATTGGCCTGCGTTTCTGGTCCTGGTAGGGCAGAGCCTGTGAATCCGGGGCAGAGTAAACAAGGAAGAGGTGGAGGCGGTCCATGGTGGTTCCCAAATTCACCCATGGTTCTACACATACACACACACACACACACATACACATAGGCGCACACACTCACACATGCACAATTGAATAAATAAATAATAAAAAAGAATTATTTTAAAAATTAAATAAATAAATGAAACACCAGGAAATGAACAACAAACAAGACAGTGAGAACAGTGAATTCTAGGTAGAATTTACTAATGGGTTTACTAAAGTATTGATATAGTTTTAATAAGTATATATTTGTAGGTTGAAAAACCTGACTCCTTATCTTGATAATTAAATAAGAAAAAATCCTGAAAAAATTAAAGGGTGTGTATTCAGTTTTGTAATTGTTGCCTTTTTTCAATTTTTGAAATACTGTTTGTTGTTTATTTGTTCTCATTTATAAATAAACCACACATTTATTTCAGTAGTAAAAAAAAATCACTCTCAGAAGTGCTTAAGTGGAAACTTATGAAGTAGAAACAAAATCACACTTCATCTGTTTGGGACAAGAAGAAATGAGATATGAATGGTAGTTTTGGCCTTTTTTTTTCATATTTTTCTGTGTTTTCTCAGTGGACAAAAGTTCTTTTTTAAATTTTTTTATTATTTATTCAATTGTGTGTGTATGCGTGTGTGCACATGTATGTGTATGTGTAGAACCACAGGAGAATTCGGGAACCACCATGGACGCCTCCACCTCCTCCTTGTTTACTCTGCCCGGGGATTCACAGACTCCGCCCCCAGGACCAGAAACACAGGCCGTCGTCCCCCCCCCCTCCGTCTGGCATCTATACATGGGGTCTAGGACCTGAACTCAGGACCTTCTGCCTGCAAGGCAGAGGCTTAACCCCTGAGCCACCTCTCCAGCCCCTCAGTGGACAAAAGTTCTTACCACACAAGCCTAGAAACCTCAGTTTGATCCCTGGAACTCATGCAAAGGAAGAAAACTGACTTTGCAAAGAGATCTACTGGCTTTCGCAATATGCTAATACCATCATCACATGTAAAAAAAGAAGCTGTTTTTGAAGAACTAAAGCCATGGGATAGTCGGCAGTGAATGAAGGAACCTAGGGCAGCTGCTGCAAAGCCATGCCATAGCTTGCTGTGCCATTTGCAGTCACACAGGCAAGAGGGCAGAGCTGCAAACAAGAAACCCAAGGGAAAGGTTCTCATAATATCCAGACTGACTACCACCATTCAAGTCTTCACCCTATGAGAATACTAACATTCATTAAGTTTTCTGTCAGTGATATTTGAAAATAGTATAACAGAAATAAACAGAGTTTTGTACAGATGGTACTCTGCTAATATCCCACTGGCCAGGGATAAATGACACGCATCTCCACGATAGATAGATGGATGGATGGATGGATGGATGGATGGATGGATGGATGGATGAAGTACGACACAACTGACCATTGAACAACCACTATGGTCTGCTACTTTCAGAAATAATTTTGTAGCCATCCTATTCTTAGCACTGTGAGCACTGTCTTGAAAGTGTTCAAATAAAAGGACACATGATACTGATCATATTCACTTGAGTGGCTTTCTCATAAGAACTGCAGATGAGAAAAATGCTCTGTCGTGATTCTAGTGTATATATTTCACTATATATACTTCATACAAAACACAAAATTTATGGTAACTAATAAAGTTTGTGCTATTAGTAAATCTTCTAGTTCAGAGAGGGTTATTAGTAGTTAAGTTCTGAGGGAACCAAAAGTTATTCAGGGATTTTTCTAGTGGGAGAGGCTCAGAATCTTAAATACTTGTTCAAAGGTCAACAACAGCCTTGAAATATTAGGGGAGGGGCTACATGACCCTAAACAATAGGATTAGTCCTAACTACATTAGAAAGCAGTATTACCAGTGGACTGAAAATGTTTCAACTATGATGTGTGAATTTTGTTTAAAACAGAAGCAGGTCACACTTTAAAGTGGTTTCTAATTCCAGAGAATTAAAATTAGAAAGTGGATAGCTGGAGAGATGGCACAAGGGTTAATAAAGTCTTTGACTCAAAGACAAAAAGACCTGTGTTCAGATTCCCACATCACATGTAAAAATGCCAGAAGAAGGGGATATGATAGTAGCTTGTATTTCCAGCCCTAAAAAACAGAGCCTGGGAAACCCCAGAGCAAAGAAATAAGGAGGAGCAATCCAGGATGATTCAAAGTCAAAGTCACCTGTGAATCTTCACAGGAACACATACTGAAGTGCCCTCTTCTATATACATCTATAGCCACATACCATACCACATACACAAGGGAGGGAGGGAGGGAGAAAGGGAGGGAAGGAGGGTATAGATTCTTTTTTCTGGGATCTCTATGATTAAAAAGCAGAAAAAATAAATAAATTTTCATGTCCAAAAGAAATATAATTTCATCCATATTCTCTCTCTCAAAAAAGCACCATGTTGAATTAAGAAAACTTGAAAGAGGGGTGGGAGATGGCTCAGGAGTTAAGACTTTATCGCTCAAGCAGAAGGTCTTGAGCTTGGATCCCAGATCCCACATAAAAACACCAGGAAACTGAAGCAGCCTGCACTTCTACCTTGGTGGGCGGAACCTGGGAAATCCCAGAGCAAAGCAAGGAAGAGATAGAAGCAATTCAGAATGATTCCCGAAGTCACCCTTGGTTCTCTACAGGGACACACAATGCCTTCTGATACACATACATGCACACACAAGAAAGAAAGAGAGAGAGAGACAGAAAAAGAAAAAAAGAGAAAGAAAGAGAGAGAGAGAGAAAGAAAGAAAGAAAGAAAGAAAGAAAGAAAGAAAGAAAGAAAGAAAGAAAGAAAGAAAGAAAGAAAGAAAAAGAAAGAAAGAAAGAAAAAGAGGAGGGAAGGAGGGAGGGAGGAAGGGAGGGAGGAAGGGAGAGAGGAAGGAGAAAACATGAAAGAAATTTCAGTCTCAAACAGTAACATTTTGAAACATCATATTACAAAATACAACCCAGGAGACTATTCACATAAAACTATATTCTTACATCATATCTGACTTGGAAGTACAAATAAATAAGATGACAGTTGATCAAATAAAATATTAAGTTAAAATTGTTCGTTAAGAATACATTAAGCTACCGGGACCATTTAACTTTCTAGTTTGAAAGGCATGGTATGTGAGGAAAGAGTACAGAAAACAAATGAACCTAGCAAGCAGTCCTGCCCCAAACTTGGACTTGAATCTGATCAAGCTTCTGTACCTTTCAAGTAGACATGCATGCACATTCTCTCTCTCTCTCTCTCTCTCTCTTTCTCTCTCTCTCTCTCTCTCTCTCTCAGGGTATAATCACCAAGGTAACTTCATTAAGACCCGTAGTTTCAATCTCCTCCTCAAATCTGACATAATTCCTTGCTCTCTATATACTTGTGCCATGCCTGGCACCTGAACATAGTGTGTCTCCGTTATAGCACTAGCACCATGGAGAGCAGGATACTTCAAACAAGGCTCTAGCTCACATAAAATTTTACCATTGCCCCACTATAACAAGAAGGAAATACCACCCACTGCTTAAAGAAATTTTTAAGAATTGCAAAAATCTATGCAAAGTTTCTAGCATAGTGATTGCTTTGTCTTAGGCAGTCAATAACTAATGATCGAATAGATAAAAAATAAGCAGTGGAGAGGCCTGAACCCCCAGAAGAGTAGACAAGCCAGCGGGAACCCTGGGGCTCATAGAAGTGGAGAGGGTGGAGGAGGGTGGGAGAGAGTGGGATGGATTGAGGAAGGCAGAGGAGTAGGGTTGGGAAGAAAAGAAAAGCAGGGATAAGTACTCAATATACTTGTAAAAACAGGAAAAAATGAATATATTAAAAAAATAAGAAGTGGAATGAAGTAGTTGTGAATGTCACCTGACTTCTAACCAGTTCTTCAAGTATCTACTCAGTAGTGAAATGCCAATGTGGACAAAGAAAAACAAATATAAAACCGAGTTACAACAGAAGGAAAGATAGCAGGCTATCAATTTTTAAGTAACTAGCCTAATTTGTAAGTAATTAACCTGATTCAAAGCATTAAGGGGCAGTTTAATCACAGCAAACACTATCTAATATAGAATAGAGTTACTAAAGTTACTATAAAGTTAAGCTTGACCAAGCCTGGTGAAAATAATTCAGTTTATTTTATAACTAAAATCTCTGTCATAATTACACACAGGTATCAACTTGACTGTTGAGGGTTTAAGCTCTGCAGGAGATTGTCTAGCTGATGGGGAAGGCCCAACCCATGGAGTGGGACTAGGCCCTAGAGTAAATACAGAGAGTTGGTTGAGGAAGTTGGCATCTTTGTGTACATTTGGTCAAACATGCTGGTCTGGCAAGTAAGGATCATCCCTCTCTCAGCTGCTATGTGGTGATAATGTGGCCAGTTCCCTCAATTCTGGTGTTGGTGTGAGCTCTTCTGTCAAGCTGGACTGAGAACTCCTTGTTCCCTTAAGCCATTTGATGGTCATTGATCAGCAACCATGCAGTGAACTGCAACAATCTCCAAATATAACACAGTCTTACTAAGATAGAAAACAGTCTTTAAGAGCTGGTGAGACAGCTCATTTGAAAATATGGCAACTTCAGCTCAACTCCCAGAAGCCCACATGTAAGAAGATACTAGACTTCTGAAAATTGTCCTCTGACCTCCACCCATGCATCATGACAGCTCTCTATCATAAATAAAATATATTTTAAGAAAAAAGGCATGAAAATATTTTTAAAATTTGTAATGAAGATTAGTGTTGTCATAGTGAGGCACATGTATCAACTTGACTGTTGAGGGTTTGAGCTCTGGATACATTTGTAGAGAATCAGTGGTTGAATTAAGCCCAGAGCAAACCTGCAGGAGATTGTCTAGCTGATGGGGAAGGCCCAGCCCATGGTGGGTGGGACGAGGCCCTGAACAGATGAATAAAATACTGAAAGTCAGTTGAGGAAGTTGGCATCCTTGTGTATACTTAGCCAGACATGCTGGTCTGGCAAGTAAGGATCATCCCTCTCTCAGCTGTTATGTGGTGATGATGTGGCTAGTTATCTTGACCCCGGTGTAGGTGCATGCTCTCCCATCAGGCTGGACATTCTACAACCAGACTATCAGTAAGAAAATAAACCGCTTGTTCCCCTAAGCCGTTTGATGGTCATTTATTTGTAACCATGCAGGTGAACTGCAATAAATGTAAATTCAGTTTCTCACTTTAAAAAACAGTACCAAGAAATTAAACAAACCTTTCTATCTGAACAGTAGGTGGCAGAGCTCACATACTTAGAATCCTGCTGCAACACATGCACCCACACACGCGTACACACATATATACACCTCAAACCAAACTCAAAATAGCATCATCCAAAATTCTAAAAGCATCCACTCATTTAAAATTGTTAAGTCCTAATTTGAAAATAAAAATTGTCAAACAATATGAAAATACTTACATCTCAATTTGTCCAGCATTTTTCCACCACACATGGTTGCTAACATAGCTTTAACTGAAAATACGGTCAACTTGCCTCGGCCCTCACTGCAAAATAAATATTAGAAATAATTGCTATCTGGAATCACAAAAACAATCAAATGTATCTCTAAATATTGAGCAACTAATAAATTGACTCCTGCCCTTATATGTTATAACTTTACTACATTTAGAAATCCTGGATTAATTTTCCCCCTTTGTAGAATTAAGACTTTGTCTATACTGAGTAGAGAAATGCTAAAGCTAACCTGAATTGTTTGAAAATGAGCTTCAGAAACAATCTGTAATGTCTAGTAGTTTTTCAGATAGAGACCAAATAGATGAAGGTGAATCAGTGTTCCCGTCCACCAAACCCATTAGATCCACAACGGAAGTGATGTTGAGCGGCCAAAGTTGAAGGACGCAGGTGTCTGAATGCAATGTAGAAATGTGTCTCACATCAGGATAGACAAGTCTAATGCTGTACACTGAGCAACAGGTGCACTCTGCTGTGAAGGTTTTTATAACATCTTCATCTTTGCTTTTGTTGCTGACAACCTTTATATAAGATATGTTAAGTGTTTGTTTTAAAAAGTTCATTTGCATCTGTCTCTGGTCTTTCCAGTGTAGCCGTGAGAAAATGAGGGGGAAAGGACCACGCTCTTTGTTTATCAGGAACCACCTTCTACACACTCCATGACCCGTGCCTGCTCTTCCATCCTTTCGGTTATGCCTGGTTTCACCACAGATAAAAATTTCACTCACGCCCTTCCCCACCCCGCTCCTCCGGCCGGGACTAGCGCGGTCCAGCCGGGCCAACACCCCGCGACCTAGGTAAGCCCGGGCCGCGCCCGCCCACCAGAACCCCAGGTCAGCCCAAAGGGCCCCGGCTCCGACTCCCACCATCCAGCCAGAGCCGCGCGCAGGGCGAGGGACGAGGAGGACCTCCCCCTGCGCCCGGGCCCCGCCCCAGCTGCCCTCGGGTTAAATAGCTCCACGCCGACGCCCCCATCCTCCCATTCCCCACCCCGCGCGCGGTCCAGCCGGGCCTCACCCGTGACCTAGGTAAGCTCTGTCCCTGCCCACCCCCAGAACCCCAGGCCAAATAATTCAGTTTAGTGAAATTGAAAGATCTTAAGAGTTAAAACGACAATGCCAAAGTCAAAGTGCAAATCCATGAGAAGCAACACTCAAGTAAACAAATTTCCCACTGAAGAAATTAATCTCATAATGTTAGACTCCAACCAGAACAAACCCACGGAAAAAGGCCAAGAAAGCCTGACCCAGGATAACGACTTTCAAAATATGATCATTACCATGTTCAATACTATGAAAGAGGAAATCCGGGAGGAATTACATAATCGAATCAATCGCTTTGAAGAGGAACACAACAGACACTTGGAGGAGTTGAGAAAAACAGTGCAAGAAACAAAAACTGGCATGGAGCAGTTAAAACAGACTTAAGCAGAGTTTAAAACTGAGCTACAAGACAAGTTATCTTCAACCCAGAACGCCACAGAGAGTCTTATCAACAGAACTAACGAAGCAGAAAACAGAATTTCAGACCTTGAAGATAAAGTGGGAGTACTAACCAGCTCAATGGAAGAGGTTGTTAAAGCCAAAAAGATACTTGACAGAAATATCCAGGAGATATGGGACACCCTGAAGAAGCCTAACATGCGTATTCATGAAATACCAGAGCAAGAATCTCAAAATACCACCCCTGAGGAAATTTTTCAAACGATCATCAAGGAAAACTTTCCTCATCTAAAAAAAGAGTGGCCCATCCATATACAAGAGGCATTCCGCACCCCAAACAGATACGACCAAAACAGAAGCACGCCACGGCAAATAATAGTTAAAACACTCCACATTCAAGATAAAGAACTGGTGCTGAGAGCTTCAAGGGAGAAAAAACAAGTCACTTTTAAAGGTAAACCTATTAAAATAACAAATGACTTCTCAGTCGAAACAGTAAAAGCAAGAAGAGCTTGGAGAGACATACTTCAAGTATTGAATGAGCAAAAATGTCAACCCAGGCTGATTTACCCTGCAAAACTATCAGTCATGATCGAGGGAGAAAGAAAAATTTTCCAGCACAAAGACAACTTGAAGGGATACATGTCCACCAAACCAGGCCTTCAAAAAATGCTAGAAATGATACTCAAGCGTGAAGAAAAAAACAGGCATATCCAGGAGAACAGAAGGCAAATATAACACCATTAAAAGCGAAGCAATATACTTATAAAAACTACTAAACATAATAAATGTCTGGAATTAAAAAGTTTCTCCATTATAACACTAAATGTTAATGGAATTAATTCACTGATCAAGAGACACAGATTACAAACTTGGATTAAAAATCACAATCCATCAATCTGCTGCCTGCAGGAAACCCATCTCACCACAAAAGATAGGCACGCTCTAAAAATAAAAGGCTGGTCAACAATTCTACAAGCAAATGGAAGCAGAAAACAGGCAGGGGTAGCCATTATGCTATCAGACAAAGTGGACTTCAAACCAAAGAAAATTATAAGAGACACGGATGGATACTACATTTTAGTCACAGATACAATTGACCAGGAAGACTTCACAATACTGAACATATATGCACCCAATACAGGCCCCTCCACATTCATTAAGAAAACCCTACAGCGTCTAAAGCAAGAAATCAACCCCCAAATGATAATTCTTGGGGACTTCAACACCACCCTCTCAAAATGGGATAGATCAACAGGTCAAAAGCTTAACAGAAACACTTTGGAACTTAATCAAACCCTTAAAGAAATGGACCTTACAGATCTCTATCGAACTTTTCACCCACACACCAAAGAATAAACATTTTTCTCAGCAGCACATGGAACTTTCTCCAAAATAGATCACATATTGGGCCACAAAATGAATCTACACATATACAAGAAAGTTGAAATTCTAACCTGTGCCCTATCGGACCACCACGGCCTAAAGCTGAACATCCACAACACATCAAACAAGAGAAAATACACTAACTCCTGGAAACTTAACACTATGATGCTGAATGAGAACTGGATTCAGGAAGAAATTAAAAAGGAAATTCAAGATTTCCTGAAAGTGAATGATAACGAAAATACAACTTACCAAAATCTCTGGGACACAATGAAAGCTGTTCTAAGAGGTAAGTTCATAGCTCTTAATGCCCACGTCAAAAAAATGGAAACATCAGAAATAAACAACTTAACAATGCAGCTTAAAGCTTTAGAGAAACTAGAGCAATCTGATCCCAAAAGCAGTAGAAGAGAAGAGATTAGCAAAATAAGGGGAGAAATATCTGAAATCGAGACTAAGAAAATGATAGAAAAAAATCAACCAATCAAAAAGCTGGTTCTTTGAAAAAATCAACAAGATTGATACACCCCTAGCTAAACTAACCAAAAGCAAGAGAGAGAAAACCCAAATTAACAAAATTAGAAATGAACATGGAGTTATCACTACTGATACCCAAGAAATCCAGAGAATTATAACATCATATTTCAAAAACTTATACTCTGTGAAGTTTGACAACACAAAAGAGATGGATGAATGTCTAAGTAAACACAACTTACCTAAATTGAATCAGGAAGTTGTGAATTATTTAAATAGTCCTATAACATATAAGGAAATTGAGGAAGTAATCTCGAATCTTCCCACCAAAAAATGTCCTGGACCAGATGGATTCAGCACAGAGTTCTACCAGACATTTAAGGAGTTAATAACACCAATACTCCTTAAACTGTTCCATCAAATAGCAAAGGAAGGAACACTACCAAATTCCTTCTATGAAGCTAATATCGTTTTAATCCCAAAACCTAATAAAGATTCACTTAAAAAAGAATACTATAGGCCGATCTCCCTGATGAACACAGACGCAAAGATTCTCAACAAAGTCTTAGCAAATCGGATTCAAAAACATATTAAAAAGACATTCATGGGGACCAAGTAGGCTTCATCCCCGGCACACAAGGTTGGTTCAACATACGCAAATCAATAAATGTAATTCATCATGTAAACCAGTCCAAAGTCCAAGACCACATGATACTCTCGATAGATGCAGAAAAAGCTTTTGACAAGATCCAACAGCCTTTTATGATCAAAACGCTAGAGACAGTAGGAATGGAAGGAACCTTTATCAATACAATAAAAGCCGTATACAACAAGCCCACAGCAAGGATTATGCTCAATGGGGAACAATTGGAAGCATTCCCACTTCGATCAGGAACTAGACAAGGCTGTCCACTCTCACCACTTCTATTCAATATTGTACTTGAAGTCTTAGCTGAAGCCATAAGACAAGGGACATAAGAGGGATTCAAATCGGCAAGGAAGAAATCAAGCTATCCCTATTTGCAGATGACATGATCTTATACCTGAGGGATCCCAAAAACTCCACCAGGAAGCTCCTGGAACTAATTGAGAAGTTCAGCAGGGTGGCAGGATACAAAATAAATGTGCAAAAATCAGAGGCCTTCCTATATGCCCAGAATGAAAGAAGTGAAAAAGCCTTGAGAGAAACCATGCCATTTACTATAACCCCTAAAAAAATGAAATACCTTGGTATAAACCTAACTAAGGAGGTAAAAGACCTTTACAATGAAAACTTTAAAACCCTAAAGAAAGAAATTGCAGAACACACCAGAAGGTGGAAAGACCTCCCTTGTTCCTGGATTGGCAGAATCAACATTGTAAAAATGACCATCCTACCAAAGGCAATATACAGATTCAATGCTATACCAATCAAAATCCCAAAGCAATTCTTCAAAGAAGTTGACCAAACAATCTCAAAGTTCATATGGAGGCACAAAAGACCCAGGATAGCAAAAACAATCCTGAGTAACAAAAACACAGCTGGAGGTATTACCATACCAAACCTAAGTCTATACTACAAATCCATAGTTATAAAGACAGCCTGGTACTGGCTCCAAAATAGACACACAGATCAATGGATAAGGATTGAAGACCCAGATATAAGCCCACAAAGTTACAGCCATTTGGTCTTTGACAAAGGGGCCCAAAGAATCCAATGGAAAAAGAACAGCATCTTCAACAAATGGTGCTGGCAAAACTGGATCTCCACATGCAGAAGATTAAAGCTGGACCCGTACTTGTCACCATGTACAAGACTTAATTCCAAATGGATCAAGGACCTTGATATCAGGCCAGAGACTTTAAAAACCATAGTTGAAAGGATAGGGAACTCCCTCGAGCTGATTGGGCTAGGCCAACACTTCCTAAACAGACATCCAATGGCACAGTCACTGCTACCAACTCTCAACAGTTGGGATCTTGTGAAATTAAAGAGCTTCTGTTCAGATAAAGAGATTGTCACACGAGCTCAAAGGCAACCCACAGAATTGGGAGAAAATCTTCACTAACCACATATCTGACAGAGCTCTACTGTCCAGAGTGCACAAAGAACTTAGAAAATTAAACTCCAAGGAAAACACTGGCCCAATTAAAAAATGGGCCCTGGAACTTCAAAGAAACTTTACCAGGGATGAAATTAAAATGTCTAACAATTATCTTAAAAAATGCTCCACTTCCTTAGCCATCAGGGAAATGCAAATCAAAACTTCCCTGAGATATCATCTCACCCCTGGTCAGGATGGCAAAAATCCACAATACAAACAATGACAAATGCTGGAGAGGATGTGGAGAGAGGGGAACTCTCCTACATTGTTGGTGGGAATGCAGGCTCATACAGCCACTCTGGCGAGCCGTCTGGAGATTCTTAAAGAAATTAAAGATTGAAATGCCGTATGACCCTGCTATCCCACTTTTGGGAATAACCCCCCATGCAGCAGAGGTTCGCCTCGATAGCACAAGCTCGACCATGTTCATAGCAGCACTGTTTACAATAGCAAAGACATGGAATCAACCTAAATGTCCAACAGTTGACGAGTGGATAAGGAAACTGTGGTACATCTATACAATGGAGTACTACTCAGCCATCAAAAATGATGAATTACTGGAATTTGCTGGGAAATGGATGTCATTAGAAAGAATTATATTAAGTGAAGTATCCCAAACCCAGAAAATTAAGCGCCGTATGTACTCCCTAATAGGTGGCTCCTAGTACCAAACTCACCCAGCCCACATTGAGACACTCAAAAGTAAACCTATGTAACACAGTAATTGCAAGGATTATGAACAAGAGAGATGGGTTAGGAGGGCCACACCAGAAACAAGGAGAGAGGAGACCATGTTACAGCAGAGAAAATAGGCCTCCATCAAGGTCTGCAAGTAAGTAATGAGAAACCTGGTTAAGTTCACAGACGTTCTTTCCTGATCTCACCAGAAGGGGAGGGCATATAGTCTAGCAGATAAAAAGTAATCATTTTGCAAATGGGTGATGGACCCCGCCCTCAGTGAGGTTTCCTACTCTTATTATATCTACCCTTGAATGTGCTATTACAATAAGACTCCAGTTTAACAGCTTTTGTTTCTGGCCAGGGGGGTGACATACAGTGCCCAGCAGAATGGAGTGAAGGGAATTGCAGGAGCAGCAAAACTGCAAAAGAAAATCAACAAACCACAATCCAGAACTTCAGAGACTCTATATCAATCACATAGAACTAGGACAGCCTAATCTCTCCCCATCCTGGAGCTCAGGGACATTTGCGGAAGAGGGGGCGGTAAGATTGTAAGAGCAAAAGGATGGGAGGAGCAACGATTTGCAAGATTCTCAACAATAGTTGGGGCCAAAGCAATCATAATGGGACTTTGCATGCCCTGTGCAATGTCCAGCGCACTGTTGCCCTCATAAAGTCTAGCATCTGTTAAGGGCACCGAGACCCCTGGAGGCAAGGGATTGACAGCCATAGTAGTGATCTTATGCTTAAGGGGAACAAGAGAAAGGGCTTATGGAAATGCCACTGGGTCCTTATATGTCATCGGAGAGGAGGACCCAGTGGAGAGTTAGGCGTACACAATATAGGACTCTCTGGGAATTGGGGGGGAGGCACTGGGGGAAGGGGAGGGGGAGGAGGGAGGAGGGAGGGAACTGGTAAAAAATTTTAAAATGTATAATTAAATTTTTAATAAAAAAAAAAAGACTTAATTCCAAATGGATCAAGGACCTTGATATAAGACCAGAGACTATAAAAACCATAGTTGAAAGGATAGGGAACTCCCTCGAGCTGATTGGACTAGGCCAATATTTCCTAAACAGACATTCAATGGCACAGTCACTGCTACCAACTTTCAACAGTTGGGATCTTGTGAAATTAAAGAGCTTCTGTTCAGATAAAGAGATTGTAACACGAGCTCAAAGGCAACCCACAGAATGGGAGAAAATCTTCACTAACCATGTATCTGATAGAGCTCTACTGTCCAGAGTGCACAAAGAACTTAGAAAACTAAACATCAAGGAAACCAATGGCACAATTAAAAAATGGGCCCTGGAACTTAAAAGAAATTTTACCAGGGATGAAATTAAAATGTCTAACAAATATCTTAAAAAATGCTCCACTTTCTTAGCCATCAGGGAAATGCAAATCAAAACTTCACTGAGATATTATCTCACCCCAGTCAGGATGGCAAAAATTCACAATACAAACAACAACAAATGCTGGAGAGGATGTGGAGAGAGGGGAACTCTCCTACATTGCTGGTGGGAATGCAGGCTCATACAGCCACTCTGGCGAGCCGTCTGGAGATTCTTAAAGAAATTAAAGATTGAAATGCCATATAACCCTGCGATTCCACTTTTGGGTATAACCCCCCCATACAGCAGAGATTCACCTCGATAGCACAAGCACGACCATGTTCATAGCAGCACTGTTTACAATAGCAAAGACATGGAATCAACCCAAATGTCCAACAGTTGACGAGTGGATAAGGAAACTGTGGTACATCTATACAATGGAGTACTACTCAGCCATCAAAAATGATGAATTACTGGAATTTGCCGGGAAATGGATGTCATTAGAAACAATTATATTAAGTGAAGTATTCCAGACCCAGAAAATTAAGCGCTATATGTACTCCCTAATAGGTGGTTCCTAATACCAAACCCACCCAGCCCATCTTGAGACACTCATAGGTAAATCTATGTATTACCTACAGTAATTGCAAGGATTATGAACAGGAGGGATGGGGTTGGAGGGCCACACCAGAAACAAGGAGAGAAGTGACCAGGTTACAGTAGAGAAAATAGGCCTCCATCAAGGACTGCAAGAAAGTAATGTGACACCTATTTAAGTTCACAGACATTTGTTCCTGATCATTTACAACTGAGGGGGTATGAACTCACCAGAAGGGGAGGGCATATAGTCCGGCAGATTAAAAAGTAACCATTTTGCAAATGGGTGATTGACCCCTTCCATTGCCAAATGCCATATGACCCTGCGATTCCACTTTTGGGTATAAGTATTACATCTACCCTTGAATGTGCTCTTATAATAAGACTCCAGTTTAACAGCTTTCTGTCTCTGGCCAGGGGGTGACCTACAGTGCCCATCACGATGGAGTGAAGGGCATTGCAGGAGCAACAAAACTGCAAAAGAAAATCAACAAACCACTATCCAGAACTTCAGAGACTCTATATCAACCACACAGAACTAGGCCAGCCTAATCTCTCCACATCCTGACGCTCAGGGACATTTGCGGAAGAGGGGGCGGTAAGAGTGTAAGAGCTAAAGGATGGGAGGAGCAATGATTTGCAAGATACTCCACACAAGTTAGGGCCGAAGCAATCATAATTGGACATTGCATGCCCGGCGCAATGTCCAACACACTATTGACCTCACAAAGTCTGGCATCTGCTAAAGGCATCAAGATCCTTGGCGGCAAGGGATTGACAGCCACAGTAGTGTTCCTATGCTTAAGGGGAACACAGGAAAGGGTTCAGGGAAATGCCACTGGGTCCTTGTACGTCATCGGAGAGGAGGGCCCAGAGGAGAGTCAGGCATGCACAAGAAAGGACTCTGGGAATTGGGGCGGGAGGCACGGGGGGATGGGGTGGGAGGGGTGAGGGGAGGGGGAGCAGGGGGTTCAGGGGGGAGAGGAGGAGGGAGGGAGGGAACTGGTGTACCTATTAAGTTTGTATGAGCTGAAATAATAATAAAAAATGTATTATAAAAAAAAATTTCACTCGCAGTCAGTCACCCTGGCAAGACACAACCATCAGTGTAATAGTAGCAGAAATGTCAAGGAGACAACCAACAGCTTCCCAATCAGACTGAAGACCCACTTCTCAGTAGGGATCACACTCTTGGTACTGTAAACTAGAACAAGAACTTATGAAAGGGAGTACATAGACACCAGGGTAAGTGCAGGCCACGAGGGTTTAACTATAAAGACACTACATCAAACTGCCTTTTAAACAACTGTCATTTTATCCATAGAATGGAGAAACACTCAGCACTCAATTTAGAAGCCCGCTTTTGCAATGGAAAGTCACAGAAAAACACAACAGGACAAAGTATAAAAATAAATAAATAAATGGCTGTGGACTGTTCAGCCCTAAACAGGACATTTAAGTCATGACATCCCCATCCCAAAGCTCAGGAATGTCTCAGAAGAGGAAACAGGAGTGTGGCCAGACACTATTTTCTGGGTATGACAGGGCTGTTGCATCTATGAAATACTGCAGTCACCTATATCTACAATACCTATCTGAGAATTGTCCTACCCACATTCTTCCAAGAGACCCCAGGCCTCCCCAAGAGACTAAGGAGGGCTAATGTTGATGGGGAGGAAATGGAAGGGTGTACCCACAGATGGATGGGTGATTTACACTCCGGCAGGTGCTTGGGCACATGCCATCAAGGGCAGACCACTGGAATCGCAGTGCTCCAAACATGTGAAGAAAACGTAAAGGTGGGAAGAACCTAGCAGGAAAGAAGGGTAAATGGGCAAAGGACAAAGATAGGAATGGGGATTAAGATGTGAAAAAAACCTTAAATTCATAGCGTTCATATGTGAAACACTAAAGAATAAAAAATGTATATAATAAGGGCTGGAGTGGTGGCTCAGGGGTTAAGCCTCTGCCTTGCAGGCGGAAGGTCCTGAGTTCGGATCCTAGACCCCACGTATAGATGCCGGGCGGAACCGGGGGCAGCCTGCGTTTCTGGTCCTGGTAGGGTGGAGCCTGTGAATCCCGGGGCAGAGTAAACAAGGAGGAGGTGGAGGCGCCCATGGTGGTTCCCGAATTCGTCCGTGGTTCTACATACACATACATACATACACACAGATACATGTATACACGCACAATTGAATAAAAAAAATGTATATAATAAAAAAAATTTTTAAGAAGAACTGGCAATATTCTAAGGAACGTTGAGGTGTTTGAAGACAGCGGGGCGAAACCATTGCCCCTAAGAAATGGTTTCAGAAGAGATGTCGTCCACCGGGAGCTACAGCTTCAAAGTGATTGTTGTCAGTGGTTTTGATACCAAAGAAAAGGAATTATTATAAATCTGGATGTGCCTGGAGCTATTTGGATAGAGCAAGCCAGAGAATTGGTACAGAAGCCAAATTATTTCCCTCTGTGTGCCAAATGGGCCCTTAACAAATGACACAGTCTCTCTCTCTCTCACACACACACACACACACACACACACACACACACACACACACACAAAATGGGTAGAAAACAAGTCTATTTGTTTCCCAAAGAATCCTGAGCTGACTAAAGGCCAAACCCAAGAAGTCTAACATACTTTCAAATGTGCAGGTTCACTGTTCCAGATGTTTCCAGGGGCAAAAGACTGGAAATCACTGTGTACATCAAGAGAGAATGTCAATAAGTATCATTTTTAAGTAAGAAATAAATATATGAAAAATAGGGAATTATTATATCCAAGGAGGGGGTGTGGCTCAGTGGGTAGAGTGCTTGCTGAGCATGCATGAAACCTTGGGATCAACCTCAGGACCATATACACCAAGTATGTAGCACATATCTATAATTCTAGTACTCAGGAGGAAGAAAACCTGGAAATTGTGAGGGTAGTCTGACTTGGTGGCATATCCCTGAAATATCAGCTACACCAGACTGCGAAACCACAAGATAAAGTCCAGCTTGGGAAATGAAGTAAGAAACTATCTTAAAGTGAACATGTCTAACTACTAAAGGAAAAAAGCAATGTATAGAATAAGTGTTAGAGAACTAGTCTTACAATTGTGTTCTTAAAAAGGAGGGGCTAGAGAGATAGCTCAGGGGTTAAGTCTCTGCCTCAAAAGCAGAAGGACTTGAGTTGGGATCCCAGAATCCATGTAAATACGTTAGGTAGAAATGGAGGTGGTCTACACTCCAGTCCTGGAAGATATTGTCTGGGAAACCCCAGAGCAAAAGCAATAATAAGGTAGAGCAATCAAGAATGATTCACAAAGTCACCTTTGGGCATCCACAGGCACACATAGTACCTTCTGATACACACACACACACACACACACACATACGCACACACACACAGAAAAACTATTTTTCACATATTTATTTGCATATGCAGAAGCTATGTGAAAAGATATTGAGGGAAAAAAAGAAAAAAAAAAACACGCCACAAACAAAAAACAGATTGACTCCAGAAGAGGAGGCGGCAAATTCATTGTAAAGTGAGGAAGTACATGTTGGTCACTTTTCACTTTGCAGTATTAAAAATGCTTGCACTAAGAGGAAAGTTTTCAGGTCAACAGTCTAAGCATCCACTTCATGGCACTTGAAATGCAGTAAACCCCCCACCACTGCCCCCGAAAAAGAGGAAAAGTATGCATTAGAGCAGAAGCTGCGGCTACTGAATATGGAAGGGCTGGAGCCGGGGGGGTCTGCGCGCTTTCCCAGAATGGCAAGAGGCCCCGGTTCAATTTTGGTACTGCCAGAAAAAGAAAAAGTGGGCAAGTCTGGGGAGTGACTCCACGGGTGGACTTCACTTCACAGGCACAAGGAACCTGTTCAGAGCCCCAACACGCATCTTAGAGATCATCATGCCGGCGTAACGTAATCCAGCACTGGGAGGGGACAGCAGAAGGACTCTGGGGCTTGCTGGCCAGCCAGGTCAGGCAATCAGTGAGCGACAGGCTCAGTGAGAGACCTGGTCTCAGAACAGAAGATGGGAAGTGATACAGGAAGACGGACAACATTGACTTCTGGCTTCCCCTACACACGCAGCCATGTGCACCTGCACACGTATGACACACGCATATGCCCCAACACACACACGAAGGGATGGGCTGTAGCCCAGCAGTACTTGCCTAGCATGAGTGAGGTCTGAGGTTCACCCTGTGGTATTGGGAAAATGAAAGAGAAGCCATCACAACAGATACATAGAAGCTACAGGAAAAAAAGAAAAGAGAAGAAAGAAATTTTACAGAAAAAAAAAAATTGACGGCTTAGATGAACTGGACAGATGCACGCTACTCCTTGAGAAACACTAGCTGAGCTCACTGAAGAAAAAACATATAACCTGCCTAGACACATCCCAACTGCAGAAATAGCTCCTCTACTCTAAAGCCTTCTTATAAGGAAAGCTCTTCATTTAGACGCCTAAGACAACACAATCGCATGTTTCCAAGTAATTCTTAAATGACAAAAAGTTGAAATTGTAACTCAGTGGCGCCATGTGAGGCTTGTGGTTCAATCCTGTACTGCCACAGGAAAAAAAAGTAACAAAAATGGAAAGAATGTTTATTTTTCCAATTTTTATTATACCAGCATCATTCTGATACCAAGACCACACGAAGACACCACTGTAAGGAAGAGCCATATCCCTTGAGAACAGTCACAGAGATCCTCAGCAAAGAATGAGCAAATCAAATACAGACTTTTGGTTACGCTCGAGAACAAAGTGTGGGGCTAACAAGTACAGTGCCCACTTGTAAACCTGGAGAGCTGAGTTTGATCCTTAGAAGGCCACGTGGTGGAAGGAGAGAACTGACTTCCAAAAGTTGTTCTCTGACCTCCACCTATGGCCCATGGCAAGCATGTGTACATGGTCTCTCTCTTTCTCCTTTTGAATAAACATCCAAAAATAAAAAAGAAGAAAAAAATGTGCCAAGCCTGAAAAGATAAAAATAGCCAAGAAATCTCATCCTAAAAATCAAGATGAATTTGATTTCTGGAAATCAATCAATACAATTCACCATCTTGAAAAAATAAAAAAAGGTGGAAATGCCATATGGTCATCTGACTCTATTTAGATGACATATTTCAATTCTTAATACTCTTAGAAAATTGGGGGGGGGGGAGAAATATGGTAGTCTATCCTTAAAAGCAATAACTAACATCATACTTAATGTTGGCAAACTGAATCTTTTCCCTGATGGTCAAGAACAAATGAAGAGGGGCTAGAGAGGTGGCTCAGGGGTTAAGCTTCTGCCTTACAGGCAGAAGGTTCTGAGTTCAGATCCTAGACCCCACGTATAGACGCCAGGCAGAAGTGAGGCAGCTTGAGTTTCTGGTCCTGGTAAGGTGGAGCCTATGAATCCTGGGGCAGAATAAACAAGGAGGTGGAGGCGTGCATGGTGGTTCCCAAATTCGTCCATGATTCTACACACACACATACATACACACACGCATACATGCACAATTGAATAAATAATAAAAAAAATTAAAAAAAAACAAATGAAGAATGTCTGTTCTTAACGACCCAAGGGAACCTGGGCAAACACAAGCAGACAAGGCAAGAGGGTGAGAGGGAGAGGGACAGACTGATGAAGGGACTGGTGAAGATGATGGACTAGAGAAAAATGGAAGGAAGGAACAAGGGAGCGGGAAGAAAGGGGAACAAGGACAACCATTCATTATGCTTGTGAAACTAGAAAAAGAAAAAAAGGAATGTCTGCTCTTACTACTCTTAGTCCAACATGAACCCACCTAGTGTTAACAGGCTAGAAAAGGGGAAACAAAAGATAGAAATAAAGATAGGAAGTCAAGAAATGAAAGTCTCTTTTCAAGAAACATGACCATCTAGCCAGAAAATCCTAATAAATGCACCACAATAGTGGGTGTGCCAAGGTTGCAGATTACAAAGTCTAAGTATAAAACTGTTTTATTTCTCTAAACTAACAAACTACTAAAAATGCAACAGTGGGGCTGGAGAGGTGGCTCAGGGGTTAAGCCTCCGCCTTGCAGGCGGAAGGTCCTGAGTTCGGATCCCAGATCCCACGTATAGACGCCAGGCGGAAGCGGAGGCGGCCTGCACTTCTGGTCCTGGTAGGGTGGAGCCTGTGAATCCCGGGGCAGAAGGAGGTGGAGGCGTCCATGGTGGTTTGCGAATTCGTCCGTGGTTCTACACATACACAGACACACACAGACACACACACGCACACGCACATACACACACACATGCACACAGTTGAATAAATAATAATAAAAAAATTTAAAAAAAATGCAACAGTAACAAAAATATTCCCTATCTTAACTCTGCTATATAGAACAAGCCTAGAGTAAGTCTTACCTTCAAGTATAGAATAACAGATGCAATTCTCAGTAATCTGAACTTTGCTTTCATAAAAATGTTTTTTTTAAAAAAAAAGGGTTCAAAGTGGGGTGGACTGAAGAGAGGTAACTTGACATACCACAGAGGCCTGAGCCCACACAGGAGTAGACTAGCTAGAGTGAAACCAGGGGTGCACAGAAGCATACAGGTGGAAGGGCGAGTGGGGGTGCACAGAAGCATACAGGTGGAAGGGCGAGTGGGGGTGCACAGAAGCATACAGGTGGAAGGGCGAGTGGGGGTGCACAGAAGCGTACAGGTGGAAGGGTGAGTGGGGGTGCACAGAATCATACAGGTGGAAGGGTGAGTGGGGGTGCGAAGGAATGGTGAACAGAAGGGAGGGGGGAGGGAGGGAAGCTGGGATGAATACTCAATATCCTTGTAATAGTAGGTTCAAGATTGTATGCTGAAAGTTAGAAAATGAAATTAATTAGAAACAATGTTTTATAAAATGTTAAATTCAAAACTGATACAATGTTGATTCTTCTAAAACCTATTGGAACCCTATTGTGAGTGGCAGTCCACAGAGGAGATTAAGAAGCAGACCACTAACTGGACACTGCGTTCCCCACCCTCTTACACTGCATATCACTCTGACCCAGATAATCTGAGTTTCACCACCACCACCAAGCAGTTCTTCAGCAGACACTTACTTGTCCTGATTCAGTTCAGCTCTGGTCCTGTCTACCTGGCTATGACATCAGATGCCACACAGTCAATCCCAAAGACTTTCAAAGTCAAGTGCCAAGTAGTAGCTACTTGTACCTATGATGATCTATAAACTCCTATAATGTCCCTCCGTGGGTTCAAGTGGCTCACAAAATCCAGGAAACATTTATGCTCACTCGCTCCTTCCCAAGGAACAATACAAAGGATATAGATAAAGAGCTTTCTGGCAAAGATGCAAAGATGAGTATGTGGGAACAGGCAGAGTCCCCCTTCCTGATCAGTATGCTCAGACAGCCAATGCTCTCAAACAGCTCTTTTGACGGTTTCATTATATAGGTAAATTATTGACCACCAGTGTTCACTTTAATCTTCAGCCCCTTTTCAATCCCAAAGTTGGGGTTTGAGCTGAAAGTTCCAACCTTTTAATCATATGAATTTGTTTCCCTAGCAACCAGCCCCCATCCCGACATTATCCAGAGCCTGCCAAGAGTCCTCACCAACGCAACCAACACTCCCATAACCCAGGAAATTCCCAGGGATTTAGAGCTGTATCAAACATTCATATGAAGAAGGATATTTGTCAGGAACCAGGGTCAAAGATCAAATATATCAAATAACAAAAGAGTACCTCAGTGTGACTATCTGTTTCTCAGAAACCAAGTCAGAGACCAAACATTAAAGATTCCCCTAACACCCTTATTTCTCATAAAGCACAAAGGTTTCAGAAATTAGGTGTTAGGAGGTAGGACAGAGACCAACATGCCTGTTACTCAATATTTCAAAAGTCTCAAAGACCGTTTTTATTGATATCATGAAAATAATTTCTTGAATGTCTTTCAATTTTTCCTTAGGAAGGTATGAGAATATATTATCTGATGACTGAAGTTCTCCCAATCATTACTTTGTGAACTTTCTCTTTGTTATATGCATCAGATGTTGGATGCCATCAACATAGTGCTCAGGCCATAGCAGACACTCGCAGATTCTTATAACAAATCTCTCAAATCTCTCTGCTTTATAAACTCATCTCTTTCACACATGATGCTTGTTCTCAAATACCCTTACTTCTGCCCATAGTCAAAATCCTTTCAACTTTACATATTATTGACTTTATCATAATGAAAGATTCTTTAAAACCACCCCCCCCCACACACACACACACAATATTGTAAATACATGTTTCTGGTCCCAAATCCCTCTTCAAGAGATCAAATACATATTTTCTATGGAGAAGAAACTGATATCATTTAAGAGGGGCAAAAAAAGGTTAACATCATTCAGCATGCTACTACAGCAAGAAAGTCACATCAAAACTCCAAGTCTTCAGTGAAGAAGACTGTAACCTTTTACAGTTCCCATACAATAGAACTTACTGAAGATAATGACATTTTCACGTCTAAAAATCATAATAACCAGCATTTATACAGCATTTTTCCTAATCCTCTAAATGCCTTATAAATACTAACATTATGTATAGATGGTTTTTTCAATCTTTACTCAAAATATTCTCTAACTCAACTTGGTTACCCATAAAAGTCTTATATTAAATCAAATTTAATTGAATATTTAGAATCAAATCTAAAAAACACACACATAATTCTTAACCTGAAGCTACACTAAAATCTCTATATTCTTTTTCATTTATTTGGCCTGTGTATAATCAAGCAGTCTATTGATTTACAGACTTATCTAGAGGAAGGTTTTCATGGTAAGAGGGCATATCGCCCATCAGTGACGACCTTGTAATGCACACCATTTTCCTTATGCATGAGAGCCACACAGCAATTTCCAAACAGAATCTGCCACCCAACAAACCATAGATCTTCTGTCCTTTCTGCCAGTGTGTGCACTGAGATTCACTAAACAGCACATGCTTTACTGAGGTGGAGAGAGCACACATGCATGTGTTAATTAATGGGCGACTAGTAAGGAAAAAAGAATATGTAATAAAATTGGAAGTTTTAAATAGTGCCAAAAGCAGAGGTGTGTAAGATTAAGAGTTATAACAAGTGCTACTGAGATGAGTTTACAGAGCTGACCATCAGATTTAAGAACCTCTAAGGGTGTACACAGGCACCCTGACAGTGGGAAGTGGTCTCCAGTCGTAACCATGAGCTCATCTTTCCCCGTTGGTGCTTCCCACCACTGACACCTTTAGATACACAGCTTCTGCTATTTGTATTCTTCAAGAAAAAATGGAACATTAATAAAATACTAAATTAATTCAGAACATACTTCAAAATAATTATAGATATGTTTTAAAGATGTCTGCTTTAAGAATCTAAATTATAACTTGACATAAAGCAGCAATCATCTGAGAGGGTTAGCAAGGAACATTCTTAACTTTTACTTCCCTAAATCCTATCTTTTGTACTTTTCCTTTCATAAAGAAAAACTTTAGCTCCCTCTTCGCCACTGTTTGCTTTGCAAGCTGACCTCTTTGCCACGAATGCTTTTCTTGGCTTTGAAAGTCCTCAGTCAACTTTAAGTTGAACTGCAACTTCCTATGCAGGAACTGTCCCAAAGCAGAGAGCGCCACGTTCCCTTTCCTCATGACTGGCATTTTCTCTCTACAATCAGGGCAGGGAGAGAAGCCATAGTCACGCAGCAGCCATACCCTGTGATTATGCTATCTACTTGATTCTTCTTGGAAGAACTCATTCTTGATCCCTCCCACCAGACATCTGAAACTGTTCTACGTATACTGTTCAGGTTACATTAAAACTAAGCACTCGGCTGCCCCTGGCCAGGGCATGTCTGGGGCCAAACCTCACAAATATCCACGTTTTACTACTTCCAAAGTAAACTACAAGTTCTTACCAGCTGAAGAGAATTAATTCTCTTTAAGTATGAGTTGGAAAAGGTATTCAAGCCGGTCTTATTGCCAAGCCCATGATAGCTGCAGAGTTGATTGAAAGGTCAATTTTTTTTATTATTTCTTATTTATTCAATTGTGTGTGTGTGTGTGTGTGTGTGTGTGTGTGTGTGTGTAGAACCATGGGTGAATTTGGGAACCACCATGGACCGCCTCCACCTCCTCCTTGTTTACTCTGCCCCAGGATTCACAGGCTCCGCTCTACCAGGACCAAAAACGCAGGCCGGCCCAATTCCACCTGGTGTCTATACGTGGGGTCTAGGATCCGAACTCAGGACCTTCCGCCTGCAAGGCAGAGGCTTAACCCCTGAGCCACCTCTCCAGCCCCTGGAAGGTCAATATTTAAATGTTCTACCCAGCACACATTTACCTCTCCAAAGATGCTATGATCAAAGCATGAAACAGGTGATGCTTGTTCAGGATGACAGAGGACAGGCTCCAGCCCCACCCAGACAGCAGCTTCCTTGCCAGGGACATGCAGAGTCTCAACCCAGACACTACGTTATTCACTTCCACACACCTACCATTTTATAGACTGACAATACGCCTCGCACATGACTTCTAAAAAGTGTTCTTATTATCCTACACTGAGAAAACACCTTTATTAGCTCTGTGCCAAACTAAGCAGACAGTGAGTCACCCTGAACAAACACTGTGAGGTTCCAGCACGCAGGTATCTTCCGGTGCCTCTGCAGCCTCACCTGTGCCCTGTGGAGGGGAAACTGCACTTCGGTTTAATAGCATCTAAAAATCTATCTTTTGATATTTAAACTAACCCCATCTGGATGGTATTTCTTGGCTCTTCAGAATGTAGCAAGAATTTGTTATTCAAATTCATACTTCTGAAAGCAGGAACATTTTCTACTTAAACAAGCTGTTTCTCCCTCTTTAGCAAACAATTGCAAATGATGCTAGCCATAAATGAGTACTTCTGTAGGGGAAACAGACTTGTACTTTAGCAGTGCTACCAGCCCAATTACACAATGTTTCTAAGAAAAAAAAAAAAAAGAACGTTTCTCTTTGGTTTTCGGAAACTCACATTTTTCCAATTAATTTTAACTTATGAAACTTCACAGGGAATGGATTAAGCAATAATTAACTGCAAATCAAGAATCCACTTGGCAAAAAAGTTAAACAGCTTCATCAAGTAAAATCAACTCAGAATACTATTTAATTTTATTCCAGCCAGAATACCTGCTGTTTTTCATTTCAATCTTATAGACACTAATGAAAAAGCCAACATTGTGCGTATTAAGGAACCAAAGAAATACGAAGTAGCATCTCTGTTGTCACTGGCTGTCAATCTCATCTTACATCTGTGGCACACCATGGGACAGTGTAAAAATGAAGGCAAAACTAATTACACAGACAAGAACCATGGGTTACCCAAGAGGTGAAGATGGGGCTGCTGAGGATGAGGATGGTGACAACACAGGTAAAGACTCAAGGTGATGCTCAGAAAGAAAAGATTTGGGCAGCAAGAAAAGGAGACAGAAATTTCCAAGCAGTGGGCACAGAGCGAGGAGCAACCAAACTAAACAGAAAAGAAAGGACCTGCCACAGGGAGAAGCGGAAACTATGCCCTCCAGAGGCTTGACCAGAGCCTGGCGTCAGCGAGAGGAGGACTGGTCAAGCCCTGCGGAGGAGGGAACACTGCATTCGAAAGCCTGTGGGAGCCTCCAACAGTCTGCGGTGGAAAGTCACATGACAAGGACAGCCCTGGATCGCTCCGGGGGAACAGGCCCGAGTGGACTAGAGAGGCTCCTCTGGACTCATGACCATCTTTCTCAGCAGTTTCAGGGGAAAAAATTGGGGGATGCATTGCACTCAGAACAAGCGTTTGCTCAATCTTTTCTTCACCACAAACAACCCTGTAAAATGAAGACAAAAGAATCAACAAAACTGAATTCTGAAACACTAGCTAAGGGTCAAACCTTTGCACGTCTGCCGCTCCCCAAATCAGGCAGACTTGTTTGGCAGTGTGCGCACACACTGGCTGCTAGGGGGAAGCTACAAACCGCAGGCTGAGATGCGAGCAGCACGGGTGGCTGCTGCCGGCGCTCAGAGACTGCAGCTCAGTTTACTTGTTTCAGCAGCTGCGTGGCATGCGGCCTGTCTCACCAGGACACACAGGCGGCCACACCCAGCCAGCAGGCGTGTGCCCAACGCCCTCCTCAACCTCCTCAGAACAGCCGTCTTTCTCCAGCCACTGTTTGAAAAGAGTCAAGACGCTAGCTCCCTCTCTATCACTTCCTGGAAGTTTCCTAACAAAGCTACAATCAGATCCTCATGAGAATTACAAAGCTTACTACTGTGCAAAATTCCCCCATTTGGGACTCCAGTTTTACTTGATTTTTTTTCCCTCTTACCTTGAGCACCTCTAAGAAAAAGCAGGGATATAGGTAAAAGCTGCCTGCCCACAGACATGTGAAATGCTGCTCTGTTCAGGAAATTACAGCTTTGATTTAAAATCTTTGATAAAGAAGACTGGAACCTGATATTATCTTTTTCCACCAATGTCCACTCCATACCCTGTTAGTTAAGTAGATTCAGAATTTAAGGAACATGAGTAGTTTTATTTAAAATGGACTAGTTTGTTTCTGCTCTGGGACAGGAAGTTAAAGAATGAATCCAGAGCCTCACATAGGCTAAGATACACTGTATTCTACTAAGAAGGAACTAGGAAATCTTTTAAATGTATACGCACTGATTGCTGAGACAAAACTTTAAAATGGCTGCTATTCTAATTTTCAAAATACCCAGTAATCTTTTCATATAATATCTTCATAAATTAGATACAGATGGTCTCTAACCTACAAGGGTTTGACTTGATGACTTTTTGACTTTATGGTGACATGGAATTGATACATACTAAGTAGAAACTACCCTTTGAAGTGACCCCTTCCTAATGGAACACCATGCACTTCTGTGTTGTCTCACCGTGCTGGGCAGAACACCCAGCTGCAGCTCCAGCTGGTCACATCATCAAGGTAATGTCATCTTTTAAAGGAAAATAACATTAAAGAAACTGAACCATTAGATGAGAAACATTAATAAAGGAGACAAAAGCCATTATGCCAATAGTCAGAAACAGAGAAAAAAATAACAGAGCAAATGCTTGAAGAAATAATGGCCTTCAGGTGGCAAATGAGTTTTTAATCCTAATTTAACTCTTCATCTAAGCAGGAAAAAAAGTGACTTTTAAATCTCCCTAAATGCAAATAAGAACAAATAAGTTGCCAAAACTTGGTTAGGATGGAGATCCAAGGACATGAACCCAGTGCTGTGTAACTGACCTTATCACTTTAGGGCTGGAAGGCCCTTGCTACTCTGGATTGAAAGCCCAAAGGCTAAACCTAAAGGTAATGGAGTGCAGAGATAACAAGTCCTCACAGGCAAGGACTGAATCAGAAGTCAAACTGAGGTCATCCTGGTCTGTTAGGTTTCCAGGCACCTGGCAGAAGCAAGCCCACCTCCCCTGAGCAAAACATTATCCTAGGCCTCCAGTTATTTCCAAACAATCTTGCCATATAATGACTGGCACATAATGAAGGCTGAGAAGAATCTCTGATCTATAATTCTTGGCACACAACTAATAAAAATACGTCAAATAGGAAGACACTGCAAGTAAAAAACAGAAACAACACACTGCACAAGAAGAACTGAGGAACATGAAGATCTTAGATTTAAACACAGAGATTAAAATAACCAGGCTTACTGTAGAAACAAGAGGCAGGGCTGGGGAGATGGCTCAGGAACAAAGGCTTATCACAAGCAAGGAGACCGGAGTTCAGAAACCCCACATCCCAGTAAAAATGTTGGGTAGCAGCAAACTGCAATTCTGGCCCTGAAAGGAAAAGCCTGGGAAATTCCAGAGGAAAAGCCATAAAGAGGTATAGCAATGGTTGATTCCTGAAATCACCCTTGGAACTCCACAGGTATACACACTCAAATATACAATCTGCATGCATGCATGCAAAAAAAAAAGATTAAGAAACGAGGTAATGAGATAATTTTCAAAAAGAACTAGATATTAAAAGAAAGCTTAAAATCAACTGTATATAAATCTTCAACTGCAATGAAAATCATTAAAAATCACCTGACAAATTTAAAAGCAGTTAAGACACAGTGTACAGAAAATCCATAATCTGGAACATGCATTAAAACAAAGCTTCTAGAACAAAATCCACAGAAAGAAACATGCACAGTTCACAAAAGATGATAAGAGAAAATGCTGAAGATATAAGAAGAAATATTACACATTAATTTGAAAGTTCACAAAAGATGAAAAAATTGAGAAATAAAACATAAGAGAAAATGAAATATTAAAACATGCATGACATTACTGGACCACCTACTTCAAGAAGTAGAACACACTACGAGTTGGATACATACAAAGAAAATCACATTGTGACTGGGCCATACAAATTAAACGAACAAGAAAAATAAAAATTCAAAGGTTATACCTTTGAATTTTCAACATAACTAATGGAAGCAAAAAGACACAGAAAGAACATCTAAAAATATTGAAGAGATCCAGAGAGATGGCTCAGGAGCTAAGCCTCTGCCTCGAAAGCAGAAGGTCCTGTGTTCAAATTACAGATCCCATGTAAAAATGCCAGGAGGAAATGGCAGCGGTCTGTACTCCATCTGTGGAAGGTAAAGCCTGGGGACTCCAGAGCAAAGAAAAGAGGAGGTAGAGCAGTCCAGGGTGATTTCCACAGTCACCCCTAGGCTTCCACAGACGCATACAATGCCCTCTAATATACACAGACACACAGAGAGAGACACACACATGCAGATTAACACACACAATAAATAAATTGTTTTTAAAAAGTTGAAGAAAACCACTATCAATGAAGAACTATATGTAAATAAAAATACTTTTAAAAATGAAAGAAAACTGTTAAACAAAAACCAATGAACACATATGAAAATCTTAGACATTCAAAGGAAACACAAAGGTGTCCTCCGGGCAGAGGAGCGCAGCTCTGATGAATGTGCCCCCAATGAAACAGACTTGAAGTCAAGCAGACTGTAATCATGATGCACTGAACAAGATTTAACTTAACCACAGGCTTCCCTGTGATGTTCATGCTGTAAGGAAAAAAAAAATATCTGTCTGATCGCTGGGCACAGTGGGGCATACCCATATCCTAGGACTTGTGAGGCAGAGAAGGGGGGAGGGACCCTGCAAGCTAGAGGCCAGGCTGGGCTACGAGACACTATTTCAAAAAACAAAAGCTAGAGAGATGGCACAGGGGTTAAGACTCTGCCTCCCAAGCAGAAAGTCCTGAGTTCGGATCCCAGGTCCCAAGTAAAAACACAAGGTGGAAACTGCACTTCCGGCCCTGGTGGGCGGAGTCTGGGAAACCCCAGAGCAAAGCAAGAAGGTAGAAGCAATCCAGGATGATTCCTGAAGTCACCTTTGGCCCTCCACAGGGATATACAGTGCCCTCTGATACACGCACACACAAAATAAATAAATAAAATACTAAAAAAATTTAATGTCTGCTTGACTTTATACAAAAGTACACAACCATCATATTATAAACAATGAAACTGAAATATGTTACAGTCATTTATATAAATAGTACCAATTTAATATTAGACTTTGGAAAAATCAAGAATACACATTCTAAACTCTAAGATATAAAGAGAGAGAAAGAGTAAGGAAGATAGGACAAAAAAAAAAGTCCTGGGAAGCTCCAACTAGAATCCAGAGGCAACTAAGCAATATTAAAATAACAGGTATGGTGGTCAGAGGTCTTAAAGGTCCCCAAATAATACAGACTTTTGCACTTGGTTGCTCCCCTCCCCGAAACTGACAGTAAGATTCCGTTACTGAAGATGAAATACACATAAATCACAGGAGATGGACAGAAACACCAGCTGGAACTGGTCTGGAAGCTTCTTCCTTGCTGGACAACTTTCATAGTGCCAGAAAGTACTATGCAAGGAACTGGGGGAGAAAAACAGTCAACAATCTCATCAATCTGTGAAAATCAAAAGGGGCAGTAACAAGCACTCTGGCAAGAGGTGACCACGAGTATGACAGTGACATGAACGATAAGGGGCATCCAACGGCTTTCTGATCCGATTAAGGCCCGATTCCTCGGCAGGGATCACATGTCTTGAACTGTAAACTAGAAGGAGAAACTATGAAAGGGGAGAACATAGGCCCCAGGGGAATGTAAGCTATGACGGCTTAGCTATAAGGACACTTCATCAAACTGACTTTTAAACAACCGCTATCATACCATGGATTGGAGGAGCAGTCAGCACGCAATTAGAAGCTTCCTTCTGGAAGGTGTTATCACAGAAAATCACACTGGACACAATACAGAAAATAAGTGACTATGGACTGCTGGGTCCTGAACAGGACATCTAAGTCACCTCCATTCCATCCCAGGGTTCAGGGAAATCTCAGAAGAGGGACAGTAAGGCTGTAAAAGACTGAAGTGGGGCAGGGTGTATGCGACACTATCTTCTGGACGTGACAGGGCTGCTGAAGCCATGAATTCAGTGAAGCTATATGTACTCCTACAAGAAAGGGAAACGATCTCAAGAGACTCCACACCTCCCTGAGAGACTTATGAGGGCTAATGCTGCTGTGGAGGAAATACAGGATGTATTACACTGCTGTAAGATTCATGTTCCACCAAGCGCTCAGGCACAGGATAGCAAAGGCAAACCAGTTTAAACCCAGTGAGCTACACATGCAAAAATACTTGAAAATAGAAGGGCGTCTGGCAGGAGAGAAGAAGAGCTGAAAGGGGAAGAGGAGGGGGATGGGATTGGGGATTAAGGCGTGAAAATACTATAAAATTCACTATATTCATGTATGAGACACTAAAATAGTAATAATAAAAAAAATTTAAAATAAAACTAGAGAAAATAATGAGAGGAAATATATAGAATAAAAAAGATATTGCCAACTGAATGCATGGCACCCTTTTTACAACTAACAAAAATAAATTACACAATATTTGGAATATGGGTGCAATTCAGTGGTAGAATGCTTGCTAGGATGCATGTGGTCCTGGTTCAATGAGAGAAATGAGAGAGAGAGACAGAGAGAAGGAAGGAAGGGAAAAAGGGAGAGAGAGAAAAAGGGAAGAAAGGAGGGAGGGAGGGAGGGAGGAAGGGAGAAAGGGAGAAAAGGAGAGAGGGAGGGAGGAAGGGAGGGAGGGAGGGAAGAGAAGGGGTCAAATATAATTTAAAAACAGCAAACAATACCTTGTTCATAGAAAATATACATTATGTATATAGAAAATATGACCTTTAGTGCTTCGTGACCAAAGGGAAGTTTCTGCTGAAACTGAGGTGCCCTTGAATCCTAATTCTTCTGCCTCTACCTCTTTACTGCCAGGCTTGTAGGTGCCTTGCCTGGCTTTTATTTGAAGAAAAAAAAAAAAAGATTCAAGGAAATGATACTACAGGACACCATTCATTCACCTGTAAGGCAAGGAGAGCAGTGTGAGATAGAGATAATGGAGTGTCTGCCAGTATTCAAGCTCATAGCTGAGATATGGGCTCACAGGTGCTTATTTCCAGGAATGAATGAACGCGGGAGAGGGAAGAAAGCACATGTGGAAAGGCCAGTCAAAAGCCCTGGTAGCCACTCAGGAGGAACCATGATAGGCTAAGTTGTTCCTGGGGGGTCGTGATGAATCTGGGAGAGAGACACAGAAGCGTGCACAGGCCGCAGCAGTCACCAGGAGGTGGAACAACAGAACTTGGTAACTGAATGTGAGGATGCAGAAGAAGATGACTTATAAAGGATTCTCAGGCTTCAAGTTTCAGAAACTGAGTGGGCACTCGGGTCAGTTCATGAAAAAGATACCACGAGTTCATGACACACTGATGAAGCTTAGGGGTGACCACTAAGCTACACAAAGGCTGAGTCTCCCTACTTGATTCATCCAGTGCCCATCATGTGGAAGCACACAGTCAGAGCTATGAACTAAGTGACCCTCTGCTCCAGGAACACGCTGACTTACTGAGCTGTGAGACATTAACTCCTGCACGTCCCTGGCCCAAGTGCACAGAGCTACATGGACGCTCAGGTACTTTTGTTCGCTGCTGACAGAAACAGCTCTCTCTCCTCCTCCTTGCTTAAAGGAGAAAGCATCTAGTAGTTGATAGCGGGCAAAGTCAGCCCAAGGAGACAGCTGATAGGAAAGGAGGCCCAAGTCAGGAACACTGTGAGGAAATGCATCCAGAGCCAGATGCAGCCAAGACGCAGGGCTGGCTTCGCTGCCAGCTCCTGTTATCACGGGCTTTTCCTGCCTTGAAGCTAAGATGCTAAACTAACACATAGTCTGCAAACAGAACACAGTATGTAAGAAAAAGTCCCAGAATGCAAAATTGGCAGCTCTCCTCTCCCCCATGCTAGGAGCATGAGTATCTTCTTACAATAGTCAAGCCATCTTAGGGCTCCTGGTTGGACCAGACCACAGGACATTGGCTCCTGTGGTGTGGGAAGCCACAGGGATGGACTGAGGTTGCCAAGGTTCTCACTGTTCCTTGTGACTTTCACTAAGTCCTACGTAGAGATGTCTGCACTGTTCAATGTTTCTATCAAACAGTATTTTAAAAGTCTCATTGTTTAACAGATATGTGTGTGGTGTGCATGTGTGTGGTATGTACATATTAGTGGACATATGTGTTCAGGTGCATGTGCACATGTGTGTACAATGGTGTGGGGGCTGCAGGTTGCTATCAAGTGTCTCCCTCCTTTGCTTTCCACCTTATTTGTCGAGCAGGGTCTCTAGGTGAACCTCAAGCTCGTCGTCTGGCTAGTTTGGCTAGTCAGCTCACCTTCCACACCTGTCCAGCTTTTATGTGAGTTCTAGAGATCTAAATGCGGGTGTCATGCTCTTGGGCCATATCACTAGTCAAAACTCTAATCTTTAAAAAATATATATATATCCAGAAAATACTAATTAAAGGAACAAAAAAACTCAAATCTGTTTGTTCTTAACTTGTTTTAGGGTTTTATAATCTGTTATACTTACACTACTCAGAGACCATGTGAGCAAAAACAACAAAAAATGGACTCTAAGTTTGAAAGTAAGTAAAATCAAGATTAATTAATTTTTACATTCAAATTTTAACTTTGAGGAATTATAAATACGAAGCATGAAAGGCTCAATTAAATAAATAACTAGGCAATCTACATATCAAAGGGACTCTAATAAAAACACTATCAAGACTTGAAGAAATTAACAACAAAATAATGTTTTAAAAATGTGATAACGTCTTTCAGTACAAAAATTTCCAGAGAACTAAATTTCTAGAGAACTAAATAGTTCTTATCATATGCAGATCTGCCAGTTTATAAAGATGCAATAGTATATTCTGATCCTTATGGTCAAACTTTGAATACATCCATCTGAAAATTACCACACTCATCATTGACACAATTCATTCTCTGCTCTACCTTCTCATCTCTCTTTTCTTTTTACTTTTTTTATTCTTTTAGTATTTTATACATGGTTGTAGTGAATTTTCATACCTTAATTCTAATCCCATCCCCCCTCCCATCCGATCCCTTCTCCCTGCCAGTCTCCCTCCACTTTCCTTGTCTCTTTTGCCCAAGTGGCCCGCTGCCTCCCATCCTTTTCGCATCAGCCTGTTCTGTTCCGCTTGCTCCTCCACTCAAGCTGTCTTCTGATCAACTGGCTTAGTTCTTGTCTCTTCCAGTGTATGTCCAGTGTTCTCTGAGCACATCCCAGATGTCTCTGTGCCTTCTGCTCCAATCTGGTCTCCCCATTTTCTTTGTTGCTATTTCTATGACCTAAACATTCTTGTTTCCTCGAAATTCACGTTCCAGCTGGTGAGATGGCTCAGTAAGTGAAAGTACCTGCACACACACCTCACAATCCGAGTTTGATACCAATACCCACAAGGTAATAGGACAGAACTGACTTCCTGCAAGTTGTCCTCTGACCCACACGTGTGTGCTGTGGCATGCATATGCACGTGTGCGCGCACACACTAAATAAACAAACCAACAAACAAATAACTTTTAAATCATGTGCTCATCCAAACCCCCAGAGGGATGGTATTTTGAAGTTTTGGGAGATGGTTAAGTCATGGAGATCTTGTGAATAGAATTAGTGGAGGAGGGGGACTAGGGGGACTCCTTTGCCTCTTCCACTATGTGAAGATATAACAAGGTGTCACCTATGAATCAGAAAATAGACCCTCACTAGACACAATGTCCTAACTTAACTTCCCAGTCTCTAGAACTGTGAGAAACGTATTTATGTTGTTTGTAAGCCACCACAGCCCAATCACACTTAATATCTAACATATTTGATAAGATTAGAGAATCAGGATTTTTTTATTTTCTATTACTCACTTTAATATCATTTTTGTTTTTTTATATTTACACAGGAATTCCATGTTGATCTGCACATCTCATCTTTTCTGTTATGCAATTATTGTTATCTATATTTGGAGATTTACAAGACTCACTGAGTTTTTGTTATACAAAACTTTTAATTACTCTTTTTTTCTACTTTTACAAGGATTGAGTATTCATCCCAGCTTCCCTTCCTCCTCCTCCTCCCTCTCATCTCCTCCCTTCTCTCCCACTGCCACTCGCCCTTCAACTTGTGTGTTTTCTATGGACCTCCGGGTTCACTCGAGCTTGTCTATTCCTGTGGGGGCTGAGAATCAGGATTTTTTTGTTTGTAGGGGTTGTGTGTGCTGTATGTGTATGTGCACGTTCATGTATATATGCTTGTGTGAGTGCAGGTACACATGTATGTGAGCATTAAAGATCAGAGCTAGACACTGGGTATCTTCCTCATCATTTTCCACCTTATTTTTTGAAACAGAAACTCTAAACTTGATATTCACCTAGGGTCACCTGCTCAGCTATGGTAACTACCAGAGAGTTCCAGAATCTGTTTTTACCTTCCGGCAGTGAACTGCAGATGCACGCTTCCACATCTAACTTCTCATGTGGCGCTCGAGAAACAAACTCAGGCCCATGCTTGCACAAGTACTTTACCAAATAGGCCATTTTTGCTAATCTTAAAATCAAAGTTTCTAAGTGTATTTCTTTCTTATCTACACGTTTGCATATGTGCAGGGCATGTGGAGGCCAGAGTATGACTTGAGTATCATCCTCAGGAACGCCATCCACCCACGAGACCAGGTCTGTCACTGGCCTGCAGAGGGGCAAGACTAGCTGGCTGCTAGGTTTACAAGCATGCAACACCACATACATTATCTTCACGTGGGATCCAGAACTCAGATCTTCACGGTTACAAGCCAAACACTTTACCAAAAGATTGACTAACTGCCCTGCACACAGTAAATTTATAATCCCCCTGTTTTACACAGTAAGCCCAGTTTTATTTCTTACTTTAAAATAAATATTTCTTGATTTGTGTTATGTCACTCTTGAGTGGACCACCTTGCTGGGCCAGTGTCATGGGAAGTTCCTGTACATTCACCAAAGAATCAATTTTAAATTTTTTATACATTTATTTGTGTGTGTGTGTGTGTGTGTAAGAGAGAGAGAGAGAGAGAGAGAGAGAGAGAGAGAGAGAGAGAGAGAGAGAGAGTGTGTGTGTGTGTGCAGGTACGCACACTATAGCACATATAGAGAGATAAGACCACTTTCAGGAGTCGGTTCTCACCTACACCACATAGGTTCCAAGACTAAGCACAGGTTGTCAGTCTTGGCAGCAAAGCACCTTCACTTCCTGAGCCACCCTGCTGGCCCAAGAAGTACAATTTTATTAAGTGTTTTGTAGCTAAAGAGTTGGACCTTAGAAAATATAACATTAAACTATGGATACATTAATCTATATTTTTTGCACACTCGTGAATGTGTGTGTGTTTGTACCAGAAGGCACTTGAGTGAATGTGCCTGTGAATGTCCAGAAATCATCCAGAATTGCTCTACCTTCTTATTGTTTTGCTTTGGGGTTTCCCAGACTCCACCATCTAGGACAGGAAGTACGGCCCACCACCATTTCCAACTGGCATTTTTACATGGATGTGAAGATCCAAACTCTGGTCCTTTTTTTTGGTTGCAAGGCAAAGACTTTAACACTTGAACCACATTCCCAGCCCTAATCTTTTTTTTTTTTTTTTTCTTGAAGTGGCATTAGGATTCTGGGGCTTTTACTTAGAAGTCTCTTATTTAAAAAGTCTAATTTCTTTAACTTTTTACTAAGTGAGTAAAATATCAACCTTGACAATGTTTTTAAGTCTACCGAGTGCCTCAACTGTGACTTGGCTTTGACACATCCACGCTTTTCTCACTACTGTACCAGGTAGCTAACAGAGTTTTACAAAGGTATGAACTCAATGTACGCAGAAAAAAAATGAAGCAAAGAGAATTCACTGTCCCCATCAAACAGTCGGCAGAACAGCAGTGATGTGACACATGCCTTTTAGTTCCTGAAACAGGACCATCCTTGATGACCTGTTTAGTATTGCTTTATTTTTTACAATACCACCTTTATTCTAAAAGAATACAAATGCAGCACATCTTTTCCATTTTAACTGAGGTGCATTTAAACATCTTCTTTTTCTTATTGCAAGGTCTACCAGATACTGTTCTGCATTAAAAAAAAAAAGTTTAAAATAGGTTCCTAAGCCATTTATAACTGACTTAAGTCCAAAAGACATTCAATATTACAGAGTAAGGAAAGGTCAGTCACAGAATCAGCTAGAAAGCATCATAAGCACATTGAAACCTTTTAGAGCTTATTCTCTGGAGAGAGAACAGCTCTGTTAAGTACCTATAATTTTACCAAATGATAGGACTCAAATGGGTGGCTCTGCACAGCATGCAGAGCTTTATGTGTGGTATGCTCCAGGATGGTAAGTGACTACTGGCGTCTGAGGACAGGATTTAGAGTTAAGAATTTCCCTGTTAACCTTGGCTCTAGCTGACAACCATTGGCAAGGCCGTGTGGAAGAACATTGATAAGAGCTGGGCATGTCTAATGTGTGTGTGTGGTGTGTGATGTAGGGGTGTCTGTGTACACATATGTGTGCACAAGTGCTTGAACTCATACACTCCATTATGGATGTTGGGGGAGGAAGTCAGGTGTCCTGCCTGTCACTCTTGGCTTTATTCCCTTGAGACAAGCCTCCTCGTGAAGCTGAAGCTTGCTGTTTCGGCTAGACTGGCTGACCAGCAAACCCAGTGACCCCTTATCTGCCTTCCCCATAGTCCCACGTGGCATGCCCAGCTGTACACAGGCTATGGGGAGCAGGACTCCGTCCTCGTGCCTGCATAGCACAAGTGCTCTTGTGCGCTGAGCCATGTTCCCAGCCCCAAGATGGTTGTATTTAAAATGAAGCAAGCTTGTAAGTTACTAGCCTGTCATAAGCAGCAATCATAAAGTTGAGGAGGAGGCTAATGGACTGTTCCACACTGATTTGGTGAGTAGACGGAAGGCGCTTGTTCAACTGATAGTAGATGGATGAGATGACAGTCTCAAGGCGGGACACGCTGATCTCAGTGGTGTGGTCCAGTGTATTAAGGCCATTGTCTCGGAAGGCTTCAATCATGTTCCAGATATCCACGAGGTGAACTAAAACGCAAAGTAAACAGTCAATGATGTTAAAGTATGCTACCATCTTCACAATCGGACATTTAAACTGACCAACTAGTTTTCAAGATTAAATTCAACTCCTTAGTCAACTGAACCAAACATTCTATGGCAGAACAGAGAAGACAACCTTCGACTTCATTCAAGTAGCCAGATCACCTGCTCTGTGGGTCACGTCCTGTGAGATGCCTAACATCCAATAATTCAAAGGGGGAAAATAACCAAAAGTTGCTCATAAGAACTTTCGGCTTCTTTAAGTAATTGCCTACATCATCCTGAGCATCATGTTTATTATGATAATCAAACAACTCCAGCGACAATGTATGACTCAAATTTTACTCTCTCTGGCTCCAAAAAGAAATACAGTTGTATTAATAAGACTCTAGTATATACTCCAGATAATTCATAGCTTGGAACAGTTTAAGACCAAAATAAATGTACCTTTTGTCTCTTTCTCCATTATTCAGAAGAATGTTTTTTTTGGTTTTTTTTCTTTCATTTATATGTTTATGGGGTGGGGAAGGAGAGCGTGTGTGCATGGGCTATGTAAATGAATGCACTTGAGGGTGTGTGCATGTGGAGGCCCAAGGGTGATATTAGGAATCTTCCTTGATGATTCTTCCACCTTATTACTGTAAGCTGGAGTCTCTAATTAACTCACAGCTTGTCATCCGGGCTAGTCTGCCTAGCCAACTGCTGTGGCGATTCCCAGGCTTATCCTTTCTGGGCTAAAATTTCTGCCACACCCACCTGGCATTTTATTTCTGGGGACATGGGAATCTGAACTCAGGTCTTTTTGCTTGTGAGGCAAAGGTTTCAACCATGGGTCACCTTCCCAGCCATGATATTTGTTTTAAATTGGATTTCATGTAAAAGGCAGCTACCTGCTTAATCTCCCTTCCCCCTGAAAAGAAATAAAAATCATCAACAAAACATAAAAAATATATTCAGCACACTCATGACTCAAGGAGAAAAAGTAAACAACATTCAGTCAGACAAAAAGAGACATTTCCTTGAAAGAACAATTCTCGAAATGACGTGACTTCAAGCAGCAAAGGAAATTCTCGATAAAAGAAAGCAGATAATCTCAATGAAACACAGAAATCATCTTTTCACAAGACGCCTACAGCAAACTAAGGAGAGAAGGAAACATCTTCCACCTGGCAAAGCACTGACAGAAACCCTAATCCATGAGTCTTAAAGTCTGACAGAAGTTACCAGATATAAAGGGACTCCCCAAATCACTTGTTGTTAATTAATAGCAAAATTAAATCTGTACATGTAAGAAAAATGCAGGGATTTTGAAATAAGTTGATTCACTTTCAAAGAATTAGAGATAATGTAAGTACACTTACACATATTTTATTGTAGAATCCACATTAGCAATTACTTATTTAAAAAGGCTGATTTGTGTTATATGAGCTTTATTAAGAAAAGCAATCCTTGGGCTAGAGAGATGGCTCAGAGTTATTACACCTCTGCTTCGAAAGCAGGACTTGTGTTCAGAACCCAGGTCCCATGTTTAAACATTAGGCAGAAATGGCTTCAGCCTGAACTTTCAGCCCTAGAGAGCAGCCCTGGCAGAGCAATCCAGGATGATTCCTGAAGTCACCCTTGGGCCTCCATGGCACAACAGTGCCCTCTGTACACCTGGGGACATATACACTTATGCAAAAAAAAAAAAAAATCAATGTTTGCTGTACCTTTTCAAAGCATCAATGTCTTTTCCTACAGAAGCTAACAAATTGCATTCATTTTGTACAAAACATTGTGTTGGCATTAACAACAAGGAAAAAACAATCAATTATGCCATCTTCAAAACATGTAACTAATCTTAAGTTACCAGTAAGATCATTTATAACATTCACTGGGCATCTTAAAGGGCTCAGAAGTAAAACAACATTCTTTCCATTAGAAGGTGTATATTCTGATAAATACTTAAGGCAAACAGAATTCAGTGTTAGTCTTACAGTATTATGCCTAAAAAGATATGACACTTTTTATCTGCCCACCAAAGAAATAAGAAATGACTTACGGTTGCATCGTTTTTGTACAAATCGTAACTTGCAAGCTGTTCTGTAAGTAGACAGTCGTATGACATCAAAATTCTGAGCACCTAAGAACAGGGCAGATCAAAATGTTAGTTGTCTTGGTACTCGATTTCCTAGTGCTAGGAAGTATGGTTCCATTATTTGCCAAGCATCCAATAGTCAACAAGGCCTTCTAGTAAGAATGGAAGAAGAGCTAAGACACACCTCCCATGTCACCACACTGCAACAGTTTTGCCGACATCATCCTTTGTGTTAGACAAGGAAACATGGAGGGGAGAACAGTCAGGTCCTCAGTGAATTAGCTGCATAATTAGTAAAGGAGAGTCGAGTGTAAAGTAGAAATAAGGAGTCTGGAATCAAGACAGGTAAACTCCATACCAAGCACAGTGCACTGAGGCAAAAGGATGGCCACAAGCTCAAGACCAGTGTGGGGCTCAGGGGTTAAGCTTTTGCCTTGCAAGCAGAAGGCCTTGAGTTCAGATCCGGATACCACATAAACACGTCAGGCATAAATGGTGTCAGCCTGCACTGCTGACCTTGAAAGGCAAAGTCTGAGAAACTCCAAAGCAAAGCAAAGGGGAGGCAGTGCAACCCGGGGTGATTCTTTAAGTCAACTTTGAACCTCCACAGGGACACACAGTGCCCTCTGATACACACACGCATACATGCACGCACACACGCAGCACACACACATGCACGCACGCACGCGCGCGCACACACACACACACACATGCAAAATAAAATACCAGTGTAGGACACATTGAGTTCCAAGCCAATCTAGGATACAGAGTAAAACAGAGAGAGAGAGAGAAAGAAAAAGTGAAAGAAAGAGAGAGGTCTGAATTCCAGCCCCAGATGTTCACACTAGAACTGTGGGTGCCCGTTGCACACCCCTTCCCAGCCTGTGTCCTCACAGGTAAAATGAGGAACGGGGCCAGTTAACCTCTTCGGTCCCCTCCTCAGCCTGCAGGACCTGTAGGTTTCTAAATATGGCCACTGTGGTTATCACCCCCAGCCCTGTATGTGCTGCTGTACACTGCACTCTGACCCCGCCTCCAGCGCTGAGTCCAGGGAACACGGCAGACACGAAGCTGTATCTACAGACCTTACATTTTTCAACAAGCTCTTACTAACATCTCAAGCTGGCCTTGAGCTGCGCAGCCGTTAGCCTTGACCTCGAGAGCCCTTTCCGAGCATGCCCAGCTGTATCCCGATCCCGAGTGTATTTCCCCTCACCTCCACTTGAACAGGACAGTACAGTGCTCCTGACCACGCTGTGGTCATGGGCAGCTCAGACAAATGAAGAGGGACCAACCAAAGAGGAGTGTTGAGAGGAACTGAGTCCGGGGGCCAAGAGGCAGCACGGGGGGCTACACGTGTACGTGAGCCATCCAGTGACTCGAGCCTTGGACCTTTCAGTCTTCCAGAAGAAACCTTGGTCCTTGGGAGGCAAAATTAAGAAATCAGCAGTGGATGTTGTTCTGAGCCTAGACTCACAAATAAACTAAACTGTGGCTTGAACGTAACAGGGTCCTATCGACTAGAATAAAGTCTAAAATCACATAGGTTTATGCATCAAACTTGGTCCTCATTTCAAAATTTGCTGGGTTACGAAGCCTCCTTGACATTTGAAGTCACTTGGGTGGCTCTGGCCCCTGTGCCAGCTTCTTATGTCATCTGCTCTTTCTCTGCAGGATCCGCAGCAGCTTCTGACTCTAGGAGGAATGTGAATAGGCACAAGTATCTTCTACATACAGGCATCTCTCATTTCAACTCATTTCACAGGATGGGGGGGTTCCCAAGGTTTTTGGTGAATGTAATGCTTATTGACCAAAAGTAAAACCTTCCTCTTAGTCTCACGTTAACCAACTTTTACCTAGTATTTCCTCAGACTGGGGACATGGCTTGGTGGTTAAGGCCAAGTAAGGCCAAAGTTCATATCTGGACTCACAGCACCTATGTGAAAGCCAGGCAGGCACAGCAACCGCCTGTAAACTTTTTCTCTTTTTCTTTTCGATGTATATATAGGGAAGAACACATGCATGTGTGTATATGTGTTAGCATGCATGTGGATTCATGCATGTGCAAGTACACATGCACACGTGCATATATCTATGAAGGACAAAAGTTGACATCTGGTGTCTTCTTCAGTTGAACTCCACTTTCATCATTAAGGGAGGGTCTATCAGTTGAACCACAGTGTCAATCAGCTAGGCTAATTAGCTGTCTCCTTACTGCTTAGGATCACCTGTCACTGCCACACTTAACCTGCTTTTACTTGAGTACTAGGGATCTGAACTCTGGTCCTCATACTTGCAGGGCAAGTGCCTTATCCACTGAGCCATCTCTTGAGTCCTTGGTGTTTGCTGAGGCACAAAAGTTTATCAATTTGATGAAGTCCAATTTATCTATTTGGTTTTTCATTACTTCTGCTTTTGGTGCCATATCCAAGATGGTGCTGCCTAATTCAAGTTGAGAAGACATGTACTTTTTTAAAAATTAACCTTTGTATGTGTGCATGTGTGTGTGTGTGTGTTATGTGTGTGTGTATATGTGTGTATGTGTATATATGTGTGTGTGTATATATATGTGTGTGTATATGTATGTGTGTGTGTGTGCGCCGTGCAAGCACACATGCGTGCAAGTCAAAAGACAAGGATTAAGCAGCTGGTCTCTCCTGCAACCCTGCGAGATGTGAGGACTGAACTCAGGTTATCAGGCTTGTACACAATCGTGCACAGGACTGGTAATTGCTCAAGGCTCTCCTTTCTTCACTGAATGGGCTCAGACCCTTGTCACAAGGATGATCGTAAATTTCATTACACACTATTTAGATCTTAACTGTTGTTCTCAGGCCTGTCTGCTGCAGGATTGGTTTTCATCTCCACACTGCTGTGAAGTGGTGGAAACTTTCAGAGGAGAAGTTTGTTGGAGTTCTAGTCACTAGAAGTGACTCAGTGACCTCAGAAGAGATTATGTGACCCTGATCTCTTCCTCCTTGTCTTTTGTTTCCAGCCATGAGATGAATGAGGTTCTTTAACCTCATGCCATTCCCACTATGTGCTGCCTGACCACAGGCCAGAAGCAATGGGGTCCAGCAGCCGTGAACTGAAACTTTGAAAGCTGAGAGCCAAAATTCAAATTTCCATGGTTTAAGTTGATTATCTTGGGTATTTTGTTACAGTAATGGATATACAGTATCTTCATTCCAGTAGCACACACAATTGCATTATTACAGCTTTGTGATAAGTTCTACAGTCAGATAATATGAATCCTCCAACTTTGTTCTCTTTCAAGATGGTTTTGGCTATTCTGGGCTCTTTGAGGTTATGAATCATATGACTTTTAGAATTGGCTCATCTATTCTGCAATGAAGCCAGTTTGTATTTTTACGAAGATTTCACTGAATATATGGGATCTACTGCTATGGAAAGTCGGTACAATGTGAGTCTTCTAGTCCATAACTCAGAAAGTCTTAATTTTGTTAGCACTTTCTTAATTTCTTTCAACGATGCTTTGTAGGCTTTGGAATACAAGCTTTACATTTCTTTTTGTCAAATATGTTCCTGTTTTTCTTCACTCATTTAGCTTCTTAACATATTACTACTTCAAATGTTATTTTAAATTGGAACTATTAATTATTAGTCAAAAAACAAACTAATGGGGGCTGGAGAGGTGGCTCAGGGGTTAAGCCTCTGCCTTGCAGGCAGAAGGTCCTGAGTTCGGATCCTAGACCCCACGTATAGACGTCAGGCGGAAGCGGGGGCGGCCTGCGTTTATGGTCCTGGTAGGGCAGAGCCTGTGAGTCCCGGGGCAGAGTAAACAAAGAGGAGATGGAGGCAGTCCATAGTGGTTCCCAAATTCGTCGGTGGTTCTACACACACATACATACACACATACATACACACACACATACACACACACATACACGCACAATTGAATAAATAATAAAAAAATTAAAAAACAAACTAATGGTTTCTAGAAGAATACTAATAAATGTTGAAGTGTACTTAATAAATAACCTGTCCTTAGGTCACTGCAGATAATATTAATGCCTAGACATTTATGAAGTATTTAACACCACTCTAGGGACAATGCAGTAAGAAAATTAATATAGTTAAGAAAAGAAAGTTCTGTGTCCAATTAGAAGTAGGCAATTACTAATATGACTCATTGGGCTCCAGGGAATTATTCAGATGTGTGTACTATGGAAGAATAGTAACTGTGGGAAAAGTCAATGCACCTTGGCCGATATTGCAGTAAGAGAGTCCATATTCTACAGATGAAACAGAACAAACATCACTCAAGTCTACATCTGACCAGGAAAATGAAACCTCAACTACAACAAAATCAGGAACATTACAAGTATCTTGTCACAAAGCTCAGAAAGTTTCACATTTCAGATTTCAAAAGTATAGGGATGTGCAACCTATGTTTCCTTTATGTGACCATCAAGTTGATTTCCTAACTAAAATACGCATGTAGTACAAATGGCAGAGTACTTGCTTAGCATTCACAGAGCCTTGTGTTCAGTTCCACTACTAGTGTTGGTGCACATACAAAATTGGCTACACAGAAAATAGTCACTTAATGCTTGCCTAGAAGGCCTAGATAATGCCTGTCTCGTGGGTATAATTTTACTTATATTTGTGGTTCAACTTGCATGACAGGAAGATCCAACATGTCCCCTATGTCCTATGACAGGGCAAGTGACACTCAAGGAAGAAGCCCACAGCCCAGTTTTTGGGAGGTAGAGCAGAAAGATCAGAAGTCTAAGATTATCTCCAGTTACCTAACAAATTCAAACCCGCCTGGGTTGGTATGATGGAGAATGCCTATAATGCAGCTACCAGGAAGGCTGATACTGGAGAATGCTTTGGGGCCAGATTTGGAGGAGGGCCTGGCCAATGCAGCAGCATTCTTCCTCAAATAAATCAATAAATAATAAATGCTGCCACCTCCGGCACACACCTGTGCTCCCAACGCTTGGGACGCTGAAGCCAGAGGATCACAAAGTCAAGGTTGTCCTGAGCTATATAATGAGATCTTCGTGTCCAAAAGCAAGAAAAAAAAGGTTGTTCTAACCTTTGAGTCTTTTCAGTCTTCTGAAACAGAAATGATTACATTTTACTAGAAGAAATGCAGTAATATGCCATTTTAATGCTAATGTCAGATACTGTGCTTTAAGCTTTTCAAGAAACAACCATGGTAGTACACACCTGCAGTCCTTGTACTGAGGAGGTAAAAACACTGCATAGTAACTACGAAGCCAACATGGGTCATATAGTAAAATCTTGTCTCAAAAATGGTAAGAATGGTGCAAGTCTCTAGCCCCAGGTGAGGAGTCTGGTGAAACTCTTGAGCAAATGAAAGCATCGTGAGGACCCTCAGTATGTGGAAAGCACCGGAGAGATTGATCTTTGTGTCTGCATGATACTCTTCTCCTTCGTGGGCGCCAGTTATGAATACTGTGTAATACGACCAAATCCCAAGGAACGTCAAGCAACCAACACGAAGCTTTTACTGCACTGCTCACATCAGGAGTAGCTCTGAGTAACACCACTCTAGGGACCAAAGAAAACCTCCCCAAGAGCAATGAGCCACTTGTAAAAAGCTACACCTTGCTGAACACTGCAACTGCTTCTGCTTCTTATCTGAGCATCAGACTGAAGCTGGTTCTCACTGGTAGCTTCCCAGACCTGTAACTACATTTCCATGAAGGACAGTGCAGCTGTCCTGCTGCTGTGCTGAAGAAAGCCGTGACTTTAGAGCACTTAAAACACTTCCTCATATCTCAGAGCAGGGCAAGAATTCTTGGGGAGTGACAATCATGGAATATAGATCAAAGCTCCCTTACAAGTAAAAAGATGTAAATATAACTAATAGCAATGCAGTAACAGCTAACGTGTGTGTGTGTGTGCGCGCATGTGTATGTAGTTGCTAACTGCAAATACAATGGAGAATAATGATCCCAAAGGCTAATGTCACCTAATCATAAGCATTGCCTGGAACTATGATGAATACACAGAATTTCCAGGCTCTACTTCAGGTCTATGTAGTGGATCAAAATCTCAGGGAGAAGCTGGCCTACAGACCTGAGCTGAGGTGGGAAGACTCCTGGAGCCCAGGAGTTCAAGGCCCTCCTAGGCGCAAAGCAAGAATCAGACTCAGAAAATATAAATAATAGGGGGCTGGAGAGGTGGCTCAGGGGTTAAGCCTCTGCCTTGCAGGCGGAAGGTCCTGAGTTCAGATCCTAGACCCCACGAATAGACGTCGGGCGGAAGCAGGGCAGCCTTCGTTTCTGGTCCTGGTAGGGTGGAGCCTGTGAATCTCAGGACAGAGTAAACAAGGAGGAGGTAGAAGCTATCCATGGTGGTCCCCGAATTCACCTGTGGTTCTACACACACGCACACACATACACACTGCACACACACACACAATTGAATAAATAATAAAAAAAATTTTTAAGAGAGTTTCTTTTTTATTATTTATTCAATTGTGCGTGTGTATGCGTGTGTGTGTACGTGTGTGTATGTATGTATGTGTGTGTGTGTAGAACCACGGACGAATTTGGGAACCACCATGGACTGCCTCCACCTCCTCGTTTACTCTGCCCCGGGATTCACAGGCTCCGCCCTACCAGGACCAGAAACACAGGCCGCCCCCGCTTCCGCCTGGCGTCTAAACGTGGGATCTGGGATCCGAACTCAGGACCTTCCGCCTGCAAGGCAGAGACTTAACCCCTGAGCCACCTCTCCAGCCCAAATAATAAAAAAATTTTTAAAAAAAGAAAAATATTTAAAAAAAAAAGAAAGAAAATATAAATAATAAATCTCCAGGTAGATACCCAGAACCTTTGTAGATTTGGGGGGTTTTGTTTGTTTGTTTGTTTGTTTTTGGTCCTTTGCCTCACCTCATGCCAGGCTGTGGGCCCACCCTATCAGCCTGGCGTCACTTCTCCTGCACCCCACGACCCATGGCTTCCCCAGCACAGCTCCTGCTGTTCTGCTGTTCCTGCTCCTGTTCCCAGGAAACTAAGTTCCAGGAGAGCAGAGAGGATTGTTGTCATTCACTAGTGTAAGTACCCAAAACACTGGGCTATGATAAAGCACCTGCTTTATCATATTTATTGGAAGAATAAACACATGCAAACTAGGATGCTCTCTCTATGTTGCTGGTACCAACAAGAAGAAGAAAAGAAAGGAAGGAGGAGGAGATCATTGCTACGAAACGGCAAGAGCCGACAGACGGCAGCGCAGCCAGCTCCAGCTATGCTTCCTGAGAACAGTCTGTGCTTTCACATAGTAGGGCGGAGGATTCCAAGCCGAATTTTCCATAGGATTCGGTAGAGGTGCTTGTAAAACCAATGGGACGCAAGGGAGTACCACAAAGGCACTTAGTTGAAAACAGGATCAAACGAGGAGAGAGGGGAGAAGAAAGGGGAGAACCACATCTAGCAGAATGCTACAGACTGGACGCCGCCTGCCCCGCTGACGCCGCCTGCCCCGCTGAAGCTCGTGCTGCTGCTGAATCCACTGTGTGGCACAGTATTAAGAGGGCGGAGACTCAGTGATGTTTAGAGAGGCCCTTGGGAGGCGACTAGGGTCGGTAAGGCCATCTGGGCAGAACACCCTGACTGAACACTGCTGAATTTTTAAGGAGACAAGAGCTAGACATGGATGGCTCATGCTTACAATCCCAGCACCTGGGGGGGTGGGGCCAGCCTGGCCTATACGATAAGGCTCTATTTTTAAAAAACGGGGGGTGTGTAGAAAGAGACTAGAGGAAATGCACACATCCCCATCTCTCCATTTGATGCCCTCAGTCACCTCAGGAAACTGCCAGAAAGAAGATCATCTCCAGATGTGGCCCTCTGACTTGGGTTAGAGTCATGAGCCAAAATAAACTTTTCTTTATCATCTAGTCTCTGTACTGTGTTATTAGAAACAGAGAACAGACTAAGACACAAAGTACATATGACGATAAGTGTGAATTGTTTGAAGGCTTCAGGAAGCATTTTTTTTCCAAGTGGATATTAGCCTGAACATGTATAAATGACAAATGTTTGGCTTTTTTTTTTTCCTTGAGAGTAGGAAAAAAATAAAACCTGGAGAAAAGAGATGAGGCCAGAAGTCTCACCAGAGAAGATACAAATAAAAACAAAGCCACTGAAGGGGACTCTCTCAACAGGCAAGTGGGGGGAGGGAATTTTCACAAAGCTTCAGTTAGCCCAGGAAAGAGAAGTCTAAGGTATATTTTGGAGCTGGAACTTTCTTGTGAAAGTAATAAGGAGCACTGAAGTGATTCTAAGCAAAGAAGCGATGGTGACTTACATTTAATCTATTACAGCACCTGAATAGATTTGCAAAGGTCGAGACTAGAAGATGGAAGAGGCAGTTTATTGATTTAATTCAAAAAAGAACAACAACAACATCTCAAAGGCCAGCAGCAAGAAAGTCGGCAGGTACGGTGAGCTCGCAGAGTGGCGCTCTGAGTTCTTTCCTTGGGAAGCTCACATGTGGAAGAAGAGATGACTTCTGAAAGTTGTCCTCTGTCCCTCCTCTGTGCACAGGGTATGTTTGTGCACACTCTCTTTCTTTCTCTCTCTTTCACTCTCCATACCTCTGTCCCTCCCTCCCTCTCTTTCTCTATCCCTTCCTCTCAAATAATTTTTAAAAGTTTTAATAAATACAGTTAATCATGTTCACTCTATGGATTATGCACTGTATGAAGCACTCTCCTTGTTCAGTCTCATTTAAGCACAAAAATTCCATCAAGTCAGTTCTGTTTCACTGTGTAAATGAAGAAACTGAGGCACAGAGCAGTTATGCAGTCAGTGAGTGCGGGAGCCAAGATCCAACCCAGGCATTCCAACTGCAGAGAAACAGAGTCAAGACCCCACCGTGAGGACAGCCACGGGGGCGCAGACAGACCTGTCATCCCAGCTCTTGGGAGGCGGAGGCAGGAGAATTGTTGAGTTCAAGGCCAACCTGGATGAGATCCTGGAGAGAGAGTGAACAAGAGAGGATGAGAGAATTAGAACGAGCATGTGTGGGAAAAGTCAGGGCACAGCGGTCACATGTATGGCGTAAACTCAGGTGCATTTGGGGGTTTCTCTGGAGGTGGAAGGTCCATTGGAGGGAAGACTTGGGCCTGGAAAAGTCGCTGCCCACCTAACACTGAAGTTCCTTCCCGGCGTTCCTAACAAACATTTAGTCATCCACCTGTACCGTCCCGACTTCTGAGCTGAGCCCAAGGCCATCTCCGTCACTAAGTCTCTACACAGCCAAACTCTGCTGAGAATTCAAACCGTCTTGCAAGACTTTAATCTGTTGATTATCAGATTGTCAGAGGCAGAATTCTAGAATTCTTCAAGTACCTCAAAGACCATCTCAGGATGGATTTTCATCTCCTCTTTCCTGAGTTAACAGCTCACAAATAGCTAATTTTACGATTGTTTTGAGGTAAGGTCTCATTATAAACAGTATTTCAAGCTGGTCTTAATCTCATTTCTGAGCACTGTGGTGGCAGATACGCCCATCCTGCCCAGCATATGCTAGGACTTCTCTGCTGACAGCCTTTGCAAGGCGTAATTTGATCCAGACCAATAGCCCTCTGGCATAACAAAGGAATTTAAGAGGCAGTGAGTATGACGTGGTCAGAATCACATAAAGCTACAGATTCACAAAGAAAAAAGCAATCCAAACTCAGAAATACCCAAGTCCTCTGAACCAAGTTTCTTTTTTTTTCTTTCATTTTTATATAAGAATATAAATTTTAACAGAATACTTTTAAATTGAACAGTGCGGTTCATTCTTTCTTGTTTTCCCAGTAGCTCTATTTGCTCTGATGTCCAGTTCTCTCCACCTCAGGACCGGTATCCAGCAGAAGGCAATTTATATAATATATTACTTATTAACTACTTATCACCACTGGCAAACTTAAGGTAACAGTTAGTTACAGCAGGAGGTTTAGATATTATAGTAGGCATGACTTGAAGTCACAGTATACTACGCAACAGAAGCCTTGATACTTACAACCGTGTTGGGGAAAGTAATTCAAGTCATTCAAGTAAAAAATATCCCATGGCTTAAAGTCCTCTAACTCCATGATTCTTTAACTCTGATTCTTTCCTCTTGAAACTACAGGGTAGGGGGAAGGGGGAAAGAGAGGGGGTAAGACAGGGGAGGGGAAGGGAGGAGAAAGGAGGGGAGGGGAGGATAGGGGAAGGGAGGGCAGGGGAGGGGAGGACAGGGGAGGGGAGGACAGGGGAGGGGAGGACAGGGGAGGGAAGGACAGGGGAAGGGAGGGGAGAGGAGGGGAGGGGAGTACAGGGGAAGGGAGGGGAGGGGAGGGGAGGGGAGGGGAGGGGAGGAAAAAAGCAACCAAAACCCCAACACCCCATAGTGGGAGAAACAAGAGACTCACGCATTTCGATGAAGAGCTGTCTCTTCTCAGCCATGGTCTTCCTCTTGTCCCCACCTTCCTCAATCATCCTAGAAACAAACAGAGACACAATGAACTGAGTGAGCTACTGTTTGAATCTTCAACACAGATCTTATCACTCAGTTGTGAAGAGGTACAGGAAACCAACGGATACATTTTAAGAGCCTGTCAGAAAAAAATAGAGAGAGAGCCTGCTTCAGAGGAAGGCAAACCATTCTCCCTTTATCTGATAACTCCTAAAGACTTTAAACAGTCAGTGCTTCAATGAGCTGCTACATTACCACACTATCAATCAGTCTGACTATATAGCCAAACTATGTAGCCAGACTGGCCTTGACCTCACAGCAATCCACCTGCTTCAGCTTCGCAAGGTGGGATAACAAGCACGTGCCATCATGTTTGTCTGGGGCTATGTCTTTTTTTTTTTTTTTTTTTTATCATTTTCTTTATAGAGTCCTGAGTTAGGTGGGATAATTTCCTGCACAACCACTGTTCTGAATACATCCATATGTTACAAAGTAAGATTTAAGAAATAAGAACAAAAGGTTATAATAGAGAGCATAAGAATAAATCCAGTAAGGGCTGAAGAAATGTTTCAGGCACACAAGCAAAAGGACCTGAGTTCTAATCCCCAGATTCCACATAAAAAACTGGGCAAAAATGGCAATGGCCTGCACTTCTGGCCCTGAAAGGCAGAGCAGCAAGGACATAGAGCAATCCAGGATGATTCCTGAAGTTATCCTTGGAACCTCCACAAGTGTGTCATGCAGGCACATGTGCACCCACACACAAACTCAAATGCCTGCTTCTACACACACCCACACACCTACACCTACATCCAACACATGCAAAAAGTAAATAAATAAAAAAAGAATAAACCCAGTTAGATAACTCAATGGGTAAAGGTGCTCCTATGCAAGTCTCATGAGCTGAATTCAATCCCCAAAACCCACATAAAACCCACTTCCACAAAGATGGAAGGAGGGAATCAATTCCACAATTTGTCCTCTGACCTTTCCATGTGCACCAACTCGCAAACATTATACATGCACACAATTAAAAAACGTTTCTCTTAAAAAAATAAGACTAGTCCATTTATATATAAAATAAACATAAAAGCTTCTATCTTAAACAGTATTAAAAAAGTATTCATCATCAAGTCCCAAGAGCTTCTATATATAACTTTTCTATCACAGTAATAGTAGTTAAAACATTGACAGACACAGGCTACATCAGAGGCTTTGTTAACCTATAATGTACTGGGCTTCAAGCCCCATTACTTGGGAGGCTGAAACAGGAGAATCACTTGAGTCCAGTAGTCCAAAGCCAACTGGACAACAAAGTCTAAGACTCCACCTCAAAAATAACTCATATATTATCTCATTTAATCCTCAAAAAACCCTAGGTGCTCATAATCTTATTGTTCCTGCTTATGACTAGGCGGTAGATGCATAGAAAGTGCCCTGCTAGATTCAACGTCAGTTGAATCTCATTCAACACACTTTTCACATCACTGCTGCTCATAGGTATCTTGAATCGATGTCTAAGAAGCTAGAACACAACCCTTCATATGGAACTAAACTATTTGTGCCAAGTTCTGCTGAGCATAAGCCAGATAATTTCCCTAAGTAGATTAAACTGTTGTAAATCACTCTCAAACATGATTAAACTGTTACAGATTAAAGAGGTGCAAACTATTCTCAAATATTTTGTAATCACAACTGAAACGACAACTATATGAACTGCATATCCATTAAAGCAAGCTGCCTGATTATACAAGTTTAATTATACCCTAAAGAAAATTTAAAATGTAAATATATTCCTTAACATTCCACAATCAAAATTCTGATCAAGATTGACCCTGATCTAATCACAGAAATGTCACTGGATAGGCTTTGACTCACAGGGGTTATTTAATAATTTGACCCAAGCTTAAAGAATTTTAAACAGAAAGTAAGCCAAAGAAAAAGTAAGCAAAAATCTAGGTCCTAAAGAAGGGGGGAGGGGAGGACTCCGCTCCAGTAGTCTATAATTACAGAGGAGAAAGGATATTGGGAAGCTTGCCTCCTTCCTCTCAGTCTTGATCTCTCATCAATTTAGCTATTGAATACAGATTAACATGGTTTCTCAAAGCCCTATATAACTCAGGGGTCCTATCCTTGCTCTGTCTTCACACCCTTTTCACATGGCTTGTTCTCAAAGTACAGACAAGGACATTCCTAGAAATGGATAAATTCTTCATAACAAATCTAAAACCGTACTTTCGTTTCCAGCCGAATCTTGGGGAGCACTATAAGGCGTTGTGTGACACCTATACGAGATGACCCACGGGAGCATCATGCAGCTTTAGCAGCCACTGCACATGTGAAACTGGCAGTGGTGTTCACGGGGCAAACAACGGAAACTATACTCCCTTGGGCATATCTAACCTGCCATTGATTTTTACAAATAAAGTTTTATTGGAACACAGCCATACCTATCTATTTCTGTTTTCTTTTTCTTTTTTTTGGGGGGGGGACAGATGAAGGGGAGGAGGGATGTCTCTGGTGGCCCAGGTTGGCCTCAAACTTGCAAAGTAGCTAAAGATGACCTTGAAGTCTTCATCCTCTTGTCTTCACCTTCTCAAGTGCGGGAATTGCAAGCGCGTGCCACACATCCCATTTCAACTCTGCATTCTCTACGGTGGACTGGAAGGGAAGCCACTGAGAGCATTTGGCCTGAAAAGCCTGAAGTATCTACTGTCGGTCCCTTTAAGAAAATGTTTGCCAACCAGACTTACAACAATAGTAACACTGAATTACTACACATGGCTGGCTGCAAAGAAATCAGTAACTCCCCACCATCAAAATGAAAACAAACAAACCAGTGCAGAGGGCTTCAATCTCCCTAAGATTCATTTCCCAGTACTCAAATGGCATTAACAATCACATAGCAGCACTAACTACCACAATTTGCATTTGAATGGTACTTCACAGCATTTGAACACTTGGCCCCCAACTGGCAGCACTGTTTTGAAAGTGTCTGGACTTGGGGACTGTGCCTAGCTCACAGAAGTGCTCCTTGGGAACAGGCCTTGAAAATGGTACTGCTTCAGACTGTGGCCCAAACTGTTTTCTGACCTGCCAAGAAATGAACAAGCAACAAACTCCAATGCGACCCAATTCCCAAAGTGAAGGACCACAGCTTTCAAACCGTGAGCCAAAATAAACCACTCCTCCCTTAATGGCTTCTGTTGGGTATTTGGTTACAAAGAAGTAAAAGTAACTAGTAACACTAACCAAGGACTTGACAGACATTGGTCAAGCAGCAGGTGTGTGAACAGAGACTTGAGCAGGGGAGGTGGCTGTCGGTGACCTGCTGGCTCACCCAAAGCTTCCCATGGTCAAGCTTGTAATTCCAGCACGAAGAAGCAGAGACAGGCTTGCTGGCCAAAGCAGCAAGCTCCAGGAGCAAGACAGACCCGTGTCCACTAAACAAGGAAGAAGGTTCCCAAGAAATGACGCCCAGCGTGGTCCTCAAACCCCCACACAAATGCACATATGAACACACACACAGTCCTCACTGAACGTAGCTGAATGCTTCCGTGAGAGTGTTAAATGTGGTACTTTACTTTGAAGGTGCCTAGCCTAGGGAAACAGGGAAAAGCTATTCTTATGACAACTGCTACCACCTCCTCCTACTGGACACAGAGTTTATAAATCCAGTGGAAAAGAATCTCATTTATCCCTTATTTGTAACCCTGGGGCTGAGAGACAGAGGTGGATCCCCGGAGATCACTGGCCAGCCAGTCTAGCTACAAGTTCAAGAGAATCCCTGTGAGAAAATAAAGATGAAGAACTCAAGGAAGACATCCACCTCTAGTCTCCACACATGCACGTGCGCGCACACACATGCATGCATGTATGTACTTCTGCACATTCATGATGCAACTGATCACAGCCCTAAGGAATCTGAGGAGGAAGAAATACTGTTTGGCCCCAGAAGGCTGAGGACAAACTACAATATATCAAGACTCTATGAAAAAGAAGCAAAAACAGAAGAACATAAGGTCTAAACAATAGACCAATCGGGTCATTATGCATCAAGTGACAAAATTAGATTATCAAATCATGTTTATAGCACAATCACATAAGAATACAAACAAAAATTAGAAGTAATCTTCAAAATTAAAATACATTTGTAAGGGAAGTCCTTTTCCTCTTATCTTAAATTGTTACTATGCTGTAGATTTAAAGAAATCCAAAAACATTTTGTTTGTACTTAAAATGGCTTTTAATGGTTAAGTACACATGTTTGAAGGCAAGGGGGACAGACACACAGATGGTCGGCGAATGTGTACTGACATGAGCATTTTGGAGGGCCATCTGGCAACCTGCACCAAAGTTTTAAATATATATTACCTTTAAATATATATTATTTTGTATAAAGGTAGATTTTGTTTTGGTTTGGTGTTTTGTTTTTGAGACAGGGTCTCACACTGTAGCCAAAGCTGGCTTCACACTATGGAACAGAAGTTGGCCCCAAACTGGAGACAATCCTCCTGCCTCAGAATCCTGATGCTGGGATTACAGGTATGTGCCACTATGCCTGCGTTTTGTCGGCTTTTTGGTTGTCTATTTGACATAGTAAATAAATACTATTTCCACGTTATTTCCTTTTATGTGTAAGTGCACGTGTGCATAGGCGTTAAGTGGAGGCCACAGGCTGGTGTAGAGTGTCTTCTCACTTCTGTACTTCATTTTTTGAGACAGGGTCTCTTACTGAACCTGGAGCCCACTGACTCTCCAGACTGAATGGCTACACTAGGGTTAGAACTACATACCACCATGCCCGGCATCTCTAGGGATCCAAGTTCAAGTCCCCATACTGACAAGGGAAGCATCTCTAGGGATCCAAGTTCAAGTCCCCATACTGACAAGGGAAGCATCTCTAGGGATCCAAGTTCAAGTCCCCACACTGATAAGGGAAGCACTTGACCATCTGCACCTTCTCCCAGTCCCTTTGTTCATTTTTGTTTTTTTAAGGAAAAAAGAGGGGAAGAAAAGAAAGGAGAAGAGAAAGGAAAAGAAGTAGTAGGGGAAAGGATGGGAAACCCATTACGAAACAGGTCTATTCATACAGCGCAAAGAGATAATTCACAGGTTGTAAAAGACTAAACTCTACTTATAAAGAAAAGCTGGAGACGGTCAGCAGATGAGGAAAACGGTGAACGCAGAGCAGCACTCACGGTCTGTCCCTCCCCTTTCTTGGAGTCCCTGGCAGGAAGGTCTGACTGAATCACAGCAGCGCTCTACAGAACTTCCTCCCGGTGATGAGGTCTGAATGCCCAGCCCATTAAAGTGCTGCATGCTGGAAGATGGGGTGAGCACATAACCACTTCAGCACAGAGCACATGTTGGGGTTACCAGTTATGCATCTGAAGTACGCCTGTACATGTGTGTTAAGAAGAATCCAGAACTCAAGGAGGTGAGTCTGCCATCTTTGTCTTGTATCCCCAGGCCTGAACTCAAGACTGCAGTACCCCAAACCTCCCAGAAGAGCCTCTAGTTTGCTCTCAGGGAAGAAAGCAAGCAAAGGCACAAGACAAAGAAACTCCCAGGTAGTTCTTCCTTTCCTCTTCCTCTCACCCCAGCCACATGCAGGAAAAGCATCTGGTGTGGAAAACTACAGAAGTCAAAAGTGGGAGGGGAAAAGGAAACGAAAAGTTAGCAGCTTGGCAGGGAAGAAAGTAAACTCGCTTTGTTCACACTAGACACAGAAAACCATGAGGAATTACCACTAACCTCCCACAACCAGCAAGTATAGCAAGGCTCGACTAGCTTTCTATACACTAGAGATGCACAACTGGAATCTAAAACTGGGAATATAAGACCAGAATTAAAAAAATAAAAATAAAAACATAATACCTCTTAGGTTATAAGCATCATAAAAAAAAATGAATGTTCACATGCAAATCTAGTGAAATGTACACAAGACAGTTACAAGGACAACTATAAAACTCTGGTGAAACTTATCGATACCCCAAGCTCATCAACAGGAAGATAAATACTGTCAAAATGCTGGCTCCGCCCAAGCTGACCTACAGATTCAATGTCAAAAAACTGAGAAGAGTCAACACGATATGCAAAGAAAAAAACAAAAATGGAGACAACTGCAGCCAACTTTGAGACTCATTGCATGACGGCCACAGCAGTGGGGTTGGTACTGGTGAAATAACAATGAATCAACAGAACAAAAGAGTGTGTCCAGAAACATGCATACAATACTGTCAAAAGGCAATCCAGTGGAGAAAAGGTGGTCTTTTCAACAGAAGGTCTTTTCAACAGCCCAACAAAAGTTCTAAACACACACTTCATATTCCTATTGCCATAAAAAACCAAGTCAAAATGGGTTAATTTAAAACCTACACCTGTGTAACTATTAGATATAGCGGGAGAAAGCAGAGGACCTTGGGTGTGGTGATGATTCTTTGCTTTTTCACTTATTCGTGTTCTGAGATAAGATCTCAAATTGTAGTCCAGGCTGGTCTAGAACTCACTATTTGTAGCTCAGTCTGGCCTCAAACTGTGGCAATCCTCCTGCCTCAAGTGCTTAGGTTACAGGAGTGAGTCACACCCCTACTTGGTGATGACTTTTCCTTTTACATTCATTATTTATACACATGTATGTATGTATGTGGTGGTCAGAGGACAAGTTGTGGGAGTTGGTTCTTTCCTTCTATCATGTGGGCTCCAGGGATCGAACTCGGGTCATCAGGCTTAGTAACAACCATCTTTACCCACCGAATCATCTAGCCAACCTTTGGTGATGACTTTTTATACATTAATAGCATGAGAAAGATTTAAAAAGCTGTGCTTCGCTAAAAATGAAAAGGCTTGTTCTACAAAAGACAGTCAAGAGACTAACACTAGCCACAGACAGTTAGAAAATACTTGTAATAGATAAATAACAAAGGAGTTCTGTCCAAAACACAGAAAGCATTCTTAAAAACTCAACAATAAGATAACCTGAGTGGGGTGGAGGGAGATGGACAAAAGACCTGAAAAGTCACATGAGATGCACAGATGTTAAGTAAGTTACACAGATGTTAAATAAGGCTATGAGAAAAATTTAACATCAAGTATCAACAGAGAACTGAAAATTAAAAGGAGATAGCACCACAAACCTACCAAAATGGTCGAAGTTGAGAACAGATAATACCAAGTGCTGATGAGGATAAAAACAAAGAAATCCACCCGTTCAGCTTCTGGTGTAATTAAGCATACCAACGTCCTACAATCAGCAATCACACCCCTTGGTTTTCAGAAAGGAGGTAAAAACTTTTGTCCACACAAAAACCTGCACAGATGTTTATAGCAACTTTATGTGTGACTGCCAAACCCTGGAAGCCACCAAGATATCCTTCCGTGGGCGAACAGACTAACTGGTGCATCCTGACAAGAGACCATTACTCAGTTCTAGAAAGACATAAGCTACAAAGCCATTAAGACGTGGGAAGCTCAAATGCACCATACTAAATGCAAGAAGCCCATTTATGGTCAGAGGTGGTAGTGTATACTTAATCCCAGCACTTGGGAGGTAAAGGCAGGAGGATCAAGAGTTCAAGGCCAGCTTCAGCTACCTATCAGCCTGGGCCTGTCTCAAAAAACTAATCTGTAAAAAAGGCCATCTAGCAATTCATTCCAAACATACAACACCAATGAACATGGCAAAATATAGACATGATATGACTAGTGGTGTTGGTTGTTGGGGGCAAGGGGTGAATCCACAGGCCACAGAGGATCCTTTGGACAATGACACTACTCTGTATGCTAATGGCTGGAGTCTGTCAGACACCATTTGTTTGAACCCACAGAACATACAACACCAAGAGTAAAACCACAATATAAACTACACATCTGAATGCTGATCGCGGGTTAGTATAGTCACTGATTCTTTTTTTTTTTTAATTTTTTTATTATTTATTCAATTGTGTGTGTGTGTGTGTGTGTGTGTGTGTGTGTGTGTGTGCAGAACGACGGGCAAATTCAGGAACTACCATGGACCGCCTCTACCTCCTCCTTGTTTACTCTGTCCCGGGATTCACAGGCTCCGCCCTACCAGGACCAGAAGCGCAGGCCGCCCCCGCTTCCACCTGGCGTCTATACGTGGGATCTAGGATTCGAACTCAGGACCTCCCGCCTGCAAGGCAGAGGCTTAACCCTTGAGCCACCTCTCCAGCCCCTAGGGTCACTGATTCTAAGGAACATGCGCGCCTGTGGGAGATGTTGCACACGGGGGTGGGGGGGCTGTGAGTGTGGCAGGACAGAGCACCAGGAAATCTCCCAGGAGGAGAGCACTCGCCTCCTGCGGTGGTGGTGTGTTCTTGAGGACTGTGCCAAGCCCCTAAGGTGCACAAGAACAATAATTAAGGTCCGATCTTAGCATAGCTGGAACAGGAATATTCTGTCCCTGCTGTTGAGTGAAAAGGGCTGATTTACCAAACACTTGCTGGATCGCTCGGTCGCAATGGTGGGGGCCAGCTGACATCCCTGGAAAAGGAGCTTGAGAGCACTGAACTTGGGGGCCAAGTGGAACACTGGTGAGAAGTTTGTTGATATTGGGGGGAGTCGCTGGTCCATGAATGGGGGCTTAATTTTCTAAGAAAAAGAAACCCGGAACAGCCTTAATGTGCTGTTTGAACCCAGAAATACGTTCAAAGATTGGCCTACAAATGACTTGGAGATGCTGGGACTGCATGAGGTATTAAGAAAGTCTTCTTCCTCCTCCTTCTCCTCTTCCTCCTTCTCCTCCTCACCCCTCCCCCTCTTTTTCTTCCTCCTCCCTTCCTCCTTTTCCCCTTCCCCCTTTTTCTTTCTCCTTCCCTCCCCCTCTTTTTCCTCTTCCTCCTCTTTTTCCTCCTCCTCACCCTCCTCCTCTTCTCCTCCCCCTCTTTTTCCTCCTCCTTTTCTTCCTCCTTCTCTTCCTTCTCCATACCAGTGTCTTCACCAAATTCATGCTAGAGCAACAACTGCTTTTCTTTTCTTCTTTTCCTACCCTTTTCCTTCTTCCTTTCTTCTTCCTCTCTTTCTGTCTTTCATATTCTCTCTCTCCTCTCTCTCTGTCCTCCTTCTTCCCTTCCTTCCTCCCTCTTCCTCTTTCTTCTTCTTTTTTTTTAACCTAAGGACTTAGGAGTCTACTTTGCTTCCTCCAGGAAAGGTCTGAAATGCTACAGATCTACCACTGCCTGGAAACCATCTTATAGAACGACTGACATGTATAAGAACCACATCAGCTTTGCAGGCTGAGATGCTGCTTCACAGCGGTTCCTAGGGACGCGCTGACCCCCTAGGTCGGCCAGTGGGAACAAGCTCACCCCACAATACTGTGCTTCACAGCAAGCACCTCATTTGCTACCTTCCTATCCTTGTCTCATTTTCCTATACGGCCGGGTTTTTAAATTCTAAGATAAACAAAAAAAACTTGCATTCGAATCCTTGCCTGAGAATCAGCTCTTCGTAATTCTGCTTCTAACAGCTCCACGCCCAACAAGGAACGTGACCTGATCTTCGGCCTTATCAGAGCTTTCGATCACATCTGTCTGCTTTCTTCCACGTGCACCCCTGGCACTAGGCCTCCTCCCAGCCCATGCTTTGTAATATCCACTATCAGCCCAATCATCCTCTTCACACGCTATTTCAAACCCCACCATTTCCTCCTTCGTAATCACTCTCTTATCCACCTTTTTTCCCTACTTTAACTGCCAATGCTTTCATTTGCATTAATACACCAATAACATTGTGTGACCTCGAGATCACAGAAGTCTCCACCTCCTTTTTCCTATAGTTCATCCTGCAGACATGCAAAGAAATCTGTCCTCCAGGTATATTTATTTAAACCCATCAAGTCTCCAGGGAAGTCAATGTCTTTCCACCCAATCTGAAAACTCAGTTAAATCCACAAAGCATAAAGACAACTGGAGTCCGAGTTACAGATTGCAAGCAAAAGTGTCTTAAACCTTGGGGGTTGAAGAGATGGCTCAGGGGTTAAGACTCTGTCTTGCAAGCAGATCTTGAGTTCTGATTCCAGGTGCCATATAAAAATGTCAGGCAAAAACAGGAGTGGCCTGCCTGCACTTCCAACCCTAGTGGGCAGAGCCTGAGCAATCCCAGAGCAAAAAAAAAGCATAAAGGAGGTAGAAGCAATCCAGGGTGATTTCCCAAAGCCACCCTTGGCCCTCCACAGGACACACAGTACCCTCTGATATATATATACACACACACACATACGATAAAGTGTTTTTTTTAAAGTGTCTTAAACCTCAAGGACTGAGACTGGAAGCTCCTGGAAGAAGCTGGTTAATGATCTCAGCCCAAAACTAAACTGAAGAAATGACTTTTTAAATATAATGCCAAACACAATAATCTGGAAAGTTTTATATATATCTTGTACATAGCAAAAGAAAATAGCTTCAAAGTAAGTGAATAACAAAGGACTTGCACAGCAAGAAAGCCTAAAAACATGTTCAATATCATATCACTACAAAATTACAAACTAAAACAATAAAAAAATTATATCATGTGTCTCTGTTAGAAAGGCTAAAGTTGGAAAACCTGGTAACATCAAATGCTGACGTGGCTGCGGAGCAAAAGGAACTTCATCTACTGCTGGTGAGGACACCCTGTGGACCGCACAGGAGGGCACTGGACAGCACCTCCAAAGCTAGTTCAAGTCTTACCTACCATCCAGCATCACCACAAAGCCTTCGTCCAGACTTCCGTCCATTTGGTTGGCTTTATTCTTGCCTTGTTTTCCAGACAGGAGTCTTGCTATGTAGTCCAGGCTAACCTCAAACTATGTAGCTTAGACTGGCCTTGAACTTCTGATCCTCCCATCTCTACCTCCCTAGTGTTCAGATTACAAGCATGCACCACCACAACCAACTTGTATTAACTGCTACTGAGTGGAAGCAACAAAGATACCCTTCGGTAGGTAACTGTACACACAAACCCTGGTTCCTGCATGTTCAGGGATAAGAATGAAATATCAAGCCATGAACTGACATAGAAGAAGCTCAAACAGGGCTGGAGAGGTGGCTCAGGGGATAAGCCTCCGCCTTGTAGGCGGAAGGTCCTGAGTTCGGATCCCAGATCCCACGTATAGACGCCAGGTGGAAGCGGGGGCGGCCTGCGCTTCTGGTCCTGGTAGGGCGGAGCCTGTGAATCCCAGGGCAGAAGGAGGTGGAGGCGTCCATGGTGGTTCGCGAATTCGTCCGCGGTTTTACACACACATACACAGACACACAGACACACACGCGCACGCACATACACACGCACATGCGCACAGTTGAATAAATAATAAAAAAAAAGAAGCTCAAACACATGTGTGAACATGTAAATGAAAAATGCAGACACAAGAAAATATCCCAAATGTGTGACCTCAGAAAGCAGATGACAGGCAGAAAAGCCTTCGGTAATCAAGAGAATCAGGATAATTGAGTACTGCGGACTGAGTACACGCGGCATGGGGTGAGACTGCTGTGCTCGATGCTATACACGGCGAGGCTGCGGTACTTGATGCTATAACACGGCGAGACTCCGGTACTCAATGCTATAACACGGTACTCAATGCTATAACACGGCGAGACTGCGGTACTTGATGCTATAACACAGCGAGACTGCGGTACTTGATGCTATAACACGGCGAGACTGCGGTACTCAATGCTATAACACGGCGAGACTGCGGTACTTGATGCTATAACACAGCGAGACTGCGGTACTTGATGCTATAACACGGCGAGACTGCGGTACTCAATGCTATAACACGGTACTCGATGCTATAACACGGTGAGACTGCGGTACTTGATGCTATACACGGCGAGACTGCTGTCCGTGATACTGTAACATGGGACCCATGGCTCTCTGTATTTGTGGACACTGAGAGGACTTTACAGCACAAACTTGTTACAACCAGAAGACCCCAGGATGAAATGCTGACTGTGATGAAATAATCCAACTATATCAAAACCATGAGAAACAACCTTGCTGAGGAGGTCTAAGAGGAGAGGATGGAAAGGCGGAAAAGGCCAAAATGGCTGCTCTTTGCAGAATACCACAGTCAACAACAACAAAAGGCAGACTCTTTTAAAGTTCACAGAAAACATGCTCAGGAGTACATTTTAAAATATAAGCAAACATTTAAAAACTCGGAAGAACTGAAATCCAACATAGCATGCAATCTAACCAAAGAAGATCTAAATTAGAATTCACTAAGACAAATTATTGAAACCAAAATTGATATTTTAAACAATCAATAAAACAATGGAAAGATGGCTTAGAGTTAAGCCTCTGCCTTGCAAGCAGAAGGACTTGAGTTTAGATTCGGGATCCCAAGTTAAAAAAACAAAACAAAACACCGTGCTCTGTACTTTCAGCCATGAAAGGCTAAGCCTGGGAAACCCCAGAGTAAAGCAAAAAGGTGGCAAGAGGCATCCAGGATAATTCTCAAAGCTACTCTTGGGCCTCCACAAGCACATACATAGTGCCCTTGATAAACACACACACTCAAACACAAATTAATTTAATTAAATTCAAAAATAAAGGATCAGTAAAGTTGATAAATAAGACAAAAACTTTTTTAACTACCAGTATCATTGATGAGCATGGAAATATCATTATAGAACCTATGAACATTAAAAGAAATGCCATGGAAAAATTATGATCAATTTCACAATACACAAAGAAATGACAACTTAGGCAAACTGCTCAATTCCAAAAAAAAAAAGTAAATTACCAAAACTCACCAGGGTTAAAAATCATTAGAATGACCCACAAACAAGAAAGAGACTGAATTTGACCAGACACGGCGGCACACACTTGAATCCTAACACTTGGGAGGTGAGGTAGGATGATCAGGGATTCAACGCGATCTTCAGCTATGGAGCAAGTCTGAGGTGAGCTCGGGCTAAGCTGAGGTCACCCTATGTCAACACCACTCTGAAAGGAAGGAAAGTAGGAAGGGATAGAGGGAGGAAGGAAGGTTAGGGGGAGGGAGGGAGAGAAAGAAGGGAGTGGGAGATGGAGAGAGCGATGAATGGACACAGAGAGGGAGGATGGACAGAGGAAAGAGATTAAATTTGTAGTTAAAAAACACACCTTTTGTCCAAGGAGTATCCGGCTGGGCAAAGTGACCCCAGCACCAGGCAGACAGAAGCAAGGCAGCTACACAAAGATTACTCCAAGGACAACGCAGGTCTACATAGCAAAGCTATGTCTCAAAATAAAACGGTGAAACAAACAGAAGCCAAGAGGAATATCCAACCAGTCCTGATCGATAAGAACTCTTCCAGCAAACAAAAGACAAGGAATACTTCCCAGCTCATTCTGCTGCCAGTATCACCCAAAAAGCAGAACCAAACAAAGGTAGTACAAGAAAAGACAACCAACCACCAACCAGTGCTCATGGTTGGATGCAAAAGACTTCGACAAAATATTATCAGACCAAATCCATGCAAGTACTAAGACTTCCTACAAAGCCACAGTAATAAGACAGTGTCTTGTTGGCACAAGCGCAGCAATAAGAATCAATGGAACAGAAACTCCAGAAACAAATAGTTACACATAAAATATGCCAAGACAATTCAAAAGAGAAAGGACAGTCTTACCAATAAATGGTACTGGTACTAAATTATAACATGTTCCCACAAATCTGATACATACAAATGAAGTATTGTTCTGCCATAAAAAGAAACTATTAATGAATGTCATAACATAGACTGTAGAAAACTATGATAAATGAAATTCAGTCACAAAAAGTTCACATATTACATAATCTATTTATATGAATTATCTAGAACAGGTAAATCTATAAAAGAGAAAATAAATAACTGTTTTCCAGGGCTTGGTAGGAGAATAGAAAAGTGACTGCCAATGGGTATGTGGTTCCTCTTTTAGGATGTTAAAAGTGTTCTGGAATTAGCCAGTAGTGAGGTTGCAGAACTCTAGAAGTTATGCCAAAACCAGATGGATTGTAGGGTGAGTTAAATGGTATGCAAAATTGTATCTCAAACAGAAAAAAAAAGTTAGTCATCATGGACTAAAGAGACCCTATCTCAAAATAAAAATAAAAATATAAGAGCCGGGGCAATGGCCCAGACAGTAAAGAGCCACACAAGCAAGGGGACCTCAGTTTGGTTCCCAAACTGAAAAAAAAAAAAAAAAAAAAATCAGACAAAGCAGCAGCACCCACCTTGTGATCCCAGTGCGGGGGAGACAGGCAAAAAGACCCCTTGGGCATGAGCCAGCGAGCCAAACCAGGCAGCTCCAGTTCAGCAACAGACGCTGTCTCAAAAAATAATTAAGGAAAACAGCTGATGTCACCGTCGACCTCCACATACATGTGCACAGAGCCCTGGGATGGAGACAATCCCCAGTGAAGAGGGGATAAAGGAAATGGGGGGGGAGGATAGAGCAAGGTGTCTTACTATAGATAACCCAGATTCTATATTGCTAGGCCTCATCTACTTGTTGCCTATTGTTCTTTCATCGTGACTGCTATGTGACTATGACTACGTTTGAATCATCTGCTCTCTCCTGTGGATGGAAATCTGGGTTCTTTCCAGTTTTTTTCCCCCCTCTTCCTACTACCAACAGCATTTCTATAAACATTCTTGTGCCTGTCTCCGGTTGCACAAGGGCAAGAGTTTATCTTAGGTGGTTAGCTAGAAAAGGAACTGCCAATCTGCCTTTCAAAGTTCACTAAAGTACATTCCTGCCAAGAGACACATCAAATATCCTCTCCAATACTTGGTCCACTGGGCTTTAAGAACTTTGCAATAGCATGGGTATGTCACCTCCTTGTGGTCTTGACGTGTGTGTGTGTGTGTGTGTGTGTGTGTGTGTGTGTGTGTGCGCGCGCGCGCGCGCATGCACAAGGATGTGTGGTGATAGACTGAGTACTGAACCTAGAGCATGATGTTATGCAAGGAGTCTATCTAACTTGGCTATCTACACACTTGTATTTCTTTGACTGCAACTGCTGATCATAACTGGTAAGATTCCATCTCTTCTGCTAGTGGGCTAACCATGCTTCTCTTTCTGTGAGGTGCTTCTTCATGTCTTTTGCAAGCAGCCATTTTTTAAAATGAGTCAGCATGCATGCAGTCAAGGCTGGCCTTGAGCTCTGGAGCCTCCTGTCTCTACCTCCCAAGTGTGGAAGAGGTTTTACCACACTGCTAAGCTGGACTAGGACTCATACCATAGCCTTGGCTGGCCTCAAACTTAAGATCTTGGGTTTGGCAAGACAGTTCAACAGGTACAGGCACTTGCTATTCAAGTCTAATGCTCTGTGTTTGGCCTTCTACTTGAGGTTAGAAGGAGAGAACTACTCTACATCACTGTCCTGACTTTCACATACTTAAAATCTTCTTACTTCAGCTTCCAGAAAGAAGGATTACAGGCACATGTCATCAACCCTGATACTATGTATTGACACTGAAGGTCAAATCCAGGGTCTCAGCATGTTAGGCGAGTACTCTACTGCCGTTTCTAAAATACACTTTTCAGAAAGGAGTCTGAACCTACATATGCTGCTTCGGGAAGTATAAACGGGGGCTGGCATGTATTTCATTATAGAGTGCTCCCCTGAGCATGCTCGGCAGCACAGGGGCACGGTGAACCCACATGTCCACTCTGAACAACAAAGACTATCTAGTAAAGTTAAAAAGTTCTTAACATGAGGCTGGAGAGGTGGCTTAGGGGTTAAGCCTCTGCCTTGCAGGCAGAAGGTCCTGAGTTCGGATCCTAGACCCCACGTATAGACGCCAGGAGGAAGGGGGGGCGGCCTGCGTTTCTGGTCCTGGTAGGGCGGATCCTGTGAATCCTGGGGCAGAGTAAACAAGGAGGTGGAGGTGTCCATGGTGGTTCCCGAATTCGTCCGTGGTTCTACACACACACACACACATACATACATACACACGCACACACACGCATACACGCACAATTGAATAATAAATAATAAAAAAAATTTAAAAAAAAAGTTTATAACAGTACCATTTACAAACATAGAGTCGGAAACAACCTAATGTTCACAATCTTCTAGAAGACTAGGAAAATAAAAGTGTAAGGTAGTCGATCACAAAATACTACACAGCAAAGATGGGTTGTGAGATGCATCAGCTTCACAGCGCCAAGTGAAAAAAGCTACAAGGGAATACATACAAAAATACGCTATTTACATAAATCCTAAAAACATGGACATTGATATAAACAAGACTGGGACTTTGGCAAGGCGAATCATGCAGACAAAGTATAAAGAGGCATCCCTGCCGCATCACACAAGCCTAAGAATAAGGGACTCCTGGCGTAAGGTCTAGAGTACGCTCTGCTGCATCCAGACACAGACATTACCATGGACTCACACATAGACCACAAAGTATAAAGAAGAATATAGTCACAATACGCACCAAGTCTTAAAAAGGGAATACTCCAGAAGGAAGTGAGTCACATGACCACAAACAAGCTACCATTCCGCTGTGTTTACTCAGCAGGCTGGACTCTAGGCATGCTGTGCTATTCTGCACGCTTTATATATATACACACCACCTCAAGCCTAGAGATGTAGATCAGTGGTGAGAGCATTTGTGTAGCATGTGTGAGATCCTGGGTTCAATTCATCACTATGGAGGTGGGGAGAGTCTGCCCATTTGTGCTGCTTCATTACAAAATTTTAAATTGCTCATTTAGAATATATTCTGATAAATTTTTTTCTTTAGCTGTATGGGGAAAAGGCAGCTATATTTTGTTGATGAAACAGGTATACAAAAAGCTATAAACTCAGTGCCTTTCTGAAAGCATACAGGAACATACGCGAACTATGCCATCTGCTACAACAGCAATTGTTGCAAATCTGCAAATCTGCTAATATCCTAACAGTACACTGGCAAAGTATACATTGTGGTTTGATAGCAAACAGAAGTTATTATTAATCTGAATATTCTTCAGCTACTTTTACCAAAACAGAAAGAACAAAAGTTTATGCTATTTTGTCTTTTACCTAAAGTAAGAATTTCAAAAATATAACTTCTAGGGGTGCTGGGGGGATGCCACACGAGAATGAAGACTAGAGTCTGGGTTCATATGCACACATGCATGCATGCACATATGTTAACACTCATTCATTCCACATACACATAACACGTGTAAAAATAAAGTAAAAATTTCTAAACTTTTAAAAATTTATTGCTGGGCTCAGTTAAAGTGCTAGACTGTCATGTAACTTTAATCATTACTGAAAAATTGTACGTTTGCCTTTAATTCTGAATGCTCAGTTTTCTTAGATGTAGTATGCACCAAAGTATATAATTTTAACACTTGTAAGGGTTTTTTTTAACTGATTCCATATCAATCTGATCAGATCACTGCTTCTGTATTTTGCTCGTGATTGACAAGCTAACTGAAGCATCCACTCTGCTGCTTCTTGGTCTTCTCGTGTGTCTACATGACGACTTCATCCTTCGGTTGACTGAATGACTGAAACTCCAGTCTGAAGTTTCTTTACAGGAATTTTGTTAGGCTCTTCATCTACACGGCACAGTTCATTCCATTCAAATCAAATAACTTGAAGGTCACCGACCCAGGCAGAGGTGAACTGCGATGAGGAGATCTGCACAACTAAGGTGTGGCTACTAATCCTCCTCAGGTTCTCTGGACAGCAGCCTGAGTCTCGAGGCTGTCACCACACATGCTGACTGAGTGGAGGCTCGGTCTGTGGGTTAAATATTAGTAAAACTTAACTGTTCAGTTTCATGCTGTACTAGCGTCATTTTCCACGCCTGACACTTGGGAGGGAGGTGGGGGAGGGAGTGTCACAGCTTTTAAAGAGGACAATGGCTCGGGTGGTAAAGGACTTCCCCAGCATGCACGTGGAGTCTGACCAGGTTCAACAACATGTCTGTCATCCCAGCACTTGGGAGGTGGAGGTGGGAGGGGGAGCAGCTCAGGTTCATCCTGGTCAACACAGCAAGATCCTGTCTCAAAAGAATAAATAAATAAATTAAATAAATAAATAAATACATAAATAAATAAATAAATAAAAGCACAGAGATGGCTCAGCGGGTAGGGCACTGGCTCGCAAACCTGGCAACCCAAGCTCAATCCCTGAAAGCCCACATGGTTGAGAGAGAACTAACTTCAAAAGCTAGCCTCTGACTTTCTTTTACCCATGCACTATGGCAACATGCATATTCTCTCTCTCTCATTCACTGTCTTCCTCCTTCCTCCCTTCCCCCTCTCAAATAAATAAGATAGATATTTAAAAAAACCCAAACAAGAAAATCACAAACCTAGATCAAGAAGACAGTGCCGGGCTACCAATGTTAGAGCAAGGGAAAGAGGTTAAGTAACCTGGCCTAAGATTAGAAAGTTAGCAATTTACGTAGTTAATCAATGGTGTGCCTACAAAGCCTACTCTCCTCAAAGCCTGCCACGTCGGCCCACTCCAAGGCAGGCAGGAGTGAAGGAATAAGGAAAGAAATCACCAAAGGGGGTGTGTTGGTCTCTGGGGAGAGCAAGCAGTAAGTCGTACAGCCTGTTCTGTTCTAAGACGACGTGTTCAGAGCTGGACGCCGGCTGCAGGCAGAGGTTCAGTAACTTACTCACAGACGAACAGAAAGAAGAGCCGTGGAAACATCTTCACAGTGTCTGTGCACGGGATCTGCGTGTTAAATATCCTTCCTTCCCTTTGAATCTCCTTGTTTCTCACCCTTTATAGCCCTGCCACATCAAAGAATTCAGGTACAGAAAGCTCTCATGCTAGCTCACAAACCTCTACCAGGTTTCTTCTGGTTGTCTAGGCAATACCAACCTAAGAACGCAATCTAAGCTGAAACTGTCACTAACAGTTACAACTAGCCAAACTTGCTGGCAAAAGAACCAACTTCCTTGCTTATTTCAGGAAAATTATCAAGGATTCTTCCTCCAATACTTTTTTTTTTTTTTTGTTTCTCTTTCATATTAAAGGAAGTACCCAGGAAAAAATAGATTTACAGTCCTATAAAAGATGTTCTTTTTACGAATTTGAGAGCATGAGCTGGGTTCAAAAAAACAACATTCCAAAATGCACTCTGCGACTACCCAGAGCTCTGAAGGGCTCAATATAATGTTGTGGGGCCAGGGTAACTAGTAAACAAGTCATGTGAAAACACTCAGCACAAGGCTAATAAACATCAGCTCTCACTGCCGATAGTATCAGGTACTATTTGATTATAGCGCAGCTCAGTTGTAAGGATATTTTGTCCAAACCTAAGGATCAAATAGTTCAGTCCTATTTTAACACATATGCCGTGTTATTAATACACAAAAATCCAAGACCAACTGGCTGGGGATGTGGCTCAGTTGGTAGCTCAGCTGGCAGGCTGGCTTTGATCCCTGGTATTGTACAAACCAGTGTGCAGTATACTCACTGCTGTGATCTCAGCTCTCGGGAGGCTGATGCAGGAACGCTGTTCTGAATTTGTTTGGAACATGGATAAGTTCCAGACCTGCCAGGGACTCTATAAGTAAATAAACAAAATTACATATCCCTCTCAAGTAACTACACCACAGAAAGTTCTGTCCTACTTCTTACATACTGAAGAAAAAATAATAATTTTGATAAATACCAAAATAGTCCTCGACAAAAAAAAAAAATCAATGCTCAATAAAAATATAAAACAAGAATAAGATGAAGAAAATGTCCTTAAACTGAAAAAAGACAGCTACCAGAAACCTTCAGGAAACGTATCTACTAGTGAAACACTGGAAGCATTTCCATTCAGGAAAGAGACCTAAATGCCCATTATCAACTTTCATACTTGTGGAGCTAGCAAACAACAAAGAGAAGAAAATGTGTTATCGCAATGAAGTTGATTAAGCGTTTAGCCAAAGCAAGAGATACTTAGATACATCCCCTCTTGCCCAAAATACATCAATGAAAAAAATTAATTTTAAAATATTTGACATAAGGCTTAAAAAAAAAAAGATAAAAGCTCCATTTGTTTCAGAAACAGGTTGTAAGCAGACTGAAGCTACAGGCTTGCCGGATTCTGAGTCCAGAACCTGCGTCTTCTGCAGTACAAGACACAAGCAAAGGAGGGGGAGAACAGGAGACAGCCAAGACTGAGGGGGAGGTTGGCAGGGTGAGGGGAGCCTGGAGCTGAAAAGAAGCTTAAAAACTCCTGCTGCCAGGTTCTGCCTAGAAAGGCATGTTATATAAGGCTCTGGGCTTAGAAAGTGAGAAGGTGCAAATGCTGACTGGTGGCCAGGACTTGAACCAAAACACACAATTTGAAGGCAGATCTAAATCCAATTACCTCCAAGAGCAGGACCCTTGACCTACAGAGTGATATCTGATTCTAGACTGACTCCCCCCTTGCAGGCCAGCTGAACATCTGAAATACCAGCACATTTAGAAGGGTGAGCACACAGACAGAAAAAAATAAAATTAAATAAAAAATACCCACACTCAAGAATGAGTCTACAAATCAGAACTTCAAAACGTATGAAGAGATGTTAAAAAGAGCCAACCACAGCAATAACCAAATATCAACTCACCTGGATGGTGTCTCAGGTCACAGATATTTGTCAAAGGACAACAAAGACTGATTTGACAATTTAGGGGACTGGACATAAATTTTGATAATTACTGGGAATGCTAACTGGTAGCCAACTTAGCATTTTCCTGTATGCCCAAACATACATTTGATCTAGCATGTTCTGATCTACCATTGTACTTTTCATTTACCCAAGTGGGTTAGAAACTTATGTCTACAAAAACCTGCATCCAGATTATAGCAATTTTATTCAGAATTGCAAAAAGCTTCAGTGGTTGAATGAATAAACAAACTTGTACTTCCACAGAATGGAATATTCTTCAGTGTTAAAAAGAAGCATCTTGAATCCATAAACAGACACAGAGGAGCCTTAAATGCATATCACTAAGTGGAATGGCCAGCAAATACTGGGTATATGAGCCATGCTCCAAGGAGAATTTATGTGTATGTGTGCAGGGGCAAAGGGGTGAACCTGCTTATGCATAGTCTCGTGTGTGTGAGTGAACACGCACGTCCATGTGTGTGCATGTGGAGGTCTGAAGTTCACGCCAGGTGTCTTCTTCAATTGTTCTCCTTTATTGTTAAGGAAGGGTCTCTTGGTTGAAGGCAGAGATCACCAATCAGCCAGCTAGCCAGCTTGCTCTGGATTCCCTGTCTTTACCCAAGTGCTAGAAGGCCACCATGCCCTGCCCGGCTTTTATGTGGATTTTAGTGATCTGAACTCTGGTCCTCACACTTGCAGGGCAAGAGCCTTCATCTACTGAGACATCTGCTCAACCTGATGAATTTTCTTAAAACACGAACACAGCTAACAAGATGGCTAAGTGGGTAAAGGCGCTTGCCACAAAGCGTGAGCACCCAAGCTTGAATCTTTGAAGCCAACATGGTAGATGGAGTGAACGGCTTCTGCAAGTTGTCCTGGGACCTCTATGCATGTGCTGTGACATGAATGTGCACACGCCCCCCCCCACAAATAAATATAGAAAAATGACAAACACAAACACAGGCCACTTTAAGAAAATATTTCTTAACTATGACATTAAAACTTATACTTAATAAAAATGCTAACAAAAGGGGGGAGAGTCTCAGATGGGTGGAATATATTTCCAACACATACAGCCATCAAGGAATTAGCATCTGAAGCATCATAGTTAGATGTCAACTTGATTGTTGAGGTTTGAGCTTTTGGTTACAGCTGTGGAGAATTAGTAGTTGAATTAAGCTCAGAGCAAACCTGTAGTAGAATGTCTAGTTGATGAGGAAGAACCACCTTAGGCCCTGGATAGGTGAAATGAACTGCAGAGAGCTGGAAGTTGGAATTCTCCTGTATACCTGGCCAGCCATGCTGGTCTGGCAAGTGAGAATTGTCCCTCTCTCAGTTACCATGTGAATATGGTGTGACCAATTCCCTCAGCCCTTTGGTAATGGTGCATGTTTCTCTTGCCAAGCTTCACTAAACTGTAACCAGACAATTGTAAGAGGAAAAAAAAAAAAAAACACTCCTTGCTCCCTTAAGCAGTTTTGTCATGATTTTATCAGTAACCATGGAGACAAACTGCAACATGAAGAAACCTAACAGATTCTCAATAAGTGAAAGTTACAGAAACTGTGATTTAAGACTGAGATTAAATATGCCCGCAGTTTAAAAAAAAAGAACTACAAGTGTAATATGATTAAGCCTCTACCAATTATAACAGAAAAATTGCCCCTCAAACCTAGCAACTGTGCTTTTCATTCACTGAACAATGGCCAATAATGAGAGGATCAAATACACAACATAACACATTACATACTGCATAAGGCTTTGCACAGATCTCTGTGTTCCAACATAAAAAAAAAATCTCAAAAACAATCTGTGAGGAAAAAATCAACAGAACAACATGACAGTGTATCAATAATGAATGAGAACATTAGTGCATCTTCATCAGGAGATATACATAAAAATGCATGTAGAGAGCATGCAAGATGGTTCAGCAACTAAGGTGCCACATCACAGATCTGGCAACCTGAGTTTGACCCCTGGAAGCCCACATGGTGGAAGGAGAGAACTGAATTCCAAAAGTTGTCCTTTGACCTCCAGCTGTGCATTGTGACATGCAAGTGTACACCTGTGTGTGCCCTCAATCTCAAATAAATTAAAATATCAAATATATATGTAACCTGGAAAGCTGTAGGCAGTGGTTGTATAGGAATAAAAAATATTTTAAAATAAAAGGTGCAGAGAAAGGCACAGAAAGAATACAAGAAAAGGGTAACTGCTTTTCCTATAGACAAAGCAGTAGACAACAGATCAAGAGGACCTTAAATTCTGTCTGTACTGTTTGAGTACTTTAACAAGTAAGTATATGTGCTGAGCCTCACAAATCAAAGACCAGTAGCTGCCAGGCCCAAAGGGTACCCCTAAAGTTGGCAGTATACAATCTGAACACTAGACATAACTCTGATGCTTGGGTAATTAAAAACAAATTAAACGGGGTGAGAGGGCAGACTGCAAGCCAGCCTCTGTAAATCTGTGATACAAATGTATATGTTTCAGTTGGTGTAGTTCCTACAAAGTATATGCACTTTTCAAAATATTCAACTCAACATGTGAAATCTGTCCACTTTATTTATCATTTGTAAACTAAAATATCAAAAGGGCATGGTGGTGTGCCTATAATCCCTGGGGCAGGAGGACTGCCATCAGTTCAAGGCCAGTCTGGTCTACATAGCAAGTTCCAGGCCAGCCAAGGAACCCATTCTCAAAACAAACAAACAGTAAAAAACGATTTAAGTCAGTTATAGTAGTGCACTCGCCTCGATTGTTTACTGCTAAATCTTCAGGATCTGGCATGGCAATGCCAGGATCTACCCTTGCAATGACTGCCCACCGCATGAAGGAAGGAGCAAGGCTTTGCTACAATACAGGTGAACACTCTGTAGATTCTAGTTCTTGCCACTGCAAATAGAAATGTTGTCTCGGGCAAAATTTAGTGAAGCCCAGAGATCTTGCCAGCACTACCTTGACCACACAACCCCCTTCGAAGGTGAGTCCACTTATGTCTGATAAAAATCCTCTGAGAACTCATAAAAGGTCAAGTTTTAATTTGGCAGGCAAAGTAACCCAACAGGAGCTACAAGCCAGAGAGAGAGCTGAGAGTCCAACCACGGCGCAGACCATGAGCACTCTCCCACCTCGGATCCAGGAGCCAAGAAGCAGCACAGAAAATGAAAAAGCATTCTCTAGACAAAAGCACCTTCCTCCTTAACCGTCAGAAAAGTCAACAGAAAAAGGGCCAGAGCGGAATCTGAAGTAACTGCCCTAGGAACAGAGCTCCCAAGGCCAGGCGCTTAAGAACCACGTTGGGAGGAGTGGTGTGGCCACAAACTCAGACTCGCCTCCCTCTTTCACTGTTTTAACATGTCCAGCATTAAGACCCTGGGTACAAAGCAAAACGAGAGACAATGTGAACAACAAAGTAGATCCAACACCTTTCCCAACCCTACAGGGATTGATTGACACCACTCCACATAAAATGTAGCAAAACCTTGCATCTTCCTTCATTCATGCAGTGGGCACTCAATGCAAGGGTAGATCCTGGCACTGCCATGCCAGATCCTGAAGATTTAGCAGTAAACAATCGAGGAGCTTAATTCTAGTTGGGAAAGACGGGAACTTTCTCTTTCCAAATTTCTTTCCCTCCCTCTCTCTGACGTGTCAGGAAGACCCTTCAACTGTCCTAAACTCTACCACAAACCCAAGCAACTCACGGCTCCAATTTCCCAATGCCGGGAAAAGACTCAAGAAGGACCTGAAGTGGGCAGGAAGGACAGAGACAAAAACCCGAATGCCGCCTTGCATACCTTCGCGGACGAAGTGTCTGCACCTCAGCAGCACATTACAGCTGTGATTCAGACCGCTGCGTGGCCCCGGTGCGGACCCGCGGTTCTCTAGCGCACGTCGCTGATCAATCAATAAACGTTTGCAGAGAACGCACCGAACGGCTCCCTAATCCCCAGGCCTGACCCAGGAATTCAGCGATAAGCATTCGTCGGCTGCATCCTCCTTCCTCCGCGGACGCTTTGCCTCTAAGAGTAACCTCGGGGGACATACCCTGGGGGCGATCTGGAATAAATTCCCTCTCCCCCTGCCAGGGCCTGCCGGCCTCACCTGCCCTCTGCCAGGACCTGCCTCAATCGCCCCTTCTGCACCTAACGCGAAGCCTCCTCCCCGCGAGCCCGGCTCGGGCCGGCAGCAGCCCCGCGCTCGCTCCCGTCTCGCCCGCCGACGTGCACGGCGCGCTCGGGACCCCGGAGACCCCTCCCCGGTCGGGCTCGGCGGCATCCCCCGCGGCCGGTCGTCCCCCCACCGGGCAGCGGCCCGGGCTGCCGCGCGCCGTCCCCACCGCCCGCGCCCCGCCGGCTCCCGGGGTCCCGGCGCCGCGCGGGCTCCCGTCCCGCTCCCCGCTCCCGCAGCCCCGGGCGGCCGCCGCGCTCTTCCCACCTGGCTCACTTCCCAGCCCGAGCGGGCTTCGGGGGCGTCGGGAAGGTCTCCAGCGGCCGCAGCCCCCTCCGGCCCGGCCCCCTCGGCTGAGGCGGCGGCGGCGGCGCCCGCTCAGGCCCCGGAGCCGCCCCCGCGGCGAACGTCCCCAGCGCCCCGGCTCGCGCCGCTTCCCCGCCCGGCACGCGCAGCGAGCCCGCCCCCGGCGCGAGGGCGCGAGGGCGCGAGGGCGGAGGGCGGAGGGCGGGCGCGCGCCGGCGGGGAGCGCGCGGAGGGGCGGGGCTTCCGCCGCGCCGGGGAAGGGGAGGGGGCGGGGAGGCGGCCCGGCCGCCCTCGGGGCCCCGCCCCCGCGCCCGGCGAGCCCAGGTCCCCCGCACGCCCGCGGGTTCCCGACGCCCGGGGACGCGCCCACTCCGCGCCTCGCGGGGCTGCGGGCGGCGGTGGCGGAGGTGCGCGGCGACTCCACAGGTATCCGCCGGGCCCGCTGGATGCTCGTCCCCACGTGACTACGAGATAAAGAATGCCGAGAAACACCCCGTGAATCATTCATCGCGCCTCCAGCCCCAGCTCCTGCCCCGGGTGACTTTCCAGATTGACTCAGCAAGCTCCCTGAACCCCGACTCTGCGCCCTGCGCTGCACTGGGGCGGCGTGGGGAACGCACGGCCCCTAGTTGCGGGGAGCCGCCGCGTGAACAGCCAGGTCTGGTCACCTGGGCACTACCCAGCCACAGCCGGATGCTGCGGGAGAGAAGGGGGAGGGATGAAGGGAGACATTACTTCCGCTTTGTGGTACAGAGGGGTTCCTGAACGAGGGGGTATTTGCGTTGAGCCTCAAAGAAAAGAGAAAGAAGTTCTCAGAGAGCGGTAGGGCGTGAAGACAGAAGACAGCTTGGAGCAGGGGGCTGGTAAAAATTTACCATCTCAGCACGTTTTCATTTTGTTTTAACGTTACCAATTTTTTCAGTAGAATTCTTCCCCGACTCTATGAAATATAGGAGGTAGTGCCAAGTTAAAGGACAGCTGCGCCTTTTCTTTTTCAATGGTCTTTTTTTGTCAGTATTATTTAAGACTCCAGTCCCATCCTTAGGGCTACTGACGTGTGAGTGCGTGCATGAAAGTAAGCACCCCCAGGCCTGTGCGTTCTGAGGGTGCTTTTTGCAGCTTTCTGACACCTTTCGGTTAAGGCAGATGCCACCTGCTGCAATCTGCCTGCAGCCTGCCTCTAGAACACCCGCTTCCTCCTCCTCACAGCTATCTATTTTTAAACTCCTATGGTGAAGGATATGCTGATAACTGACTTTAAGTAAACAGTTTTTTAAAGTCACCTTTCACACCTGAATTGTGTGAATATTTCACCTGCCCAAGGGATCGTGAGTCCTCTTATTCCAGGGTGGTGACTGTATTCTAGTCACCTAATTTAGTCTTTGACCACTTACTGAGGACCTACTGTGGGGGAAGCATTGAAAAGGTTAAAACCTTGCTCATGTCTGTTGGAGGAAAGAAGTGAGTATATAACACGAAGATGGAAAGGTCCACTGTGGATGTAGTCCAGTGACTGAGGTACTAACCTTAGCACGCACGAAGTCATGGACTCCACCAGTAGCACTGCATAAAAGGGACATGGAGGCACACCTTTGGGTGGTGATCCCAGCCCTTGGAGTTAGGAGTTAGAGGCAGGAATATCAGAAGTTCAAAGTCATCCTCATCTACTTCGTGAGTTCCAAGCCAGCCTAAGACACATGAGACCTGTCAACCAAAGGAAAACAGAGGATTCTACTCCAGCGACTGTCCCCTCTGTATTCACCTTCATAAATGTATTAAAACTTTTCGACCCGCTACCTATTCATCACTTACCACCATGCCTCTGACCCTACCACATCCATAACTTATGGGACCTAAAGGCTACTGAATACTCACGTTATTAGAACTTTGAGTGGCATAGGACAACACAACCTCTCTTTTCTTTCTGAAACTACCGTGGCTTCATGACATGCCTCTGCTCTTAAATGCTTTAACTACCTGCAGGAATCTGTCTGTAGTTCATACTTCCCCCATTTCTCCCTCTCCTTTTCCTCTTCCACCACGTCAGCTCCCAACTACCTTCTAACTGTGGCATTTCTCCAGGTCCAGTAAGCCCCAGAGTCTACCTCAAGCTCTGCATAGCAAACTTTTCAGCACTACCTGCCCAAACCAGAAACCTTGGTATGATCTCTGACTTCTTCCTCTTCCTTCCTATCACACCTAAAAATCACGAAGTCCCATAGGCCGCCACTTCATAAAGAGCTCAGGGCTCTGTCCCTTGTGGCTCTTCTCGCCAAGACCCAGGGAACAGTTTTCTGTCTCCTTGTACGCTGTTCCACACTGCAAGTTGGAGGAAACATTGAAAACATTGTCCCATCTGTGGTCATCGATTGGCCCTCGTATTCCTATGCACACGGTACCCACATCCTGCAATGTATGTGTTTTGCTCATCTCCGTACCTTTGCACCATTTTTGTTTATATAAGTAAAGACTGCCCACCTAAGTGTAATTGAAATTTCTTGCAAGTTGAAGCTCTAAACCAAGAAGTTTTCTGACAATGAAAACAAATAAACCAAGCTGGCTTGGCGGTACATATGTGTAATACCAGCACTTGGGAAGCAAAGGGAGGAGGGGTGGGGGTGGGGTGTGTCTCTTCAAGTAAAGACACTTGGCAATGAAAGCCTGAATTTGATCCCTGGAAACTAGGCAAAAAGCCACGTGCTGTCGTGTGCATCTGTAACCTCAACACTCCTGCTGGGAGATAAGACAGAAGAATCTAGCTGAAGCTCCCAGGCTGACTAGCACATAGCAAACAAGAGAACTTACATCAAAACAAGGCGGAAGGAGAGAACCAACTCCCAAAAGTCCTCTGAACTCTAAGCATGTACTGCGACACACACCTGCCCAAACTCCCACACACATACATTCAGAAAAATAATATTAAAATCATTTCAAGTAAATAAATTATAAATAAATTTTTTAGGATAATGATCATAGTAAAACAAAAGCCTTCAAGCACAGAGTTCAAGTTATTTAAAAATGTAAGAGGATAACAGTGTAGTGCACTAAAGATGACAGGTCTCCACTACAGAACTGTATCCTCAGCTTTTTTTTTTTTTTGAGTGTTTTGCTAAATTGCCCAGGTTCACCCTGCAGCCCACGCCGCCCTACATATTTCCAATCTGCCTGCCGCAGCATCCGAAGCAGCTGTGATTCGAGGTCTGTCCATCGGGACCAGCTTGCAAATTCTTTTTTCAACCTTTTCCACCCAAGTTGAATTGTTAGACTGATAGATACAATATGTACTGTTCTGGAATTCGTAAGTCCACCCAAAAGTCTACTCAGTTTTTTAAACCCCTTAGCTGCTGGAAAAGATCTCCCTCCCCGTGGAAAGGTCCTGACAGCACAGAGAGAAGGGACAGCTGCAGGGATCCTGCTGGTAGGAGTGAGACCAGTGTTCTGTGTGGTCTACACCACAAGGAGTGAGCTCCTTTGACATCATGTGGTTCACAGAATCAGCCAGAGTTTACCTAATCCTGATCCCAGAGCTAACAAACGTGCAAGCAGAAACGGTTCTTACATTAAGCCTTTCTTTTGCGTATGGCTCACTATGGGGTCTGTTAACCAAAACTGGTTAACAAAAGGAGGCATGAGACTTCTCAAGAGCAGCACCCAAAGCAACATTTTTTAAAAATTCAAGGAAAGCTTGAGGATTTTCTATCCATAAGGCTTGTCAGACCTCAGTCCTACAAACAAACAAACAAACAAACAAACAAACAAACAAACATAAAATGCAAGAACTCAAGGAATATTGCTTTCATAAGCCTATGTAAGTCTCCATTACAGCAGGGCCAGCCTGCCTGCTGCGATAGCTCAGTTGGTAAAGTTGTGCCACACAAGCATGAGGACCTGAGTTCAGTCCCCAGCACCACATAAAAATCTAATTGTGGGGCTGGAGAAATGGCTTGGGGGTTAAGACTCTGCCTTGCACAGAAGGTCCTGAGTTCAGATCCCAGGTCATAGAAAACACCAGGCAGAGGGGCTGGAGAGGTGGCTCAGGGGTTAAGCCTCTGCCTTACAGGCGGAAGGTCCTGAGTTCGGATCCACGTATAGACGCCGGTTGGAACCTGCGTTTCTGGTCCTGGTATGGCAGAACTTGTGAATCCCAGGGCAGAGTAAACAAGGATGAGGTGAAGGCGGCCTGTGGTGGTTCCCGAATTCGCCCATGGTTCTATACACACACGTACACACATGCACACACGCACACATTCACAATTGAATAAAAAAAAAAAAAAGACATGGTGGCGACCTGCACTTCCGGTCCTAGAAAGCAGAGACTGGGAAACTCCAGAGCAAAAGCAAAAGGAGGCACCAGCAATCCAAGTTGATTCCTGAAGTCACCCCTTGGTCCTTGTCAAGTTGTCAAGTGTCAACTTGACTCTTGAGGGTTTGGGCTCTGGGCACAGTTGTGGAGAGTTGATGGTTGAGTTAAGCCCAGAGCAAACCTGAAGGAGATTGTCTAGCTGCTGGGGAAGACCCAGCCCATGGTGGGTGGGACTAGGCCCTGGATAAATCACGGAGAGCTGGTTGAGAGGGTCGGCATCCTTCTGTATACTTGGCCAGACATGCTGGTCTGGCAAGTAAGGATTGTCCATCTCTCAACCGTTATGGTGGCCAGTTCCCTCAGTCCTGGTGTTGGTGCATGCTCTCCCGTCAAGCTGGACTAAGAACTGTAACTGGACTGTTGTAAGAAAGTAAACTCCTTGTTCCCTTAAGCTGTGTGATGTCATTTATCAGCAATTATGCAGGCAGACTGCAATAGTCTTCCACACGGACACACAGTACCCTCTGATACGCGCGCACGCACACACACACACACGCACGCATGCACGCACAAAATAAATAGCTTCTTTTTTTAATCTAAGTGCACATGTGCCTGTAGTCACAACAATGGACAGACAGGAGGATCTCTGAACAGTCAATCTAGCTCAATCATCAAGCTCCAGGTGCCATGTGACGCTCTCATAAATAAGAAAAGGAACTGGAGAGATGGTTCAGAGGTTAAGACTCTGCCTTACAAGCAGAAGGTCCTGAGTTCGGGTCCCAAATCCCACGAAAAATGCCAGGCAGAACCAGTAGGCCTGTACTTCCTGCTCTGGTGGGCAGAGCCTGAGAAATCCCAAAGCTGAGCATGAAGGAGGTAGAAGCAATCCAGGATGATTCCTGAAGTCACCCTTGGTCCTCCACAGGGACATACGCGATCTCTGATATGCACACACACACACACACACACACACACACACACAGGCAAAATAAATAAAGTTAAAAAAATAAAAAATGTTTTAAAAAGTAAAGTAAAATATATTTTTAAAAAATTGGTGCTAAAACAGAAAAAGATGATGTAGCCTCCAGTCCAGGAAGAATGAAAGCATGGTACAGAACCTCTCAAATGAAAACAGTAGGGTTCTAGCCCAAGAACACACAGGTGCACAGAACCAAAAGCAAGTGCAGAAGCCCACACACTGGATGCAGAAATCCAGCAGGTGATCGCAAAATGACCAAGTCAAAGACAATCTGTGTAACAAATGGCGTTGGGTCACCTGAAACTGTGCTTCCGTACTGCACAGCCGAGTACTTGGGGAAACGTTGTTGAGGGGAATACAAGGCACCGTGACCTTTAGGAAGAAGCGCCCCACAGGATCCGCGGAACTGATGTGCACATTGCCTTTCAACACAGCATCCACACCTGTAGGAATTTAACCTAAAGATACCTGCAAAAATACACAGGAACTCCTGCATGGATGAGTCTTCACTGTCCTGACTTAAATTTGAAAAACATGAGAAACTACTCAAGCATCCAAGATTCCCTAAATAAACTATGTTTCACATGCTTGACTAGTAGAAAGCAATGAAAAGAAATAAAGATCTTGATTAATGGCCAGGTGCTCATTTCTGGGATGGGTTAACTTTATAAAAGCAAAGTAAAGACATAAATATATAACAAGCTACCTTTTATGCATAATAAGAAATAAGAAAGTACGATGGACTTGTTCATCAGTGAAAAGAACCTCATGAGGGTGGGAAGATGGTTTGGCAGCCGACAAGCTTGCTGTGCAAGCCAAAAGAACTGGATTTCAGGGCTGGGGAGATGACTCAGGGGTTAAGCTTCTACCCTGCGAACAGAAGGTCCTCAGTTCAGATCCTGCATCCCACATAAAAAACACCAAGCAGAAATGGTGGCAGTTTGTACTTCCAGCCCTGGAAGGTTGGAGCCAGAGCAAAAGCAAAGAGGAGGTAGCACAATCCAGGGTGATTCCTGAAGTCAACCTTGGACCTCCACAGGCACACATAGTGCCCTCTGATACACAGACATACACACAGACACATATGCAAAAAGGAAAAAAAATTAATAAAGGAACTGAAATTCAGATTTCCACTTCCACATAAAATGCCCAAAGGCGTGGAAGTCTGCCCGCAATTCTGTTGTTAGGCTCTGGGTTTAGAGATGCTTTGCACATGTGTGAGCGCTCTCTCTCTCTCTTTCTCTCTCTCTCTCTCTCTCTCTCTCTCACACACACACACACACACACACAGAGTGAGTGAGAGAGGGGGAAACAATATCCAATAAAAATATTCATTGCTAAAATGTTTTTTGGAAAAATGTAATTGAAAATTTTGATGGTACTGGGAATTGAACCCAGGACTTCTCACATGCTAGATAAACCACTGAAGTATACCCCTAGTCTTCTCACTTTCTTTTCTTTTATTTTGAGATGGGGTTTTATAATATCTTACCAGAGTTACTTCTAAAACCGATATTGAAACAAAAATCAGTAGTTTCAGGGCTTTCACTAAATTATGGAACATCCACGAGATGAAAGAGTTTACAACCACCGAGTTCACACGGCGAGGGTTTCCACCTCACTTCTGAATGTAAATTCAAAGGTCGAGATATCGGCACATCAGAGCAACAACTGCACGTTGGTATCTGTTGCTACAAGATTTATGATAGCTGGGTTTCCCACGTCGATTAGCTCCTCTGCTGCAGGCTTGCTTAGGACTTAACAATCAACACTTGACAGATGCGCCCAGTTTACACCTGTGTGTCTAACTTACACAGGTAGAGATAGAAGCCTTGAGATTTGCTCATCAACCAGTCTGGCCAAAAGAGGAGCCCTGGGTTCAATGAGAGGCCCTGTCTCAAAAAATAAGGTGGGAGGGTTGGGGAGATGGCCCAGGAGGTAAGGATGTTTGTTATGCAAGCGTAAGAACCCCAGCTTAAAAGTGGGTTGTGACCACATGCCTGTAACCCCAGTAGCCCATGTACAGTAAGGAGCAGAGATACAAGGACCACTGGGGTTTCTTGGCCACCAACCGAACTCCAGGTTCCGTGGAGACCCTGTCTCAAAGGAATAAGATAGAGGAGTAGAGCAGGACAATCAGTGTCCTCCTCTAGTCTCCATGTATGCACATAAATGCGCACATATGCACACACACATAACCACAGACACAATAAGTAAGGTGGAGAACAATTGAAGAACACACCTGACACGACCTCTGTCCTCCACATACATGTGCATGAACATCCATGCCTACAGCACATACAAACATGATTAAAGACAGAAGCAAGCAAACAAACAAAAAATCAGATATTGGAGCAGAGTTGTAGCTCAGAAATATTCTGCCTGAGTTATGCAAAGCCTTGTTCTGATCCTTAGCACAGAAACAGAGAAATGGAGAAAGAAAGGGAGAATAACTATAATCCCAGAACTCAGGAGGACAGAGGTAGGCTGATCTTCGCAAGTTCAAGGCTACTGTGATCTACGTAGTGAGTTCCAAGTCAGGCAGGACCCTGTCCCAGTCCCAGTATGCCACACACATACCCCCACACACAATAATGGAATATTTTGTTTGGTCATAAAAAGAAAGACACCTTATTATCTGCAGCAAAACTGATGGAACTGGAGGACATTACACTGAATGAGGTAAGTCACGCTCATAAACACAAATACTGTTACCCCTCATATGTAGATGCTTTAGACACAAACAAAAACACTGAGCCGAATGTATATTAGTGATCACTAAAGACTGGAACCATGGGGGAAGGGAAGAGTGGGAGGTTAGACACGGGGGTCCCCAAACTCAGCTGTACCAATGTAGTGCCGAACAGTGGGGAGACCAGCGTTCACATATTTTACATATTTTATGAATACACAGAAGAGAACTGGTGGGGGGGGCACTCTGAGCACCAAGGAATGACCAGGGCTTGAAATGTTGATTATGGGCAGGCACGACAGCTCATTGAACCAGACGCCTGCTGCCGAACCTGAAACCTGAGTTCATTCCCAGAAGCCCAAGTGGTATATGTGTGCGCCTCTCTCTCTCTCAAATTAAATAATTTTCACACGTGCATGTTTACGTATGTGTACACATTCAGGAGAGTGAACAAGAGGGCACTTAACTGTATGTGCCTGTGGAGGTCCAAGGGTAACCTCAGGAATCATCCCAGATTGTTCTTCCATCTTCTTGCTTTGCTCTGGGGCTTCCCAGTCTCGACCCCCCACCCCCATCCCCAGGGCTGGATTTATAAGTCATCACAGGCGACACACAGCCTGTCAAATCCCCTGTTTAAGTAGGATCTGTGGATCTGAACTCAGGTCCTTTTGCTTGCTAGGCAAAGGCTTTAACCACTGAGCCATGTCCTTATTCCTAAATAAATATTTAAAAAAGAAATGGTAATTACTTTCATTTGATTAGCAGATATCATTTATGTGTACTAAAACATTGCACTGTATCTTGTAAATATATACAAGTACTGCATGTTAATCAAATTTTTTTAGTATTTTAAGGAGTCAGAAACGTTATCTTTCCTGACTTGATCATTGACCCTCCCACTGTATATATGTATGTATATATATATATATATATATATATATATGTATATTACATTGTCATAGTTAAGTACAGGTGTCAACTTGACTCTTGAGGGTTTGAGCTCTGGGCACAGGTGTAGAGAGTTGATGGTTGAGTTAAGCCCAGAGCAAACCTGAAGGAGATTGTTTGGCTGCTGGGGAAGACCCAGCCCATGGTGGGTGGGATTAGGCCCTGGATAAATCACAGAGACCTGGTTGAGAGAGGGGGCATCCTTCTGTTCACTTGGCCAGACATGCTGGTCTGGCAAGTAAGGATTGTCCATCTCTCAGCCGTTATGGTGGCCAGTTCCCTCGGCCCTGGTGTTGGTGTATGCTCTCCCGTCAAGCTGGACTAAGAACTGCAACCGGACTGTCATAAGAAAGTAAACTCCTTGTTCCCTTAAGCTGTGTGATGGTCATTTATCAGCAACCATGCAGGCGGACTGCAACATACATATGTACATATTATATATCTATATTTTCCCTCGGGCCCCATGAATATGTACAATTAGATTTTTTTCTCAAGTCAAGGTCTCTTATAGCCCAGACTGGGCTCAAGAGCAACAAGTAGCCGAGGTGGGATTACAGTACCTACCATGCTGGAGATTGAGCCCAGGGCTTCACACATGCTGGGAAATCCCTCTGTCAGCTGAGCGACATCTGCAGTCCCCACTTAAGATGAATAACTTTTCATGGCATGGCATGTATTACAAATTATGTGTGACTGGGGACTTGAGTTTGGTTCCTGTTCAAGGCAATTCTCCTGCCTTAGCTTCCTGAATCCTGGAATTATATATGCCTGAACTGCTACATACATGGACAAATTCAACCAACATTTTTTTAGTGAAGAAAGACTACAGTATGATACCATTTCATGAATTTTAAAACCAAGAAAACCAATTTGTAAAATTACTTTTATAAAGCAAGGGAATAATAGCCTCAAACTTCAAGAAAGTAGTTACCCTGTGGGAGGACACTGTAAGCTAAGGGAACACTTAGGTAAATTATGATGATTAGTACCTTATTCACAATGTGTGTGTGTGTGTGTGTGTTATGCTTTTGAGTAAAATGATTGGGAAAATAGAAACCAAAATATCAGCAGAGGTCAATGCTGCATGGTAAGATTTTCTTTATATTCACTTATATTTTTTAAATTGCTTTACTCAAATTTTATTTTTTAAAGCAATAAAAGTCTTTTTTAAAACCTCTACTAGAAGCCAGGCATGTGGCTCATGCCTGTTAATCCAGCATGCAGGAGGCTGAGGAAGGAGAATGACAGAGAGTTTGGGACTAGTCTGGGCTACATCATGAGTTTCAGGTTAGCCTGGGCTAAAGCATAAGACCTTCCTGAGAAGAAGAGAAGAGGAGGAGAGGGGAGGGGAGGAGAGGAGAAGAGAAGGAAGGGAGGGGAGGAAAGGGGAGGGGAGGGAGGGAGGGAGAGGAGGGGAGAGAGGAAGGGAGGGAGGGATGAGAGAAGGATGAAAGGAGGGAAGAATGTGCTAGAACCTGTTTTCATTTTGCAGCCTGATCATCCAAGTCTTAATTACCAATGTTGTAAGCGATCTGAGAATGATACCCAGTGGCTCTCCGAGGTCATGTGACTCCAGGTGGGGCAGGAGTGAGCTGAGTGGCAGAATAAAGCCCTCTAGGATGTCAGAGTGCCGCACGTGGGAGGCAGATACTGTCAGCTGAGCATCGCACGGGCAAGAGGAAGGTGATGTGAACTAGCTGATGAACTTGAAGGCCAGGCCTTGAAGCCACGACTCTTCCATCCAGCCTCCAGGCCCAGCCTCTCCGCAGGCCCCATCATGTGCAGACACAATTCTGGAAACGACAGCGGCCATCCATCCCTGGAGCTAACAGGAAACTGGCACCATGATGTGCGTCACTCTGCTGCCATGACACGGACACGACACAGCAGGTGTGGAAAGGGCCCAACAGAGCAAATCAACAAGAGGAGCAGGAAGGTCCTGAGCAGGACAGCAGCCAAACCCAACCCTGTCCTTCAGACAGCTAACGTGCTTCAACGCCTAATCTTCCTGCCTCCACTTCCAAAGAGCTGTGATTAAATAAGCATGAGCACCACACCTAGCTGGGGTTTTTGAGGCAGTGTATTGCTCTATAACCCTGGCTGATCTAGAATTCGCTATGCAGCTCTCTCCAGGGTGATGGGAGTGTAGTATGCTCAACACACCTGGCTACTCCAGCTGGGGTTTTGTCACTGTCGCTATTGCTAAGACAAAGTCAATGTATCCCAGGCTGGCCTCAGAGTCTCTATGTAACTAATGACAACCTCGATTCTCCCGCCTCTGCCTAGTGCTGCAGATTGAACTCAAGGCTGAGGAGTGCTAAGCAACCCCTCGTGTCCAGCTCAACTTCGTAACTGCCTCAAGAGGACTGATTCCAGCTGCTGTCAGCTGGCTGCACACCAATCATCAGCTACGCTTTGGGAAAGATACCCAGCCCTGAGCCCCACCTAGACGAATAGTGTGTGTTTAAGGACCCTAAGTGATATGAAGACAGAGGAAACACCAGCCCCCCCAGAGCCTCTGTTTGTTGAAGTTAACTCTCCAGGGACTTTCTGACCGTAGAAAGAGTATGAAGAGCAAGTAGAGATCAAGTCACTATGGAAGCAAAGAATTCGGTTCTCCAGCTAAGTCCCCAGGTGCTGAAATACAGACTTAGCTTTGCCTCTGTGGGAACTGAGGGAATGGCGGTTGGCCATTCTAAATTCCACAAGTTTACCAGACAGCTTTAGACGACCTTGGAATAGATGCTTCGAGTCCCTGAGGGCACTAAGAAGAAAAGATGGAGTATGCTCTCCTTCCTCTCCCAGGCTCACAGTCAAGACCAGCTGTCAGGGTCAAAGAAGGGCTTTCTAGAAGCCGAGGCTGAGCTTCTGTTTCTTGCTCTGCTTTCTTTGCTCTCCATGTTAGGAATTTCCTTACATCTGGCTCGGTCCAGCTCCCCTCCAAGTCACGGCTTGTCTGTGCCTGCCTGTGTTTCAGAGCTCAGCCTGCACACAATACAGCTCTCTTCCTGTCCCCATAACGGGGGGATCCAGATCTGTACTGCCACTATCCTTAGCCCAACTCCTCTTTGTACCTGGATAGGAAAACAGAAAGAGAAACCATACCTGACCAGCCTCCCTCCAACACACACACACCTGTGACCTCCCCCCCATACACACACACACATGCACCATTCTGGCTGTTGGGACTGTCAAAAGAATGCATCCTGAGATTTGAAACCCCCCAGGAACCTCATGCAAAGAGGAATTGGTGCCAGCCAGAGGAGGAGTTTGTGTCCGCAAAGAAATTCACACATCTGACATCTTTGCAGATAGTTTATAGAACCATGCCCAGAGCAGAACTGTTCAGTTAGGTGGATCTCCTACCTCCCTCTGCTCTTTAACCTCTACCTCTTCTGCTCAGATTTCGAAGAGGAAACAATGAGACTAGAATAAGTTTCTTCCCAATATGCCTATATTAAATAAATTCCCTTTTTCTGCTTTTCATTCTCAATTTGAATTTTTACTAATTTATGTGAGAGAGGGCGGCAGAACCGGAGGCTTAACTCTGGCTCTGTGGCCTGGTAACATCTGGAAGCCAGTGCCCAGGAAAAGGATACCTGCTCAGAGATCTCTGTGGGGTCTCCTACGCCAAATTACAGGAGCTTCCAGTATGGGTTAGAGCCACCTGTTGCCTAGAGATAAACCTTCTTGTTCTTAAATTGAGATAGTCCACCTTCTATAAGGATGTATGAGCTCCAAGACTGGATTGAAAAAAAAAAGGAACAGAGAGAGGAGGAAGGGAAAGAAGGAGAGATGAGACAGAGAAAGAGAGGAGGAGAGAGATTGAGAGAGAGAGACCAATTACTACCTTATGTTATAACCCTGCTACCTGGACTCAGAGATCCATATGGAAGATGAAACCCCACTCACTGTACACCATACTTCAGAAGCACGAATGCAAAACTACTTCAGAAATGCTTCGTCAGGAGGTCCCCAGACGCCCGCTGGCTGCCTTTGGATCGGGTTGGCTGAGCTTTGCAGGCGCGTCTCTCTCCTCGTTTCCCTGACCCAGCTGGGCCTTTTCTTTCCACCTGCACGATCTGTTTAAGTGTTCATTTCCCGCCATCACAAATTCCATTTTCACCCACACTCTGTTCTCTCCATTGGTGCCAAGCAGGGCATGGCGGCACACGCCTTCAGCCCCAGCACCCAGGAGACAGGGGCAGGAGGACGGCTACAGATCTGATTGATGTCAGTCTGGTCAACGAAGTGGGTCTGGCTGGCCAACCAGGGCGACATGCAAAACTGTGCCTCAAAGTTAAATAGATCCGATTCAGGCTTCACTGTCTCTGAGGTCACTTTCTTAGCTCAACCCCCACCCCCACCACCACTCTGTTCTGATCACTTCTGGAAGGGGCATCTCTTCATGTTGAAGGTATTGATTTCTGCACTCATTGGCTTATTACTTGACTTTCTAGCGGCTTTCTTAAGCAGCGTAGGAGAAGAAGAATTAGCTTAGGACAGATATACAGTCCTCCATGGCTGGAAGACATGGCGGCCTCACGGCCGGTCACATGGATCAGCATGCAGGAAGCTGTTCAGCTTGCTTCCTCCTTCCCCCCTTTTCATTCTGTCTGGGACCCCGCCCAGGAGAACATACCACCTACCTATGCCTTCCTCAGCTAAAGCTTTCTTGAAAGTTTCTCAAAGACACCCTTTGATGTGTCTCCTGGGTGATTCCAAGTCCAGCCAAGGTGACCACGAAGCTGGTTCTGTTTCCTTGATCAGCCCGCAGGTTCCTTAAACCCACGGCCCGTGTCAGAAAACATGGAGAAAATGAGACCTTGACAGTGGGTGAGGAGAGGCAGGACAGGGGTCTAGCAGGGCCTCAGAGGACCTGACCTTGGTTGTAGCACAGTTGTTAAATGTGGTTACAATGTGCGCTGGTGAGATGGCTCAGGGCTTAAGACTCTGTCTCACATGCAGAAGGTCCTGAGTTCAGATCCCAGGTCCCATGTAAAAATGCCAGGCAGAAACGACCATGGCCTTTACATCTGGCCCTAGTGGGCGGAGCCTGGGAAATCCCAGAGTGAACCAAAAAGGAGATAGAAGCAATCCAGGATGATTCCCAAAGTCACCCTTGGTCCTCTACAAGGACACACAGTGCCCTCTGATACACACAGGCAGACAGACATACACACACACACACACACACACACGAAATAAATTTTAAAGCATTTTTAATGTGGTTACAATGAACAAATCTATTTGCCCTTCTTACCTATAGCCTTTCCACCAGCCTACATCCCTCCATGACTTTTCAGAAACCTGGAAACATTATAGGCCTGAGAAACTTCAGAACCTGTGCAGTGCTTTGGGCCTTTGGAGAAAAAAGCCAAAGGAGGAGCTTCTTACAGACCCCATGCAAACAGCAATGCTCTGCACTGTGACGCAAGGGCTCTTTTGCTCATGGCTAAAGCTTACTGAATACCTACTTTGCATGAGGAGGCTATGAAATGGGAAGCGGAATAGAAAATAGACTGGGAAATTTCTGCTCAAGAAGTGCAAAGATGGCATGTGAGTTTCATTGAACTGATGCCTGTCAAAAGATTATGTGCAGAGACTGGGAAGATAACTCTGTGCATAAAGTGTTTGTTATATGATGACCTGAATTCAGATCCCCAGCACCCACATAAACTGCCAGGCATGATGATGTGTTCCTGGGAACCCAGTGCTGAGAGGTAGAGACAGAAGGCTTGTGCCCAGGCCAGCCAAATCGGTGGGCTGCAGGTTAAATGCAAGATTCCATCTCAAAAAGTAAGGTGGAGAATAATAGAAGAAACTCAGTGTTGACTCTGGTCTTCACATGTGTACACAAGACTGCATACACATACACGCACACACACACAGAGTACATACAGTGAATTTCAAATAGGTTTAAAGGGATTATGGAACTCAAAGGAAGAAAAGACGCATTTCATCCCAAAGGCATGGAAGCAGACCGTAACATTTCATCCCAAAGGCATGGAAGCAAACCGTAACTAACTTTACCCAGTGAGTTACACTTCTTACTGTACATGCACTTGTGTGCTCCCTCCCACACGAACTCTGACTTGGTCATGTCACTTACAGTAACAGTACATGTGACATGAGCAATGGTTAAGAGACACTGCACATTGAGTCTCACTCTCCTGGCCGTGTGTGTGTGTGTGTGTGTGTGTGTGTGTGTGTGTGTGTGTGTGTATGTGTGTGTGTGTTCAGTCATGCATGCACATGTGAAGCGGACAGGCCAGTGGAAGGAAACCGAAGCAGTTTCACTGCTTCTACCACCAGGCACATGAATGAGGCGATCTGGATCCAGCTGACATTCTCCATTATCCAGTAGCCTTCCTGAACCATGGTCCTGCATTCAAAGGTTTTAGTTATCCACTGTCAACCAAGCTCCCAAGTTAATGTAAATTTACAAAAGTAAATAATGCCTAAATTTTAAATCATCATTCTGAATAGTGTGATGCAACAGACCACCACCTTGCAACATCCCACCAGGGGCTTAAATAAACCATTTACCTAGCATATCCATGTTGTACATATTGCTTTGTAAAACAACACACACACACACACACACACACACACACACACACACAGAATATTCACACAATCTTTTTTTTCCACATAACCTTTATGAGAGTATACTGCAATAATTATTCTACTTTAACATTATTGTTGTTAATTTTGCTTCAAGATCAAACATCTTGGGGCAATTGGCTGTATAGTAAATGACTCCAGTGCAGAACTTGGGGTTGGAAGAAGGTGGCGCTTTGGCCAGCCTGGTAGAGGGAGGGCATAGGGCGGCAAGGAAGCTCGCTGCAGAGTGGAGGACACAGCAGGAAACAGTACTGGAGGCCAGGAAGGTAGTGACTATGGTGACTGCAGGAGGAGCTGGGTAATAAGGACAACTACAGTGCAGGTAGCTCTGAAAAACTGTCACCTGGATTGCCTCGGGCAGCTGGAAAACCTACTAATGAACCTGCGAAGGCAGTTAAGGAAATTCCCAGGCAGAAAGTTAAAGGTGTAAGTTGTCTTTTAGCAGCTTTAACCAGCAGGGAAAGGAGAGGGGAGGGATTCAGCTTGTATAAAGGATTTAGAAGGACCTGGAGGATCTGGGATCAGCTGGATTGCAGAATAAATGCTTCAGATTTCCAGTCCCCCTCAAAAAAAAATGAGTTTCAAAGTAAGACATGGCTTCTGAGTAGAGATTAAATGAAGTTTGAGACTAGAAAGCTACTTGGTCCGGACCTCTCAGATAATATCTCCAGATGATCCGTCTAGAAGAAGAGAACCTCAAGGTCACTGCCCTAAGTTCCGTCTAGAAGAAGAGAACCTCAAGGTCACTGCCCTAAGTAGAGAGAAGACCATCTCTGAAATGATTGTGAGTATGGCTTTTGATTAATCAAGTAGACTACTTTTTTTTGCATGCATGCATGTGTATGTGTGTGTGTACATGTGTGTTTACGTGTGTATGAGTGTACATGTATATGTGTGTAGGAAAGTGTACAAGAAGGAATCTGAGTGTGCGTGTGCTAGTGGAGGTCTAAGAGTGACATTGGGAATCATCCTGGGTTGCTCTTCCACCTTATTGCTTTGCTCCGGGGCTTCCCAGACTCTGTCTTCCAGGGCCAGAATTGCAGGCCACCACCATTTCCACCCAGCACTTTTATGTGGGATCTGAGGACATAAAACTTAAGTCTTTTCTGCTTGGGAGATGAAGACTTTAACTACTGAGCCATCTCCCCAGCCCAGGTAGACTATTTTTGATGCATAAAAAGCTGACAAAGTTTTCTGATACCAGATAGTTCAAAATGGTCTCTGGGCCCCACACCTTCCAAGGGTAGAAAGCCAGCAGCAAACACTACCTACCTACCTGTCTGCAGACATGGGCCAGTACCTAATGGAAGAAAATGTGTCTCAGAAGGTGGAGGCCAAAAGCCACAGGGTAACCGTAAGAGTCAAAGAAAGCAATGCATCCAAGGGGCCCTGTCGACTGGGGGGTTCCCAGGGCCTATGTGGGAACAGGAGTCCTGCTTCTTTCCACTTAAAGAAGTCCCATGCATGCCACATTCTTCCTGTTCATGTCACCAGTCCTTAAGAGCCACCCAAGGAACTGCATCTGATGGCCTCAGACACGTCTGGACCTGACTCCGATCATGAGATCCTGGGACCATGATGGATGAGACTTCTTCCCGTGATCTGGGAGAGATGAGTGTGACTCAGCATGGGGGAGACATTCGAACCACCTGAGGAGTTCAGTAGGTTGCTATGGTGATGGTCCCAATAGTTCATGTATCTCTCTCTCTGTCTGTCTTCTGGACTCTGACCTTGACCTTGTGGATTGATTTGACCAATACAACTAGAGGCTTGCTAAGCACTTGGATACTGACTGGGTCTTGACCTATTGGAAACTTGCCCTGAGACTGTCGGATGAAGAGGCAAGTCTGGTCCCAGGAGTCACATGTAGTGGGGTGCATCTGTAACCCCAGAACTCAAAAGGCTGAGGCAAGAGGAACACTGTGAGTTTGAGGCTAGCTTGACTACACAGTTGAGTATTCAGTCTGCCAAAGCTATATAAGACTCTGTCTCAGCCATGGCGGTACACCTGAAATCCCAGCACTTGGGAGATGGAGGCAGGAAAATCAGGACTTCAAGGTTGTTACCAGCTAGACAGCAAATGTCAAAGTTTGCTGGCATGTTACTGATAAAGTTACAACCGAAGAGTTAGGAGAATGAGAGGGGTTATTCTGACTCAAGATTCTCGGTTATAGTTTATAGTCCAGCCTGGCAGAATTCCTATCAACACGAGCCGAGGGAATTGGCCATACTATCTCCTCAGGAGTTGCTGAGAGAGGGGGAAACCTCGGGTGCCAGATTGCAAGTCTGTCCAAGTATGCCAAAGTTTACTGAACCGGCTTGCTCCAGCTTACTCTCTGGCCTGGGAAATGGTCCCACCTACGTACGGGCTGGGTCTTCCCACGTCAATCAGACAATCTCCTGTAGGCCGGCTCAGGGCTTGCCTAACTACTAATTCTTCACAAATGTGCCCAGAGCGCAACCTTTGATCGTCAAGCTGTCACCTCTATAGCTAACTAGCACAGCAAATTTGAAGCCAGCCTAGGCTATATGTGACACTTTCTTGAAAAATAGAAATAAAGAAGACCCTGTCAAAGAAGACAGGGAGGAGGAAGAAAAACAGATGACTCTGATATCAGCTTGAAATAATTGCCAAGTAGCTATCCAATGAGTGTATCCTATATTCGGAGTAGGGTTTCCAGGCCAAAGAAGCTACATGGGCAGTCCACAGAGTCATAGGAAAATGTAAGCCATTGTTAGCTTACATGAAGACTTCCAGATGGTTTTGTTAGGCGGCAATAAATAAAAGGCAGTGGGAGACTGAAAAAGCCTTCTTGCAGGGATCCGAAGATCGTGGAGACAGGGAAGGGACAGTCATGGCATCTCCAGAGAAGCCAGGAACTTCAGCAAGATCCCAGGGGAAGGACAGGGCTTCAGGAGACAGGGCAGGCTGCTCAAACACAGTCTGTAGGAATGAATGACTCCAAGAAGGAGCCTAGAAGGAGCAAAGCCTTCCACTGTTGAGCGGAGCGCTCGGCTCAGCCGTGGAGGTCATAAAGACCCCGAGCTTCCTCACCTTGCCTGCCCAGACAGAGATCACAAACGAGACTTTCAGGTTGGTGCTTGGCCAGAGGACACGTTTTAGCTGTCCTTTCTCAGTTGGATATTTATAACCAAAAAAACAAACACTCCGACGGTGCCAGCTCAAAAGTGCAGATGACTTGAAGTCCACTGATCCACATTCAATATCCATATATATTTTTTTCAAACTATGCAGGCATGAACACTGTCCATGATTTTTCTGGGTCTCATTTCATTTATAAAACAAGCAGATGTCCTCCAGTGCTGAAAAACTATAAGGTCCTAAGAAGAGATCTGGATACTTAAATAAATAGGAAAGTTCTTCCAACATAGTGAGCAAGAATGCAAGTTAGCAGTAGAATGGACTCCGGCAGTACTGAAACATTCAGATCGCATGCAGCCTTTTCAGAAAGCAGCGTGCGGATAACTCGAATGTCATAAAGATGTTTGTTCCTTCACTGCATAATTCCGTTCTTGGGCTTTGGAAATAATTAAGCATAGATCAAAGCCATATGTACCACCTCTAAAAATAATAATGATAATATTAGGGGCTTACAAGATGGCTTAGCGGAGAAAGGGTGCTTTCTGGGGAAAGTTGCTCCATGGCCAAGAGCTAACTGCACAAGCAAAGAGTTTGGATCCCCAGGTGTGGTGGCTCTTCTGTAATTCCAGCACCAAAAGGTAGCGTCTGGGAGCCAGGCCAGCTGTATGTACCAACACTGGGTTTGATTAGAGACCCGGGCTCAAGAGATAAGAGCATGAGGATGATTCTCAATAGCATCCTCGGGTTCCACACACAAGTGCATACACACACTGTACACCCACAAGCACATAGGGACCTATACACATGCAAACACATACATGCATACCCGTGCACCCGATGCACACATACACATGAAAATGGAATAAGAAAAAAAGAAAAGAAAAGTACTTGCCGTCTCTTGCCTTCAGTCCCAGAATCCATTTGGTGGAAGAAGAAAACTGGCTTCTGCAAATTGTCCTCTGACCTCCATACGCACCTCCCTAAGACAAATAATAAAAACAAATCAGGATCAATAGCATGACACAGTAGCATGCACCTGTAATCCCAGTCACTCAAAAAAAAACTGACACAAAAAGACAAAAAGTCAGAGGATAGTCTGAACTACACAGTGAGACTCCCCAGCAAGGAAAAACCTACCAGGATTATGTAACTCCATGGAAGAATACTTGCCTTGCATGCTCAAGGTCCTGGGTTCGATCCTCAGTACTTTGTAAGCAGGATATAGTGGTTAGTGCCTGTTGTTCTAGCACTCTAGAGATGGAGGCAAGAAGATTGGTATATTCAAGATCAGCCTTGGCTACACAAGTTCAAGGCCAGACTGAGCTACATGAGACCCTGTCTTGAAAAAAGAAAAAAAATCAGGAACAATCTACATGTCAAGTAAAAAAAAATACTAATAAATTATATGTTCAATAGTATGTAGCTATTATAATGATTTTTATGAAGGCTGAAGAGTTATGGAAAATGTTTATTATTTTGTAACTAATGAAAAAGGTAAACTATTAACTGTTATGAGAACTATGTAAAAATAGCCTCTAGTGTATGCACAAAGGCTAGAAGTATGGAAATCGTTCTAGGGCACTGGGGATATAGCTTAGGGTATAATACTTGTCTAGCATGTGAAAAGTCATGGATTTAGATCACCAATACAGAGAGAGAGAGAGAGAGCATAAATGGTAATAAGAATGGAAGACCAAGGAGGCTCAGACAGGGCGCCAACACCCTGGAGGTTTGAGTGCAGAGAACAAAGCAGGATAAACCAGCTGGGAGAAGAGCAGAAGCCAAGCGATAAGGAACCAGGGAGCACAGTCACAAAGTGGAGTACCCCAACAACTTCCCTATAAGGTTGATGACTAGGACGAGAGATGAGTCTGAAGAGGTTACCAACGTCAAAAAGGACAACATGCCTGGCCCCAGAGGCTCTGCACATGCGGCTGCTGTGTCCCATGTGCGTCAGACGGTGGCGGAGAGGAGATGAGACTTTCTGTGGTCAGCTGAATGATTAATAGCCTGACATCCCACACTGCCTGCCCAAACCCTGAATTCCATATCTGTGTACTCACGACATGAAGGCCTCTCGTGGGGTAGGCTCCACATGCACACAATGTGGACGACCTTCCTGGGATGGGCCTCTGTATGCTCACGAGGTGATGGTCTCCAGTAAGCCAAGTCTTCGCCTACAACATGGACAGCCTCTTGTGGGCTGGGCCTCCCCACCATGAATTTAGTCTCATAGAAGATGAACAAAACTGCCAATCTTCAGCTTTATCATGTGTTCTTAACCATGTGGAACTGGGAGCTCAATCATAACTATCTACATCCTTAATGTATTTTCTTTTATTGCCAAATTTAAAAAATTAGGAATTAGGGGCTGGAGAGGTGGCTCAGGGGTTAAGCCTCCGCCTTCCAGGCGGAAGGTCCTGAGTTCCGATCCCAGATCCTACGTATAGACGCCAGGCAGAAGCGGGGGCGGCCTGCGCTTCTGGTCCTGGTAGGGCGGAGCCTGTGAATCCCCGGGCAGAAGGAGGTGGAGGTGTCCATGGTGGTTCGCGAATTCGTCCGTGGTTCTACACATACACGGGCACACACACACACAGACACACACAAGCGCGGGCATATACACACGCACTATGCACACAGTTAAATAAATAATAAAAAAAATTTTAAAAATTAGGACATAGGGGCTGGAGAGGTGGCTCACCTGTTAAGCCTCTGCCTCGCAGGCGGAAGGTCCTGAGTTCAGATCCTAGACCCCCACTTACAGACGCCGGGCGGAAGCGGGGGCGGCCTGCGTTTCCATCCTAGTAGGGCGGAGCCTGTGAATCCCGGGGCAGAGTAAACGAGGAGGAGGTGGAGGCGTCCATGGTGGTTCCCAAATTCGTCCGTGGTTCTACACACACATACATATACACACACGCACACACACATACACGCACAATTGAATAAAAAAAAAATTATGACATAAAGGCAGGAGGTGGACATGCTAGGAAAATGTCCAGGGGAAGCGGGAGGGAAAAAGGGGTAGCTGTGATCAAAATGCATTGTCTACACATATGAGATTGCAACAGAGTAAAAATAAAAACAAAATTAATTTTAAAAAATAGGACAACATGGGGCTGGAGAGGTGGCTCAGGGGTTAAGCCTCCGCCTTGCAGGCGGAAGGTCCTGAGTTCGGATCCCAGATCCCACGTATAGACGCCAGGCGGAAGCGGGGCGGCCTGCGTTTCTGGTCCTGGTAGGGCGGAGCCTGTGAATCCCGGGGCAGAAGGAGGTGGAGGCGTCCATGGTGGTTCGCGAATTTGTCCGTGGTTCTACACACACAGACACACACACACAGACACACACGCGCGCTCGCACATACACACGCACATGCGCACAGTTGAATAAATAATAATAATAATAACAAAATTTAAAAAGGGGCTGGAGAGGTGGCTCAGGGGTTAAACCTCTACCTTGCAGGCGGAAGGTCCTGAGTTCGGATCCCAGATCCCACGTATAGACGCCAGGCGGAAGCGGGGGCGGCCTGCGCTTCTGGTCCTGGTAGGGCGGAGCCTATGAATCCCGGGGCAGAAGGAGGTGGAGGCGTCCATGGTGGTTCGCGAATTCGTCCGTGGTTCTATACACACACACATGCGCACACACACGCGCGCGCACATACACACGTACATGCGCACAGTTGAATAAATAATAATAAAATTTAAAAAAAATTAAAAAAAATAGGACAACATGAATATCAGCACATGCAGAAGAGGAAACAGAGCTTTGTCATGAGACAGACACTTGAACATCCAAGGTGGTAGATTTTTGTGTCGTGCATATGCATGTGCGGGACAAGACAGTGCTGGCTTGAGTATGCTACAACATGCATGCGGAGGTCGGGGACAACTTTCAGGAGCTGGTTCTCATCTTCCACCTTGTTGAGGCGGGGTCTCTCTTACTGTTTCTGCACTCCTTGTATTCCTGGCTAGCTAATCCCCCCACCCTCACCCCTACCCCCCCACCCCCCCACTCCCGCTGAATCTTCTTTCTCCACCTCTATCTCACCATAGAAATGCTGGGACCACAGATGTGAATCATCACATCTGGTTTTCTGTGGGTTCCAGGGATTAAACTCAGATCAGCTTGCACAAGCGCTTTTACCCACTGAAACATCTCGCCAGCCCAACACTTTTTAAATTCTTCGTAAATGAATTCCCTCAGGGTAAACCTTATTCAGAATCCTGGCATACAAAGCCGTTGATGATGAGTTGAAATAAGGAATGAAGGATCCATGGAAGATCCACGTCATCATGTTGGGGCACCAACTGCAAGGAAAGCCAAAAGGGTAGACAGAGCACACAGATTACACAAGAGTGATATTAGGAAGCAGAAAGGGAGAACTTTAACTCTGGGCATGCCAATGGCGTTTGAAAATCTAAAAGTTTAAAGAAGCAGAAAGAGGGCTGGAGAGATGGCTCAGGGGTTAAGACTCTGCCTCACAAGCAGAAGGTCCTGAGTTCAGATCCCAGGTCGAACGTAAAACCTCCAGGAGGAACCAGCGACTTGTACTTCTGCCTTAGTGGTCCTCCACAGGGACACACAATGCCCTTTGATGTGCATGCGCGTGTGTGTGCGCACACACAATAAACAAATAAACAAACAAACAAATAAATAAATAAAAAGAAGCAGAAAGAATATGGAGGAGTCACAGTGAAAGAAGCGCTGGGGAAGTGGAATCTCCGAGCCATACCGATGCTCCTGGTGAGTCGGGAGTATGAAGCCAAAGCCCAGCCAGCTGGCAGGCTGCTTTTCTCCGGTGATGTTGGCAGCCCCTCGAGGAGCAGCATATGGCAGTGATTATCTAGGTTGGGGACTGACACAGCAAGTCCGATGGGAGGTCAGGACATGATGATCTCCGGAGCCTTCAAGGACGTGCTAGAGACAGCTGCCCGTCGCAGGCCCTGTGTGCTGGGGTAGACAGCAGGGCTTCTGCGGCGCGCAGGAACCTGCTTCTTCGGCTGGCACCACCGAGCACACAGGCGGCTTTGAAAGATGGGCTGACATTTTGCACTGAGAGTTCCAGAAACTTTTTTTCTTTCATTTTTGGAAACAGTAGTAAGGGCTGGGGAGATGGCTCAGTTAGTGCTTCCATTCAAGCATGAGAACCTCAGTGAAGCCCACATTAAAAAACTATATAGTGGTGTCATGCACTTATAATTCTAGCACTTGTGGGCAGAAACGAGAGGCTCCCTGGGGCTTGCTGACCAGTCAGACTAGCTGAATCGACAAGCCCAGGGTCCCAGAGAAAACCCTGTCTTAAAAAGAAAGGCAAGGCAAAATAGCTCAGCTGGTTAAGGTACCTACATGCTAACGGGCATGTAGTTGGATCCCCAGAGCCTACAAGGTGGAAGGAGAGAATAGGCTTCCAAAAGTTGACCTCTGACCTCCACATGAGTACTGTGGCATGTGCATAACTTTTCTTCCCACCTCTCTCTCTCACATCAACGCATCAGTCAATCAATCCATAAAATATTAAAAAAAAAAAAAAAGAAAGTGCACAGCTCCCAAGGAACAAGGGAGGTTGACAACTGGCCTCCACATGTATGCACACACGCATGCACCCGCATACATGCAAACACACAAATCAAAAAAGAAAAAGAGGTTGTAGTGAAATGTGTGACATAAAATCTGCTTTTGTATGAACAAGGGGGTAGGCATATTAATTTCTTGTGCAGATCTCGCCAGAACTTTGCCATCATCCCCAGCTAAAACTCAATGGCTCTTACACATAATAAATTCTGTTCTACTTTCCACCCGAAGTCCTAGGCTGGGAGAGCTGGCGAGTCCTGTAGGATTCAAGGCAGGGACCATTCCAGTTGGGGGGAGGGAACCACGGCAGGCTTGGGAAGTGCTATTCTGGTAGGCCAACATGCACACACAGCTTCGTGAAGTGTGTCATATGTAGCAGCTATGATTTGGGCACCCAGAAGCGTGGAGCTGGTCACTGAATAAGGCGGCGAGGCTCACCGCATCTTCCCTCGCTGATGCACGTGTGTCAAGAAACAGGCTTTGGAGCCAGCCAGCCTTCTGCTACATAACATGTCTTTTTTTTTTTTTTTTTTCTGACAGTGTCTTACTAATGTAGCTCTGTAGCTCTGGCTGGTCTGGAACTTCCTGTATGAAATCTGCATTCCGAGTGCTGGGATTTTGGGAATGCACCACCGTGCCCAGTCTCCCCGCTGTGTCTTAGCTCCTGCTCAACACCCTCCTCCCCAGCTCAGCGTCCGCTCCTGGAGGTGGGTAAGAAAAGGATTTCGAGGTGCTGAGCACCCAGCAGAATGTCGGGAAGGGGCTTCCAGTCTTGCCTTCCACGGTTTTTTTGGACTTTAAAGAGCCGGCTCTCTGGCATCTTCCCAGGTAACGCTAAGCTACCCAGAAAAAGAAACAGGCCTTCTAGTCATGAAATAAGCTGGTGGCAGGCACAGATGGCAAACTCCGAGTTCCCGTTTTATTGGTTTATGAATCAGAGGCCAGATCTGCTTTGCAAGTGCGTGTCTGAGTTATCAGCAATATATCGCTGTAACGAGAGCCCGCGACTCGCTGTTCAAGATTAAAGACTATATGACAGAATGGTAATAAGGTGAGTTGATGATGCTGCATTTGTCTGGTGTGACGCCCCGGCGCTAGCTCTGCACGCTTAGTCTCCCGGTCATACAAAACACCTGCCTGAGACCAATAAGAGGCCACTTGTGTCTGGATATGCCACATGCCCCCCCCCCAAGACATAGTGGAAATCTGGAGAGATGTGATGGGGAGTCCATCTGCTTGGCTGTGACTGGACAGTCGTTCGTCCAGGCTGGATGGACACAGCTGAGAGGAGCTGGGGTAGATGATGCCTTGGGGGTGGGGCGGCGGTGACTTTGGGGAATAACTCGGCAGCAGAGGAGGGAAGGGGGTGCTGGGAAGGTGAGCGAGGATGCAGATGACTAAGCGTCACTCAAGTGCCAGGCATTATCACAGTGGCTGCAATGCCAATTTGGGGACTCTCACGGGAGCAACTGATAGAGTGGAGGTCTGTGAGCTGATAGCTGGACTCCGTCAGACAGCAGTTCCAAGGCCCCAAATTCCTGAGAATTTGGTACCCAGCTGCAGCATTGGGAGAAGGTTGCCCTAAATCAGGCTGTGCTGGTAACTTGCAGGGGTCAATCTGACAATTGAGAACTGAGCTTTTGGCGACATCTATATAGAATTATTTAGTTAAAGTAAGTTTTTGAGTAAGTCTATTAGAGAATATCTAATTGGATGTGGGAAGACTCAACCCATAGTAAGTGGGACTATTCCCTGGACAGGTAGATAAGACGGAGAAATAACTTGCTGACTTTGTCAGGCCAGAAAACTAGAATTTGCCCTCTATCAGTTTTTTCTGTGATGTGGTGTAGCCAGTTTCCTCAGTCCCTGATGGTAGCTCTCCTCCGTGATGATGACCTATAACCTAGAATCATGTGCATGAATCACCCCTCGCTCCCCATGTTAATCCAGTTATGCATTCACTACAGCAGAAGAGTACTAAGGTTCAGGCTACTTAGTGCACCTGATGAAAATGCTCCTTCTGAAGTCCGGTCCCAGGCCTACCTCTCCTTGGACAAAGACTAAGAATCTACACTGTAGCAGTTACCTGCATGGTTGCTGATAAAACCACCATCAAATGGCTTAAGGGAACAAAGGGTTTATTCTCTTACAATAGACTGGTTACAGTTTCTTGTCCAACTTTGCAGGAGAGCTCACACCAACACCAAGGTCAAGAGAACTAGCCACACTATCTCTACATAATGGCTGAGAGAAGGACGATTCTTACTTGCCAGACCAGTATGTCTGGCCAAGTGTACGCAAGGATGCCAACTTTCTCAGTCAGCTCTCTGTATTTTATTCCAGGGCCTAGTCCCACCTACCATGGGGTGGGCCTTCCCCATCAGCTAGACAATCTCTTTCAGGTTCTCTCTGGGCTTAACTCAACTACTAATTCTCTACAAATGTGCCCAGAGCTCAAACCCTCAACTGTCAAGTTGACACCTGTGCCCGACTATGACATATGTTTTCAGTCCTCCCTCCCCAAGTTAATTCCTATCATACCGAAGTTGAAGAATCATACAACTCAAGCCAATTAACCCTCTCTTAACCAGAAGTAGGATGATTTCAGGAGCCTCGGCAGGGCCATGCAGCTGCCATTACTGTATAAATAACTGAGAGAGAAGGAAATCCTCACCCTACCCAAAAGTAGCCCCTTGCACTGCCTCCTGACCCCTACAGATAAATACCAGCAGTCCTACCGGTCTCGGGACCAGATAGAAGTTGTATCATTTGGTGTCTAATGGACTCTGGCTTTTGAACCCTGGTGGGGCGTAATTGGACTCATTATTGAGATGACAAATGTCCCAGCACTTCTTTCCATGAGCTTTTCTTCAAGGAGCGTGAACTGGAACTCAGAGCTCATCTGTAGTCTGTCTTGGGCCCTCCACTGTAGCCCTGCCCTCAAAGTACCGTCACCCTCACAGAGCTGTGGGCAATGGAGCCCTCCACTGTTGGCAACCTTACCGCCATCCTGGTACATATTCTCCAGCCAAAGGACTTCTGTGAAATAAGTAAAGAAATGGTATGTCAGCTGCCACAGACCAGAGTCGCGGCCTCGAGACCAGGGCTCCCCAGGACCGGGCGGAGAACAGAACACACGCAGCTCCCTCTCGTCCGAGTGAATCCTGAACCCCTTTATTGAAACTTTCGTGACAACTTTTACAGAAAATTTTGGGGTAAAGAATGTTGCATATACAATAGATAATCAGCAAAATCACCTTCAGGGTGGACCCTTTTTTCAAGAACCTAACCCATTGCTTCAGGGCAAAGGCACTTAACAGAAACATTCTCTCAGTATTTCCAAACTTATCTAATCTATAATGTTTCACCGGATAGCTATGGGGCTGAGCCCACATTTTAACTGCTTTTTAAAAATACACAGAGGCAGAATGATCTCCTTTTGATTTTAGCAAGGAACATATTTTACAATTAACTATAGAAGTCCCCAACACCCCATAAGTCCCAGCGTGAGCTTTTGCTGTTGTCCTCTCCAGGTTGATACTCTCAGTCAGGTAGGTCAACATAGGCACCAGGCATGGCAGCAGGTTCTAACTTGGGAAGATGTATGCAGCTCATGTAATCTCTACTATCCAAGCTTAAACTACATCTCTAAGGGGGCCTTGACTTGAATACTCAAGGCCCATAAGCTATAGCTGGTTCTGTTGATAGAGCACTACTGAGGTATGCACTGAAGAAAACACTTAAGCAATATAATTATTAAAAGAATAACTTCTATAATAGCATCCTTCTATTCCTTTACTAGTAAGGTTGCTTGTGTCTTCCTTTGAGGAATTCCAGAAGCGTACTGCCAGTTAAATGACCCATCTGTGAACCATGCATACTCCAAACCTGGGGTCCAGTCAGGCCCCACATGCTGAGGGTGTCTCTTTCGGGGCAGAGGCGATCATTGGTGGGAGTGCATTCAGATGGTCCATCTCTGTGATTTCTCCTAAGAGTGCTGTTTGGGGTAGGAAAGACACGGCCCCCTTTGCTTCTGACATGGATTCTCTCAGTTTGGATTGCAAATACCATCTCCAGGGGCACTCTTGGCATCTAGACTTTCTGGCATGATGGTCTCTTCCTTGGCCTTCAGCCAGGGTAAGAGGGTATCACAGTTTCTTTTAAGGTTCTGGTGGACTGATAGCATAGTCTTATACTTCTGGAATTTCTGAGTTAGTACGTAGGTGGGAATTTTACCCACCTATGTTTTAAGACTCTAGAAGTTATTCTCTAATTTCCTTAAAATCAGTGCACACATTCTGGCTAACAAGTCTACTTATTGTAAATGACTAGACATGAAATCTCTATTTAGTATTTGACTAAAACTTAAAAAGCAGGCTTCTTCTCTAGAACAGAGAGCAGGAAGCTAGTTCCAAAAAAACTCTAAGAGCAGGTAAAGGGCTTTCCTAAATCCCAGAAGAATTCTTCCTGCCAGAGGCAAAACTTGAATTATCCCAAACAAAATCTAGGTAAGAATGCTTAGCACCTGTCCATGGGCTTTATTGTGACATATCGAAAAATTCCTAGCACTTGCCCATGGGGTTACTGTGACCTTCCCAGGGAACAGGCTTTAGGCCTGAACTGGGAAGAAACACCAAGGCCTGACAATTCCCATATTTTTCCTTATTTCTCTTAAATAAAGCCATGTCCTTTTCCCAAAACATATTACTTTGAATCCATCTTTTCCAAACTGAGACATATTCTACCAGATTAGTTGATAGGAGCGCGGCAGTCAGCTGTGATATACATCAACCCAAGGAACTGGTAGTGAAACTGCTATAAAGATGGCGCAGAAACCTAGCAGACTATTTAGCTGTGTGATTAAATCTATATTTTGAATGTAGAAGATAGCTAGAAATATGAAAAAAAACTACACAAGTATGAAAAGTAAAATGCAAATGATGAAACACGTGAGGGCTGCAACAGATGATCTTTCACTTTTTGAAATGTGCCATCTTTTTGCATGTGGTAGAACATATAATCCATCCCAGCACTTGGTAGGTAGAGACAACAGAGTCAGGAGTTCAAGGTCATCCTTAGCTACACAGTCTAAACTACATGACTCCAAAAAAATAAATAAACCAAAGCAAAAGCCCAACATAATATTAATAAACTGTACTCAGAACAGCAATAACTCCTCAGCAACCTCATGTTGACAGATCGAGTCTGTCCTCCGTGAGTCCGCAGTAAGCATGCTGGTTGGCAGTCAGCATCTGGGAAGGTCTGTCCTCAGCCCCAGGGCCTGAGCCTCGTGTTCAAACAGCTTGTTAAGGGCTTGCCACGGATGCCCGTGAAGAGCAGCCCTGGCAGCTGCCCAGGCAGCAGGCTCAGGGGCTGGAACCGCACAGGAGATGGAATCTGTAAGCGGCGGGAATCAAGCTCCAGCTTTGCATATGGGCAATATCTGTCGAACTTTACGTGCAGTGGACTTGCGCCTTGCCTCACATTGTGCCCCTCAGGGGCAGAACCCATCCTCCAAGTGTGGAAGGAGGGAAAGGCAAGCCTGAAAGTGCCAACTTCCACACAGCCTCAGAGGAGAGGGGAGGTGCGGTGGCAGCCCATAAATATCCAGGTGGAGACGGCTGAGCCGGCAGACGGAATTCGGAAGCACGTGGCCAGGCTGCATGAAGAAATGCAGCCAGGGAAACGCTGCCTGTCGGGTTTGCCGACCACAAGCTCAGCGAGGCAGCAAAACCCTCTCTCCTGGTGAAAGGAGGGCGGCGGGAGAGAGAATCCTGCAGCAGCATGGACGGCAGAATGGACACACAGGAGATGCCCAGACACGGGAACAGCCTGAGTGCCCAGGGGTGATGGGCGGAGATGAGCTGAGGAAGGTGGGGAAGAACTGCTTTCAGAGGGACAAAGCGAACAGTGCATCTCACTGCAACACTGCCCTTTCAGCCTCTGGTTTTTTTAAATTCATTTTTAAATCTTTTCTCCTTTTCTTCTCTTTCTTTTTTTTTTTTTTTTTTTTTTTTTTTTTGAGAATTAAGGTAGAGTTTATTAGAAAGAGAAAGGTTGGAACTCACAGACTCCAGACGTGGAGTGCCATGAGGAGCTAGGGCCCTTCTATGAGAAGCAGAAATAAAACAGAGCTCATGGCACTAGAGTGCCATGAGGGGCTAGGGAGCCCATGAGAACGCACAGTGTCTAGGCATGGAATTCATGAGGAGCAAGGAACAAGAAACAGACTCATGGCACTGGAGTGCATGAGGGGCTAGGGAGCCTCCAAGAGAAGTAGGCAGCTGGAAATGGACTCATGGCACTAAAGGGCCATGAGGGGCTAGATCGCCCCTCTTTCTTTTTTTTAAATTTTTTTTTAATTTATTCAATTGTGCATGTATGCGTGTATGTGTGTGTGCGTGTGTGTGTGTGTAGAACCACGAACGAATTCGGGAACCACCATGGACGCCTCCACCTCCTTGTTTACTCTGCCCAGGGATTCACAGGCTCCGCCCTACCAGGACCAGAAACTCAGGCCACCCCTGCTTCTGCCTGGCTTCTATACGTGGGGTCTAGGATCCGAACTCAGGACCTTCTGCCTGCAAGGCAGAGGCTTAACCCCTGAGCCACCTCTCCAGCCCCTCTTCTCTTTCTTTCTTGTCTTTCCTTTCTTTCTTTAATAATTTAGCACATATAATATATTATATATTAATTATATAATTAAATAATATACATCATATTATTTACATATGAAATTATATTATATATTAATTATATTTTATATATTATAATTATATATTATATGAATATATAATTATATATCATATATAATGTATAATAATGAGAGAGACAGAGAAATAGTGTCTTGCTATACAGACCAAGCTGGCCTCAAATTTGTGATCCTCCTTGTCTTAGCCCCCCCGTTCTGATGTGTACCTCCATGAGCAGTTTCATACAGGAACGCCTAATTCATGAATGTTATTTTGCTCAGTTATTCAGTAAGTCACTGTGTCTCTTTAATGATGAGGAGCATAAGCTAGGTGTGGTGACAGAAGCCCAAGGTCATCGTTAACTATGTAGCCCGGGCTGTATGAGACCCAGCTTCAAAAACAAACAAAAACAGGTTGCTGGGAGACGGCTGTCAGTAGAGCGCTTGCTGTGCAAACACAGGGATCTAAATCTAGACCTGTCAGCACCCAGGTAAAAAGTCAGGCACGGTGTGGTGGGTGCAGTTCAGAGGCAGAGAAATCCCTGGGGCTCATTACCCAAGCTAGTTCAACCAAATGGGAGAGCTCTGAATTCAGTGAGAGACCCTGTCTCAACAAATAAGATGGAGACAAGTCAACTTCCTCCTTGGATCTGGGAGGATCAGGGAGAAAAAACTACACTGGGGCAGGAGCTGGACAAGAGAAGGGGTTCCCCACCTGTGGTTTGCCCACTGCAGGACCACAGGGGCCTGGTCCTTTCCTAGTGCAGGTGCCATGAAGGGAGCCCCGTGGCCCACACATGGAGAAGAACTTGAGAGTAGGAGGAACGTGGTTGGATTGGTGAAGGAGAGGGGAGAGGGGGAGAGAGGAGGGGAAGGGACAAAGTCATAAACTCATTTTATTTGTACATCAAAAAAATCTCCATAAAAAGTGTAAAAAAAATACGGTGGAGAGAGGCAATAGAGGAAGACAACCAATGCGCACTTCTGACCTCCACGTGCATGTGAGCCCCGCACGCAATGAAACACATTTCACAAATGTTACCTTCAGAATTTTACAACAAATTCAGGTCAATCCTTATCGGACAATAGCTTCTGAACAACACTTCATACGACATACTGCAATACATAGGATGCAGCTAGTGCAATGCATAAAAGAGAGTTTATAGCTTGCATATACCTACCTACATTTATAAAAGAAGAGGGCAGAAAAAATAGCTCAACAGGTAAGGCATCTGCTTATGAGCTTGGCAACTGGAATTATCCCTGTCTGTGTGTGTGTCTCTCTCTAATAATCCCCTTCTCTTTCAAATAAATAAATATTAAAAAAGATAACTCAGTTGGTATAGTTCTTCCCTTGCAAACTTGAGTATCTGACTTCAATTTCCCAGATGCCATGTTCCAAAAAAAGAAAAAAAAAATGCTGCGAATGGCAGCAACTCTTTGTGATCCCAACCCTGAGGAGGCAGACACAGATAGATCCCTGGAGGTAACTGGCTAGCCAGCTGTAGCACTCAGCCTGCATGGTTGCTGATAAAATCACCATCAAGCAGCTTAAGGAAACAAGGGTTTTATTTTCTTATGATTGTCCAGTTACAGTTCTTAGTCCAGCTTGACTGGAGAGCTCATACCAACACCAGGGCCGAGGGAACTGCCCACACCATCACCACATAACAGCTGAGACAGGAACAATCCTTACTTGGCAGACCAGCATGTCTGGCCAAGTGTACACAAGGATACTGACTTCCTCAATCAGCTCTCTGTATTTTATCCACCTGTTCAAGACCTAGTCCCACCCACCATGGGCTGGATCTGCCCCATCAACTAGACAATCTCCTGTAGCTTCATTCTGGGCTTAATTCAACTACCAATTATCTAAAAATGTGCCCAGAGCGCAAACCCTCAACCATCAAGTTGACACTTGTACATAACCATGACACCAGCCTAGCCTGCTTGGCAAGTTTCAGGCTAATAAGAGACTCTGTCTCAAAAAATATCAGGGTGAATAGTGCGAGGAGCTACAACTGAGTTTATCCTCTGGCCTCAACATGCACATACATACACTTGCACACATATACACACCCACATGAGTGTGTGCATGTACACACACACACACACACACACACACACACACGATCGCACAAGCACATAATCCCAACACTTAGGAGGTAGAGTAAGGAGGATTATGAGCTTGCTCTCGAGGAAAAGGGACTAGGATGTAGTTGATCAAAACCCTGGGATCGGGGCTGGAGTGGTGGCTCAGAGGTTAAGCCTCTGCCTTGCAGGTGGAAGGTCCTGAGTTAGGATCCTAGACCCCACGTATAGACGCCAGGTGGAAGCGGGGGGGGGGGGGGGGGGGGCAGCCTGCGTTTCTGGTTCTGGTAGGGCGGAGCCTGTGAATCCCAGGGCAGAGTAAACAAGGAGGAGGTGGAGGCGGTCCATGGTGGTTCCCGAATTCGCTGGTGGTTCTACACACACACACACACACACACACACACACACACACACATACACACACGCACAATTGAATAAAAAAAAAAAACCCTGGGATCAATGTCTAGAAACGAAATCAAATCAGGAAAAATAAGAGGAACTAAACTCAAATTAACCTTAAGAAAAGAAGTAATAAAACTTAGAAATATGGACACAAGACCATCAGTGAAACCCAAACCTGCTTTTTTTAAAAAAACTACAACAAAATACAAAATTTTAGCTAGTCTTGCCAAGAAAAAAAAAAAAGACTTAAATTACTGCATCAGAAATGAAAGAAGAGACATGTTAATGACATTATGGAAAGAGAGTTGTAGCCAAAGCCACCAAAAGAAATAAAAATCTGAATAGACCTAGAACAATAAAGAGACTTAATTAGAAACTAATAAATAAACACCCACAGGGTGCTCAATGGTGCAGCACTTGCCTAAATTCAAACCTCAGCACTGTATAAAACAACACAGGCAAACAAAACAAGCAACCGCGTAGAAAATCCCCAGTGGTTTCAGTGGGAACTCTACCAACCTTTAGAGAAAAATTATACAAATCCTTTACAAGTTCTCCCAAAAGGTAATAGAAAAGTGAAAGTTCCTTAATCCATTCAGAGACTTGTATTAGACAGACACAAAATCAAAGCTATGAGTTTAGCCTTGTGATGTTCATCCCATAATCCCGACGCTCAGAAGGAGATGAGTACAAATTCAAGGCTGGCCTAAGATATCTAACAAGACCCTGTCTCAAAAGAAAGGAAAAGGAGGGTGGGGAGAGAAAAGGAGGAAGGGGAAAGAAGTAGAGGGGAGGAAAAAACAAAAACTGTATCCCAAGAACTTGGGCTTCTCAGATGTTATATAGATACATAACATCATGTATGCATAGACGGCATGAGAGTAGAAGTGATGTGGTGGTATTTGCTTCATGTTTGTTTCGTGTTCCTTTTAACACTGACTATTGCTATTGGATGAGCATATGACTATATGCTATTAGATCGATGTTCTAAGATGAGGTTAGAGTTCTTTTTTTAAATTCATCCATCGTTAGAATTACTTTTGGTATCCCAAAATAATTACAAATTATGAATAAAACAAGTGTTCATTTAAAAAGGAGTAGGTGTGAAACTGTTTAGAGAGACAATAGGGACTATTGGAAGGGAGAGAGGAGGAGGGGGGGAGAGGTTATACTCAATGTATAATACACACTTGCATGAAATTTTTTAAAGATTTAACACACATGTCACAAGACAAGAAGTATGGCTCAATATCTCTCAATCGCAAAGTCATTAAAACACTAGCAAACCAAATTCAGCTGCACATTAATCATATACCATGACCAAGTGGGATTTATCCTAGGAATACAAGCTGGTTTAACATCCCAAGTCAATTACCATAGTATATTACATCAATCAAATGAAAGACAAAAATCATATAATCATCTCCACAGACAGGAAAAGAAAACCCACATTGTGTAAACTGTAGCTTTTTTTGTTCAGCGTCGCGATGGGACCCAATACTTCCTGCGTGCTGGGTAAGTGTTCCATGCTAGAAGGCCAAAGAAGTGGGGTTCCAACACCACCAAAGACAGCAGCAACAGCAAGAAAAGTGGTAGCCGGGCTGGAGAGGTGGCTCAGGGGTTAAGCCTCTGCCTTGCAGGCGGAAGGTCCTGAGTTCGGATCCCAGATCCCACGTATAGACGCCGGGCAGAAGCGGGGGCGGCCTGCGCTTCTGGTCCTGGTAGGGCGGAACCTGTGAGTCCCGGCGGAGAAAGTGGAGGCGTCCTTGGTGGTTCCCGAATTCGTCCGTGGTTCTACACATACACAGACACACGCGCGCGCACACATACATACGCACACACGCACAATTGAATAAATAAAATATTTTAAAAAAGAAAAGAAAAGTGGTAGCCGACCAGCAGCGAGCTCGCACGGCAAGCGGACACAGGACAAAAGAAATAGCACTCCCCCCGTGCCCCTTCATTTCCTTTACCTGTCCACCACTGGAAAGACCACCCACTGTGGGCTGGATCTTCCATGTCCATTAGACCACGTCCTGCAGCCTTGCCTTGCTCCAGGGCTTTTGCTAACTGTCAATTCTTCACATTCGTGCCCCAAACTCAGACTGTAACTGTCAAGTTGACTATCGCATGGTGAATATGGAAAAGAACTGAAGACCAAGTCCCATGCAATAAATATGCGAGAGAGAGAGAGAGAGAGAGAGAGAGAGAGAGAGAGAGAGAGTCTCCCTCCCTCCCCTCGCTGATCACTTTCCTGTCAAGACGTAACCTGAAATTGTAAGTCAGTAAAAATCCCCTTGGTCCCCTAAATTGTTTGAGTCAGGAATTTATCATAGCAACAGAGTTACGAAACTAAGACACAATCTCTTGACTAAATAGGTAAGGAAAAAAAGCTCAGATAGATGTTTTAACTCAAAAATAGTTGGGAATAAGGATGAAAACGGTTTACTATGTGTTGGGTCTTTGGGTATATTATCCAATTTAATTCTCACAGACTCTAACCAGCAATTTAGTTAAGCAAGTGCAAAGTACCATTACGCAACCCAAAATAAAAATAAAACTGTTTAGATGGGGCTGTGGGGAAAACAGACGCCTTGTAAGCTGGCGGCAGCTGGCTGGAGGAAGGAACTTGGCAAAAAGAATATGTAACAAGGGCTCTGAGCTCAGGATACCTTTTCAAGCTTATCGAAGGAGGAAAAACTAACTGTTTCATATAGTCCCTGTAGTGCTAGCAATAAGCCTAAGGATCTGGAAGTGGCCCAAGTCATTGTAAAGAAGCCGTGATACATTAACACTTAGGAATGGACACTTAGCCATTAAAAATGACAAGAATGTGGATTGTGTTGATGCAGGCAATGTGATTTGTCCTGGTTGGGTTAATTGCTTCCTTTGGGGGACAGAATTTCAGCCAATTGGCTTAAGAAAAGGAGACACAGAGGCATATGATGGTCCCAAGAGTAACAGATGGAAGGGCTGACTGCCCAGCACACAGACAGTGTTTTTAAAATTAATTTTGAATGAAATTTGACAATTTCATTCATGTATGCAATGAATACTAATTACCCCCACCCACATGCTCTACTGGCTCCCTCCCACCCCTGCCAACCCCCCACTCTTCCCTACGAATCTCTTTCCCACATTCATGTCTGTTTTGCTTTGTGATCTACTAAGTCCAGGCCAGAGTGACCAGGGGATCTTTTTGTGACTGACTTGCTTCTCTTTGCACATGCAGTTTTCTACCCTCCCTTTCTTGATCTGTAGATCAGTGGCCTGCACCACAGTGACTAATTGCTGCCTTCAGTTCACATGAACTTACAACTTAAGGAACGTCTCATTTAAGGCAGGACCCATTTGAAGGTGGACTGGACTCCTCTTCAGCTGGGATATTTGGTGGTAGGTTGTATAGTGTTCTAGAAAGGCTTAGTTTGAGTATGCTTTTCAAAACAAAGCACCCATACCCCCCAAAACTCAGGGAACATAGAGGAAGAGAGGGCAGAAAGAATGCAAGAGCCATGCTATGAAATGTTGTCTCCTGGACATGACATGCCTGTGGCACACAGACTCACAGGACCTGTGGCTACCTGCACAAGGTCTGCAAAAAGATCTAGCCAGTCAACATTCCAGCGTGGATAAGGAGGGCTCAAGAGGCGTCATCCCTAGCAAGGAACAGTTGTGCCTTCTGAGGAAGGAAGAGTCATTTTTCTTTGGGTTGCGACCATTGGTATGTCGTCCTTGATATAGTGGTTGGTTACATGCCCGTGCATATGTGGGCAGCACACTGAGACACAGTGGGCTATTAAAAAAAAAAAAAGGACATGAAGGTGGGAGGGGGAATGTGTTGGGGAGCTCAAAGGAGTGGAGGGCTTGGATGGATATGTTTAAGATATATTGCATACGTGTATGAAGGTGTCGAAGAATAAATTTAAAATATTATTTTAAAGAAAAAGCAGAAAGATCCTGAGGATTTATATAAGGTGGATAAGGGAGGGAAAGACATTTTCCTCAGTGATGTACCACTGGTAAGGTGTTCGTGCTCCTGCAGAGAACCCTAAGAAAACTAATTGGAACACACGTGCACACACACACACACACACACACACACACACACACACACACACACTGTTGCAGTTCGCCTGCATGGTTGCTGACAAATCACCATCAAACGGCTTAAGAGAACAAGGGGTTTATTTTCTCTTACAATTCCTGGTTATAGTTATTTGTCTATCTTCACAGAGAGCTCACACCAGCACTAGGGCTGAAGGAACTGGCCACACCATTTCTACATAATGGCTGAGAGATGGACAATCCTTACTCGGCCAGACCAGCACGTCTGGCCAAGTGTACACAGGATGCCAACTTTCTCAATCAGCTCTCTGTATTTTATTCCAGGGCCTAGTCCCACCCACCATAGCTTGGGCCTTCCCCATCAGCTAGACAATCTCCTGCAGGTTTGCTCTGGGCTTAACTCAACACTAATTCTCTACAAATGTGCCCAGAGTTCAAACTCTCAACTTTCAAGTTGACACCTGTGCCCAACCATGACACACACACACACACACACACACACACACACACACCCCATAGAAGTAGAAAGGAAAATAGTTGGGAAAAGGAAAGGGATCAGCAGAAAGACAAGAGAAGGTAATGGGCGTGAACATGATCCAAATATATTATGCATATGTGTGAAATTTCATGATGAAACCCATTATTATGCATAATTACATATGTTAATAAAAGCAATGCAAATAGCATGTTTGCATCCATTTCTGTCTCGTGGGATATATATTAGCAAAAGTCAGGAAGATGGGAATGTCACCTATAAGACAGATATTTATCACATGCCTTCTTTTCTGTAAAATTCCTTGCATTCTTAATTTTCAATGCATTTCAGCTTGTACAGAGTGATTTTTTTCCATAAGTATAAGGAGATAAATGCTCAACCATCACTGGATTGCAAACTGAACAGGGATCAGACTTGGATGGTGGGTTTGGAATAATTGCCAAAAGCTAAATGAAGGCGGAAAGGCAGCTCCTGTATGACAGTGAACCTGTGTTTACCCAGGGGTAGTTCCTTTCGCGTTCCCTAAGCCTATGCTCTCAGGAAATGGTCCCTTCTCACACTCACACATGACTAATTTCTGGTTTGCAAAATACCTTGCACATGACATTCTTTCTCCATGCAACCTAATGTTTTGTAAACTTAATGTCTGTGTGATGGGCGAGTATATACATGCGTATACATGTGATGGGTGACTGTATGTGTGTGCGTGTGACACCTTTGGGTGTGGCTCCTCACGTAGCCCCCTTATCTTCGCCACTGCCATGAAAATCAGTCTGGCTGCCCGCCACGTGCTAGAGACTCTGTGTCTGCTTTCCCACAAGCATCCTGAGATCACAGACATTTACATCACTGCGTCGGGCTTTTATGTATGATCTCAAACTCAGGTTGTCTGTCTAGTGGCAAACACGTCACACTGAGACATCTCCCCACGTCCCTTTTTAAAGGAGTCATTTGCGAGGCTGGGCCCGGCCGAGTGAAGATGGGTCACAGGTTATTAAGCAATACATAGTCCTGTCTGCTTTCTTCTGACCGAAACATGCATCTCTCCTCCTTGGTGAAATCACCACGTCTCTCTCTCCAAGGCCAGATCATACCCTCCATGGAGCCCCCTCTAATTAGCTAGCCAAAAAATTGATCCTGCCTGGGTTCCTTCAGCACGTTCGATCCTTCTATTACAGCATATCTTGCTCTGAAGTTAGGAATGGACATTTGTGTCATTTCTTAAGGACAAAGAGCAAGCTTAATTGTCAACTCAATAAATTACTTACCAAATTGTTGATGCTTAATAAAGGCTTGGTGACTAGTTGAATCATTTGTTTATTGTTGCTTGTAGGTTCCTTAGCCGATAACTAGGGAAGAAATATCAGGACTGCTTACTGCGATCTGCCTACATCGGCTTAGACGTCCCAGGTCAGCGGGTGCACAGAGAGAAGAGACAGCTCCCTTCATGTCTCGGAGGAACAACACTTCCCAAAGAGCAGGAGACAGAGGACATGGTGTTAACAACTGGGAAAAGGAGATCGGGTTTGGGGTTACAAGACTTTCCTCCTCTAGACACCCATCTCTCATCTTTTCTTGTTCTTTTTTTTTTTAAATTCAATTGTGCATGTGTGAGTGTGTGCGCGTGTGTGTATGTATGTAGAACCACGGGCGAATTTGTGAACCACCATGGACCTCCTCCACCTCCTCCTTGTTTACTCTGTCCCGGGATTCACAGGCTCTGCCCTACCAGGACCAGAAACATAGGCCGCCCCCACTTCCGCCCGGCGTCTATACGTGGGGTCTAGGATCTGAACTCAGGGCCTTCCACCTGCAAGGCAGAGGCTTAACCCCTGAGCCACCTTTCGAGCCACCTTTCCAGCCCCCCTTTCTTGTTTTCTAAATGACGACTTGCTCAAGCAGAAACCGAGCAACCGGTGTAAGAAGAAAGATTCATACATTTTCCTACTGCGAGTCAGGATGAAACAGAGACATCGGTTCCCAGTTGTGCTGTTGTATCCGTTGGCTTTAGATGATAGTTGTTGTCTTGCGGTTCTACAGGTCAAGAGTCAAAAGACATTTGGGGGGAGGGGGCACTCAAGGGGTGTGCTCGCTGGCTCCTGCTGGAGGCTGGGCTGCAGGGAAAGAGCCCAGGACCTCTCCAGCTCCCAGAAGCTGTTCACAGTTCTTGACTGGGGCCTTACCCCCACATTGCCTTTCCTTTCTTTGCTCCCTTCAATGTGCCACCTTAAAACAAACTAACAAACTTGGGACTGAAGACATGGTTCAGGGATTAAGACTTTTCCTGGCAAGCAGAAGGTCCTGAGTTCAGATCCCAGGTCCCATGTGGAAACGGTGAGGGCCTTTACTTCTGACCCTGGTGGGCGGAGCCTGGGAAATGCCAGAGCAAAGCAAAAAAGAGGTAGAAGCAAATCAGGGTGATTCCTGAAGTCACCGATGATCCTTCATACAATGCCCTCTGATACACCCCCCCCCACACATACATACACACTAAAGTTTTAAAACAAAGAAACAGAAATGAAAATAGAACATTGTAAATGTCCTTGCTGTGGAAAGTGACTGCTGAGGACACAACCAGATGTGTCTAGGCTAATTCTCTGTCAGGGTTACAGAGGGACTCGCAGATTCCACTTACAGTGAGCTCCAGTGTTACCCAGGACAATACACGCATGAATTCTGAGACATGAAATGCATGGTGTACTTGTATGAAATGCTTATCCCTGTCTGGATTTTCCTGTTTGCACATATGCTTCTTTCTCATTGTACCTTCTACGACAGAGTAGGTGCCTAAGGCCTACTTTGAGAGGGCACACACGTGCACAACACACTCCTGCCTTTCACCCATTAACAAAGAGCTTACAATGAAGGGCCCAGCATTCGAGTCCCTGTGCACCCAAGGGTAACCTCAGAAATTATCCAGGATTGCTCTATCTCCTCTTTGCTTTGCTCTGGAGTTTCCCAGGCTCTGCCTTCCAGGACTGGAAGTGCAGGCACCGCCATTTCTGCTGGCAGAAGGCAGAGGCTTAACTTCTGAGTCATCTCTCTAGCCCCCAGAATTCCATTATTAATGAAATAATAGAAAGTGATTTTGATGTGTAATAAATGCCACAAGTTCATATTATAAAGGGAAACGATAAGTAGACTCAACAGTTTATTATTTTCCCTGCAGAGCTAAGAATCTGATTTTTTTTTGTTTGGTGCTGGGGATACAGCCCATAGTCTGTCACACACTGGACATGTACTCTAAGCACGTCCTACGTACATGTACATGTACTTATGTAGCACTGAGCTACACTTTCTAAGTAGAACATAATTTAAATGTGAGGGTTATGAGGACATAGTTTGAGTCTTGGCAGTCCATTGTAACCCCCCCCCAGCTCTGCGTAAGGGCCAGAGTTTCCCCTCCTCTCAGGGGTACTTGGAGCAGGGCATAAAGTGGGTGCTGCCAACAAACTTGCTTATCTGGACTTTGCTTATAGCCAGTTACCTTTGATTTAGTCCCCATCTTCCAGGGGTGACCTAGCCACCTCCCTGGAGGGTTTTCCTCGTTAAGAAAGGTGGGCGAGAGGTTGGTGAGGTGGCTCAGGCAAGTTAGGGTCCCTGCCATAGAAGTCTGATGGTCTGAGTTCCATCTCTGGAGCCCACATGGTGGAAAGGGAGAAGTGACCCCTGAAAGTTGCTTCTTATCTCTACAGGTGTGCCCACATTCACACATGCATGTACACACACATGGGTGAAATAAATTTAAAAAGTAGGTGGAGTTATTTTGCCCTGAGGCTTCCTCTGAATTACATGTTATTAATTAAAAAATTTTAAAATATTGTTGTATGTAGCGCCATATGCACCACAGCATTTTTTTATTCAATTGTGCACGTGTATGTGTGTGTGTGTATGTATGTGTGTGTGCGCATGTGTGTGTGTGTGTGTGTGTGTGTGTGTGTGTATGTGTGTGTAGAACCACGGACGAATTCGGGAACCACCATGGACGCCTCCACCTCCTCCTCGTTTACTCTGCCCAGGATTCACAGGCTCCGCCCTACCAGGACCAGAAATACAACCCCCCCCCTTCCGCCCTGCGTCTATATGTGGGGTCTAGGATCTGAACTCAGGACCTTCCGCCTGCAAGGCAGAGCCTTAACCCCTGAGCCACCTCTCCAGCCCCGTACCACAGTATTTATGTAGAGGTTAATAAAGTCGGTTCTCTTCTTCCACCTTTATATGGGTTCTGGGGATTAAATTCAGGTCATCGGTCTTTCTGTCAAGTGCCTTCATCTTCTAAGCAGCTCACTGACTCGATTATAACATCTTAAAGATTTACTGGGTCTTTGAGATGGCTCAGGAGGTAGAGGTACCTGTGCCCAAACCTGGCACCCCGAGTTTGATCTCCAGCCCCGTACATGGTGGAAGGAGAAAACTGACTTCTGAAAGTGGTCCTCTGACATTCACATGTGTATTGTTGGCATGGGCACCTACATACAAAAAGACACGTGCACACATGCACACACACACACGTATACAATTCTTTAAAAAAATTTTTAAATTACATTTATTATTGGGGGCTTGCATGCCATAGCACATATACGGAGGCGAGAGGACAGCTTTCAGGGCTTGGTTCTCTTCTTCCTCCTTGTTTTTGAAGCAAGGCATTCCAAACACTCTAGAGAATGATTTGAGTTTCAGTGCATAGCAAGCAAAAGTAAAAGAGCAAATAGCGACGGAGAGAAGCAGCAGCCCGACGGCAAAGCACCATTGAATCAGACGCTCACAGCATCCTGTGGAAAGCAACTGCGGAGGCCCAGCTAGAAGTATCTTGCTGGAGTTTCCGCTTGGTGCATTTCCAGATCCACCTTTCTAGGGACAGGTTTCCAACAGGAGCAATTTCTCCGTGGATGAATTTTCCACTGCAGCTGCTGTTATACTGCAGGATAAACAGTAGTAACGTCGGTGGGCCAGATGTTCTCATAGACACCATGCTTATAAGACCTGTAGCCACTTGTTCTCTCTCTCTCTCTCTCAACACACTTGGGTCTGAAGTGGGGGTGGAGGAGCAGCAACTGCTTCCAGAGCAGCTTCCCAGGGAGCTCACACAGCACAGGACAATTTACCAATTGCTTCTGCCACTGTGCTATACGGCTTCCTTCTTCACCTGCGACCCATCTGGCCACAGGAGTGCTAGGATTACAGACCTGCCGCGTCAGCTTTTTTACGTGTGTTTCAGGGCTCGATCTCAGATCGTCAGGTTTGTACTGCAAGCGCCTTTATCCAATGAGCCGCCTCCCTAGCACCTTGGTGCCAGTCATCTCTGCTGATTACGTGCTTGATCTTCCTAACTGGCTGGACTTCTAGTCACTGACTCACACGGCAAGCATGCTATATGAACACACGGCTGCTCATAGCACAGCCTCTCCTCCCTCTTTGTTCTGTGTGTGTGTGTGTGTGTGTGTGTGTGTGAGAGAGAGAGAGAGAGAGAGACAGAGAGAGACAGAGAGAGAGAGAGAGAGATGGACATACACACACAAAGAAAAAGAGACAGAGACTTTATGCTGCCCAGGCTGGCCAAGAACTCCTGGGCTCTCACCCCAGCCTCTAGCGTAGCTGGACTTGGGCACACGCACAGGAACATGCACCGTGCCCAGCTTGAAAGCATACCATCTCTTCAACGAGGGTCCTGTAAATGCAAAAAAAAAAAAAAATATGAAAAAGGAATAGTGACTTACTGTTCTGCCAGGCCAGCTTTCTGCCCCACAAACACTTGTATACACATGTAATTTACCCCCCCCCACACCCCTGGTGGGCAACCTGCCAAGTGCCCTGACTTATCTGATCCCAGGCTCGCTGGAGGCGCAATGCACCCAGAGTCCTTCTGCAGCAGAAGCGGAGCCCCGCTGGGTCCTGGGTCCTGCCCCATCTTGCTCTGCCCTGTGATAAATACCACGCGCTTTGCCTCGGCCTGTTCTGACCAGGCTGGTCCTGTCCTGTTCTTCCCAAGGTTCCTGCTGAGCACTGGTTTTGTGTAGCTTAGGGGCTGCTGGCGCCCGCATCAGCTCTACAAGAGCCTTCCACGTGCGCATAGTGGAGAAGGTGATCCCACGACACGGCCATCCAGGGAACCGCAACACGTGCCACTCAGGAATGGCCAACCCCAGCCGGGTTCTGGAAGCTCATGTATGGAAAGAGTCTGGGTCAAACCTGGGTTACCATATAGCAGCTTTGGAATTTTAAGATTACAGGGTCTTCGGTTTCTCCGTTCGTGGCACAGAAATGATAAGGCAATCCCCCACCACGACAGGTCTATTCTGTGAAATGCAAGAGAAATTAACAACATGACATTGATTTCCAGGGGTCTGACCATGTGCCTGAAGCCCTTGGCAGCCTCATCTGATGTCAGCTGGGCGTGGTGTTCTCTGTTTTTCTTAGTCCAGCTCCCGGGGGCCTGCAGGACAGCAGCCGCAGCTCAGGAGCCTCCCAGTTACTGTGGCGAGGTTTGATCTTGTGGATACAATGTGGCCGCCTCCTCCCTTTCCAAAGGAAAACCTTTGATCAGTAGGTGCTTTAGGTCCCTGCACAGAAGCAGAGAGAGTGGTGCTGGTATGGCGGCTCGCGCCTGAAATAGGAGGAGCACCCACAAGTTCAAGGCCAGCCTGGACTGTAGGGTAAGACAGAGAAAGAAAGAGAAGAAGGAAGGAGTGGGGCAGGGAAGATCAGGAAGAAGAGGAGGGACCAATGAGCTCCCCAGCAGGTAAAGACACCTGGAAACCCAAGTTTAATCCCAGGAACCCACATGGCGGAAAGAATCAATTTCCAAGTCATCTCTGATCACACTCAGCAAGCTAAGCGTGCTCTCGCTCCCTCTCTCTCTCTCTCTCCCGCTCTCCCTTTCTCTCATTCTCTCTCTTTCTTCCTCTGTCTCTTTCTCAAATAAATACAGAAAATAAAAAACACTTGAAACTGATATGCTTATTTTGAAGCACAACATAAGGAAAGTGCGTTCTCAACAGACATCAATTTTATGCCTCCAAAGGACATCTGGCAATATCTGCAGACATTTCTGTTGTTCTTCTCTGCATCTCTGCTGGCACTTGGTGAGTCGAGGTCAGGAAGGGCGCTTCTTACTTGACTATTTACCTGACCATAAATTTCAACAGTGCCTCAACTCAGAAGGGATCTATTTTCATTTTTTTACTACATCAGGATAGAAACACGTTTCGCCTTTATGTCTTAGAAAAGCTGGTCCTTCTGTGTGTTCCCTGGAAGAGAAGAGAGTGGAAATCCTGGGCTTCGAGGCATACACTCCTCCTGGGCTGAGAGGATCCGCCCGTCTGTGCTCTCTGGAGAGTGCTGTCAGAGTTACTCCCCGTCCCAACTGCACACATTGCTGAGAGTTACATTTGGCCTAAGTGTGTGTGTGTGTGTGTGTGTGTGTGTGTGTGTGTGTGTGTGTGTACCATTGGGGAATGAACCCAGGGCTTTGACCTTGCTAGGGACTAATTCTCTTACACAAATTATTTAAACAAAAAGCTGCTGAAAAAGACCTTATCTAATTTGCCTTTAGAAAATTCCATGAGATAAGCAAATGAACCAAATCATCTCAAAGTCACTGAATCAAGGTTTTTTTTTTCCAGTTCATTTTTCTTTAAGTTTTATTTATTTATTTATAAATTTATTTATTTACTGGTGTGTGTGTGTGTGTGTGTGTTGGAGAGTACTGTGTGTCCCTAGTGGAGCTGTGGAGGGCCAAGGATGACTTGGGGAATCATCCTGGATTGTTTCCATCCCTTCTTGCTTCTCCCTGGGATTTTTTTTCAGGCTCTGCCTGCCAAGGCCAGAAGTGCAGGCCACCGCCTTTCTGCCTGGCAGGTTTTTTACTTGGGACTGGGATCTGAACTCAGGACCTTTTGCTTGCAAGACAGAGTCTTAACTTCTGAGCCATCTCTCCAGCCCTGTTTCCTTCTTTTTAAAGTGTGTGGAAGCTTGTTAGGCATCACTGTTCCTGTCTGGTCTTTTCAGCTTCCAGTGTGACAGGTTTTGATGGCTGCCCTTCTTACCAGCAGAGCAGTCAACTTCTGTGCAAAGTAGAGACTGGAATAAAATAAAGCCTGAAAGAGGGGTGGTGAGAAGGAAGACAAGTAGAGAGAGAGAGCAGACACCCCAGAGGGGTGGAGGCTAACCCCACCCTGAATGTATGCATGCACATTGGGATGAGTGAATGTAAACGATGAGACTGGCCAGTCCTGGCACTGGCTTCGAGGACTTGGTTCCCCGACTCTTATCTTGGCCTCCTACGCTGCTCCCTAGAGCGCCGCTGGGCCTTACCCCGCTTCTCTGTCCCTCATCTTCTGGGTAGGTCTGGCAGCTCAGGTTTGCGGTGCCTCCTGAAACAGAATCCTGTCTCGATGCAGCACGCCTTCGGAAGGGAAGAGAGAATGTGGGAGTGAAATTCATGACCATGTGGTCACCCCCCCCACACAGGGCATGATCAGAAAGTATACTGCTGCTGTCAGGTCCATGCAGCAAGGACGTCTTAGGGTAAGTTCCAGACACAAGACATGACTAAGTCTCTACTCATTCCTCAGATGATAATGACTCAAATCATGAGGTGCATCCTTTGATTTCACATGAATTTCACATCCTATTGAATTTCACATCCTGTCAGCTTCTTTATAGCATGTGACTTGATCTTAAAAAATATTTTATTTTATTTGAGAGAGAAAGGGATACACATATGAATATCATCACAACGATGGGTGGGAGGGGTTGGAGGACAGATTTTGGAAGCTGGTTCTTTCCTTTTCACCATGTGGGCTCCGGGAATCAAATCAAGTTGCCAGGTCAATAGGTGCTTTGACCTACTGAGTGTCGTCTTATCAGCATCCAAATATTGATTTTTAAACTGATCTGAAATGTACAAAATATTTTTTCTGGAGTCATCTTTTATTTGGAACTCATTGCAGATGTTAAATGTGTGATTATAGAATCTCTGAGCCTACCACCACCCACTGATGTACGTTTGTATTAGAAATTCATAATGCTTCTGAATAACAGAATTGCTTGTCTTATTAAGTATGATTCACACTGTGTGTTGGGTGTGTGTGTGTGGTGTATGCTCAAGTACACCTGTGGTATAAAGGCAGGTGCAGGCGCTTTCGAGTGGCGTGAGAGGCCAGAGGATAACATCATGCGTCCTGTTCTGTCACCTCCACCTTCCACTGCTCTGTTCCCTGGAGACGGGTCTCTGGCTGAACCTGAAACTAGACTGGCACTGCAAAACTCAGTGAGCCTCTTATCTCTGTCCTCTACAGTATGCATGAACATGCCCGGTTTTTTATTTTATTATTAATTTTGTGTGTGTGTGTGTGTGTGTGTGTGTGTGTGTGTGTGTGTGTGTGCACTGTGTGTGTGTGCACTGTGTGCGCCTGTGGAGGCCTAAGGGTGACTTCAGGAACCACTCTGGGTTGCTTCTATCTCTGCTTTGCTTTGCTCTGGAGTTTCCTAGACTTTGCCTTCTGGAACCAGAACTACAGGCCGATGCCATTTCCACCTGCATTTTTACGTGGCATCTGGGATTCAAACTCAGAACCTTTTGTTTGCGAGGCAGAGGCTTAACCCCTGAGCCATCTCTCCAGTCCATGCCTGGCTTTTTGATGCAGGTGCTAGGATCCACATTCAGGTCCTCATGATGGAGCAGCAAGTTCTCTTACCTGTTGAGCCACCTCTCCAGTCTAAAGTCTTCATTTGTGATAGCTAGTTACAAGTATCCTACAACTCTGCTAACATAAATAAGAGTTTAATAAAAGCTTCCAAATTGCCCCGGATATATTGACCTTTAACATGGAGCTCATGATCCCAAACCTTAAGGACTTAACCTTTCCCTCTCCTAAAGTTCCCTAATCTTTGTTTTGGATTCAAGTCCTAGTGAGTCTGCCGACTTCCTGAATGCATGACAGTCAGTCAAGTTGTGTGCACAGCAGCGTTCTGTGTCAGTCAGATGGCAAGCGGGAGGACTTTACAAAACAGGTGTTGTGTGAGTGTGGGTCAGCCAGGCTCCTCCTGTCTTTGTTTCCCCACCTGCACCTTTCAAGGCCTGGGGATCTTGTGCCCCAGCCTCCCTCTAACTCCCATGGGGCCCCTGTGCTATGGCCATGGTCTTCCTTAGCAGCCCAGACATCTCTCAACCTGCCAGGCCTTTTGCTCAAGTTAACGTTTGTCTCCAGGCCTGGGGGTGGGGGTGGGTGTCCAGGCCCATTACATAAAAGCTCAAGCGAGTGAAAGAAATGGAAGAGATGAGGCCTGAAAACCCTTCACTCTTTGTTCTTCTGATGGGTGACAGGATAATTAGTCTAAATGAGATGCAGCCTCGCCCAGCTATATTTAGTCTAATTGCAGCGCTTTCTTTTCCCTGGAGGAGTCTTGGGTTCCTCCCCCCATAGATGGTCGAGCCAGAGGGGAATAATATCAAGCAGGCGGGTCACAGCAGGGCATGCTCAGAAGGGAGGTGGGGCAGGACAGCTCAAGAAACAGGGTTTGATTCCCAACCCTGCCACTGACTAGCCAAGTGACTGAAGACCCTTGATCCCTTCTGGCCAGTATTTGAGACGATCAAGTACCACATCAGTCCCTAGGGAGGATGATGAAGTTGATGTCATAGCGTTTACTTGGCAAGGATGAAGACTGAACTCAGGCCACACGCATGCTACCAATGAGCTACAACCCTGGTCCGCACAACAACATCTTCAGTAGGGTGTTTTTGTGAACTGCTGAAATATGATACCCATGTCAATGAATTGTCATAAGCCGCAGAAATGCTCAGCTCTCTTTTCTGAAAGGGCAAGTGCTGACTAACCCTGACATGCGTCTTCATCTTCCCTCCCTTCCTCTTCTCCGAGGTCACTGCCTCCATGATTTAGTGCTCGATAAGTACTCGATGGTCCCTGTCACTATCTTCAACCTAATAGTACAAAAGGACGTGCGTTGATTAAGCACACGGAAGAGAGTCAATGTCTAGTCCTTTTTGTATTGCTGTGGCAAAACACCCAGGCTGGTAATTTATAAAGGACAGAGTTCTGGGATTTGGGAGGCAGAGAGTCAAGGTAGGGTTAGGGCGATGGTTCCACTGGTAAGGTGCTCGAATGCAAGTAGGAGGAGCTAAGTTCTATCCTTAGAATCCAGGTGAAAGTCAGCCTGATGGGACACAGTTATAACCCCAGTGTGGGGCAACTATTCCTGGGGCTCTCTGGCCAGTGAGTGCCAGGCCAAGAGAGGCCCTGCCTCAAAATGAGACTGACAGCGCCTCAAGTTCTGCATGCACACATGCATGCACCCGCACTCATGAACAGACCCCCTAAACACACACACACACACACACACACACACACACAAGGCCTTGGCATCTGTTGGGACCTTCTTGATCTCTCCTCACACACCAGGAGGGCAAGAGAGAGCAAGCCCACTCCAGTGTGATTCAAATTCATTACATAAAATCAAATGCATGTAGCTTTTTTGTGTATTCTATTCCTCAGAAATCTGTTAAGCTCATGGCCACGTTTGCAGTATACATCCTCTCTCTTTCTCTCTTTCTCTTTCTCAAATTCAAAAGCTCAAATGAGAATTGGTGAGATGGCTCAGTGAGATAAAAGCATTTGTTGCCAAGACTGATAACCAGAGTTGGATTCCCAGACTCCACATGATAGGAGTGAATCAACTCCTACAGATTATCCTCTGATCTCCACGTTATGTGGCACACATGCATGCGTCCACACATGTACAAGTAAATAAACGTGTAAAAAATTAAAACCTCAAATCTTACCACTGCTAATAAAAACAGCCCATTGTTTTAAGTGACAGACTCTTTGTTCATTTCTAGAAACTGCCCAAGTCCACAGACCCTAGGCTGTCATTTTCTTAAATGGCACCACATAATAAAAGCACCAGCTTATTTCATGACTCAGCCACACAAATGCTGTTGGCTAAAATAATTACTATGCCTTGTACACAGCAAAAGTTTTTTTATGTAAAAACTCCCATTTTGCATTACATACTGAAATGCCAAGTGTTCAGACGACTCAGAGGGAGGTTGGGGAGGGGTCACACAAATGGATACTCTAGGGGATGGGAAGGAGGAAATGGGAGGTGCTGGTAGAGGAGGAGGGAGGGGAGATAAAAGAGAGGAAGGAAGGGGAAAGAGTGCTATGGGGGATGATGGGGAAGGGAGGGGGCAGGGAGAGGAGGGGTACCTATTGAGTTTGTATGATTAGTCAAAAAAAATGGTTTGCTAGAATACACCGATTTTTTAAACTTACTGCTAAACTCAACTTCTGACAGGTCAGCCATTGTGCAGGTCAGGCAAAGTCCAATTACATTCTGTGGGACCTGGGATCTGAACTCAGGACCTTCTGCTTGTGAAAGAGTCTTAACCCGTGAGCCATCTTCCCAGCTCACATGAATTTTTTTTAAAAAGAAAAAAAAAATTAACGAATTGTGCATAACAGGAAAGATTATAAGATCTCAATTCTTTCCAACTGATGTATGACATATAATTTCAATCAGTCCAGGAATGGTGACTCATACCTATAGTTCCAGCACTCAGAGTGCTGAGGCGGGGAGGATTTCTATGAATTTGAAATTATCCAGGGCTACCTAGTGAATTCCAGGTCAGCTAGGGCTACTGACCCTGTTTAAAACAAAACAGTGGGGCTGGAGAGGTGGCTCAGGGGTTAAGCCTCCGCCTTGCAGGCGGAAGGTCCCGAGTTCAGATCCCAGATCCCACATATAGACGCCAGACGGAAGCGGGGGCGGCCTGCGCTTCTGGTCCTGGTAGGGCGGAGCCTGTGAATCCCGGGGCAGAAGGAGGTGGAGGCGTCCATGGTGGTTCGCAAATTCGTCCGTGGTTCTACACATACATACACACACACACAGACACAGACGCGTGCGCACATACACACAGTTGAATAAATAATAATAATAATTAAAAAAAAATTTAAAACAAAACAGTAACAAAAAACAGAAGCGAGGACTGGTAAGAGGTTCAGCACCGAAAAGTACTTTCTGTGCAAACAAGAGGACTGAGTTCAGGTTCCCGGATCCCACATAAAATGCCAGGTGAGTATGGTGGGCCCGCCTACTATTCCAGCCCTGGAAAGGCCTAGGAATCCCTGGCGCGCACGCGCACGCACGCACGCACAGTGTGTGTGCAAAAAGTGAAAAAAGAAAAACAGAAAAAGTAATATCTCAACTGATTCTCCAACTCATAAACTGAGAATCTAATACAGCTCATTCAACTTTGTAAATAAAGAGAAAAGTTGAATGAATAGTGCTACCTGATTTTCATACTTATAAAGTTGGAGCAAGTCAGGCACTATGGTCATGTTTCAAAAGTGTTCCAGTATATCAATGGAACAGAATCAAGTCCAAAAATTAATTTGCATATATATATTTGATATATATATGTTTGATTTTCAACAGATGTGCAAAAGGCCCTCATTGAGCAAATGAATCTTTTCAACTGTGATTGGAACCCAGAGATCAAAATGCAAAGAAAATAACTTTGATATATACCTCCTCTGATGCACACTTCATGAAAGATATTTGCATAGAAAACACATGAAAAAATGTTCAGTAACACTAGTCACTAGGGAGACATATCACAAAGCCATTAAAACAACTCATACAGGGCTGGCAAGATATAGCTCAGCAGGCTCAAGCATCCGCTGCCCAAGACTGATGGGCACAATAAGCTCCTGGAGCCACATCCTTCTGCTTCCCAATGCTGGGGTTGCAAGCACATACATCTATGCTCAGCTTTTTTAAGTGGGAGCTGGAGATTCAAACTCAGGTCCTTGTGTTTGCATAGCACAGCCACCTGCACAGCCCTAGCTTATTTCCTGAAACAAAACCACTCAGAGAAAATACCAGATAAGTTTTCTTTCTCTACCGATCTTGGTTTCCCTTGTTGAAAGATGGTGGTAAAATATGCACGGAATGTATCGTCAGCCATTTTAAAGCTCGGAAGTCCACGCGGTGCACTCACATTCTGAAAATGCCTTTTTCAGTTTTTCATGTTTTTAATAGGAACTTTGAAGTCATTAAACACAACTCATTTCGTCTGCTGGCTTCAGCTCCTGGCTGGGATTTTGACGACTTTAGGTCCTTTCTATTTGTGCAATCAGTATTTGTCTCTTTGTGTCAGGGTTGTTTTACTTATGTCTTCAAGGTTGATTATCATCAGAATTCTCTTCCTCTTTAAGGCTGTCTAAGTCTCATGGTATCCGTGTGCTGTATTGTCCCTGTCATGCCATGGGTTTCCACCTTAAGACTATTGTGAATATTATCATGGATGCTGATGTACAGATTAAGAATAGCAGATCCTGTCTCCAAACAAAAAAACCTGTTTGAGTCTCTTTAGATTTGCTCCCTGGAGCAAAAAATAGTAATTCTGTGTTTGAGGACTTAAAGTCTTCAGGGTTTTGTTGTGAAACGTCCCTTGTGCTGAAGGCTTGGTCTCTCACTGGTAGTCTTTAGGTGGTCCAGAAAGCAGAAAGTGGGGCCTAGCTGGAGAAGTGGGTCATAAGTCATGAGCTGGAAGGGCGCACCTTGCCCTTAGTAGTCTCTTCTCCGCTTCCTGGCTGCCACGAGGTGAGCAGTTCTACTCCACCCATCAATTTTACCATGAAACATGGCCATGGAGGAACCTGGGAAGCTGAACAAATCCTTCCTGCATCTTCTTAGGCATTTATCACAGCAGTGAAAACGAGGTACCCCCAAGAGCCACCATCAAGGCACAAAGGTTTCCATTTTTCCTCATCCCTGCCAACGCTTTTCACTTTTGCCATCTTTATATTTACTTGAGGAAAAAAAACCTACTCAAGTCCTTTGTCCTTTTTTTTTTTTTTTGCATGTTGGTTGTTCTTTGTATATTTATAATTTATCAGGTGTGACAAATACTTTCCTCCTCTGGCTTTGCTTTTTCACTCTGTTGACAAAGTCCTTTGATGCATAAAATTTTAAGCTCAGATTATATTCTTCTTTTGCTGCTTTTCAAATCCTAGAAATCTTTACCCAATCCAGTATGAAACTCTTCCTGATTCCTTCTCCATGACTTAATTTTTCTATAAGATATACATTTGCTCCTGGAAATGATACATCAATTTCTGTTTATTCCAATTTTTTAAAAATCGAAAACCCACCTTAATTATTTCACTCAAACCCAACTGCCCAAAATTCCTTTTGTATCTCTTCGAGCTATTCCATTTCATGTCACAGGCTTCAGACTTGCTGAGTAGTCAAAGTTCTGTTTAAGAGACAAGTCAAAGGAAGTGCACTGAAGTCATCCATACATTTACACAACGCAGATTCATTGATATCAATTATAGGTGACAAGGTAAAAAAGAGATCCTCAGCGCCACATCCTGGAATGAAGAGAAACATATCATAGAATTCATATCGTGGCACACAGGCTATGTCAAGTTGTTGTTGTATAGTTTATCCCAACATCGTCTCTGAACCTGCTTTGTAACTTACCAGCAGAGAAGAACAATGAGATTTATGGTTAAGTTAAATCTGTTGGAATCAGCACCTATTCCAGCATTGTCAAAGGGCCCCGTTGACAGCATGTACAAAAACTGCAGGCATGTTTGAATGGCGCTCACTACCATCTTCACTCTGATCCCCCTTAAGACCAACTCTTGGAACCTTATTTCAAGCAGGAATACCTGATGCTTAGGAGACTGTTCAATTCTGTCCTTTCTCTACCCATAGATGAAAACTACCTCCAGTCTCCTTCAAGACCCTGTTGCTTCCGTGCCAGGCTTGGGGTGAACTTCCAGGAGACTGGAAAAGGGAGTTTGGCTCTGGGGTTGAGAATCAGGTCCTCCGTTAACATTTTTGGAGGTGAGCCTGCTGAATCTTCGGGAGTTTTAGCCACTAGATATCTGGATATATTCAGGGGTCAAGGTTTGGTTAAGTATTTGTGATGGGTCCCTTCACAACGTGCTGAGCCTCAGAAAAATTGCTGTGAATTAGCTGGTGGGAAAAATGACATAATCCTTCAAGTGACTAAAGCTCCAAGCTCCACCAAGTGGCGATGAAAAGAGCCAACTTAAACATTTACTTTTGAAATTCGGACTTGGGCTCAGACTGAGTTCATGAACCCTTTTTGAGGGTCAGCTAGAGGTTCACATTCTCAAGTACCAGTTTGCCATACTCATTGCACAATCAGGCAGAGAGGGGACAGGGCAACCAACAGGTAAGGCATCCATTAGACGTCCCATTCCTTTGCAAAAGAAAAGGCACAAGGCTATAGTAAAACTGTATGTCTTTATTCAACATGAGTCATTAAGATAGAACAATCTATGTGCCAAAACTTTATAATACATTCAACTCTCAAGAAGGTAGTTTTTAATACGACCTTTTACTGTTTAAAAGGAAAAAGTGAAAGTGAGGAGCTGAAAGGCAGTTTTCATCTGTCAAAGTGCAAAGCCTACATACACAAAGATTCCAAAGCGAACAAACGACGATTCCAAGGTTCTTTTTTCCACTGATTTCTCTTGGTGCTGGAGAAGGTCTGACACAGTGAGCTACAGAATTAGGATGAGTTTTTGAGGAATAGACCAAAGCACTTATGGTTAAGGAAAACGTTTTAGTTTCTAGAGATTCTTTTGCTATGTACTCTCATCTTGCAAAAATTCTAAAAATTTCATGAACTTTCCAAGAACAATTTTTTTAAAATAAATCTTTTAAAAATACTTTGAGAGAGGAAGGGAATAGGCATATATACGTCATGGTGTGCATGGGTGCATGTGTTTGTGATGGTCAGAGGGCAACTTGAAGTTAGTTCTCTCCTGCTATGTGGGTTTCAGGGATTGAAATCTGAGTCACTAGGCCTGTGTATAGGTAACTTAACCTCCCAAGCCATTTCCTAGGCCCATTTACCTTCTACTTAGTACTTTATCAGCGAATAAGCTATCATTTTCCAAGGCTAGCACTTATCTTTTTCTGAGACAGGGTCTCATGTATCCCAGGCTGCGCATGAACTATGTAGCTGAGAATGGTCTCTAACTTTGCATCTTCCTGCTTTCACCTGCCAGGATTTTGAGGGTGCCACCAAATTCATCTCTTAGCTCTTACGTTAACAAAAGGTAGCCAAACATAAGACTCTGGAAGAATCTGGTTTAGATTTGTTGGAATAATCATACAGGTTCAGGAGGGTCACTATTCAAGTCTCCAAACTGCTATTGCCAGAAAACCTTACCCTGCTGATTTGTGGGTCAAAGACCAATTTGGTTGTTTCCAAATTCTAGTTATCTGAAAACATTAAGACTCTGGTTTTCAGAAGAATTGACTTAAGACATGTAAAAAGACATGTGTACACCATACATTTCATAGGAAAGACATAGTTTGTGTAAAGTAACTTCTAAAGTACTTTGATGACTTACTGCATTGAAATTTTAATATTTACAAACATTTCTAAATTGAATAAAATTGAGTGATGACTAAAGTTGCTTTCATACAGCAAAAAGGAAGTCACGTTCAGACACAGGTAAATGACCCCAAACCCTGATTAGTGGCAAAAGCTACCACAACTCAACAGAAAACTCTACCTTAGGCTACAAAGCAGCTGAAATCAAATCCCATGGTACCCTCATATCAACTCAACATCATTTTAAGAGAACCAGGAATTTTTTTTAACAAACTACTTTAAAAAAATAAGGCACTCAACCAAATTTTACTTAGGTGCATTTAAAAAAACCACATCTCAGTTTAGCTTCTTCTAAGGCATCGTCTTGATGAGAATCATTTTTATTTCTGCTCTTTCACTTCTTTTTGAAGAACAAGGAAAAATGAATTTGAGGCTTCTGCTCAGGAGAACCTACTGTCTGGTGATAGTCCATCTCCACAGCTGATCATCTGGCCTTTTCAGGTTCCAATTGTCATTCTCGTTCTAAGAACATTCGAAGGATTCCCCTTTTAGTTCAAGGCTGAAAGCTACATGGAAGGTACTTATTCTCATCTTTACGTCTATGAAGGAAACCCAGTCTTCTGTGGAAGGTCACCAAGTCTAGCATATCTACCATTTCCTGGATAGAGCTGAAAATATATCACTTGGTGGAATACACTTAGCATCCCCTTGAAATGTGAATAGATACTTTGGCATACAGAATTCAATGATTTGGTTGAAGAGAAATAGTAAGGAAAATTCAAGAGTAAACACTAGTTAAAAATCTTTCTACCAATAAGTTCCAAAGAAAAAGAACTCAATACATTAAAATGAAAAGGCCCTTTTTATAGTTCTGAGACTTGAAGGTAGTGGGGAGGGAAAGGTGAAGAAGGGAAGATAATTTACATTCCAATAGAAAAGCAGAAAAACCAATGTGACCTTATCTAGTAAGGAGAAAAGATAGGGATGCAAGAATTCAAATGACGGGAAACTCCATTCCTTTTCAGCTACAAAGTGAAACCTTAGGTTCAAAAAATAATTCCTGGGCAGGTGAGATAGCTAGTGAGAAAGGAATCTGTTCACAAACTTCATGACCGGAGTTCAGTATCTGCAAGTCCACATGCTGGAAAGAGAGAAGCTTCTGACTTCCAAAAGCTATCTCCTGATGTTCGCTGTGTTCATCACACCTGTCTCCAAAACAAATACTGAAAAAAATTCATTAGCTTCATTTGGCTTTGAACAATGACAGGAAAACTGCCTCTCCCTCACTATATTCCAATGGTCTCAAAAAAAAGTAGCTCTATCATTATGGTTCATTTCCACAGTGCCTGTTTTCCATCTGGGATGATCTTCACTATATATTTTTTACATTAGTGTGTGTGTGTATACACATGTGATGGCCACAGGACAATTTGCAGGAGTTGGTTCTCTCCTTCCAACATATGGGTTCTGGGAATCAAAAAACTCAGGTCAGACTCTTGTCAACTTCATGCTGAAAGATCTCGCCAACCTGCTATTTATGTGGCTACTTTAGGAAGAACCTTTACATTCATGTATGTATGTATAAATGTGCACATGCATACACAATGTGCCCGTGGAGATCACAGGACAACTTGCAGGAATTGGTTCTGGGGATAAACTCATGCCATCAAGCTTGGTGGCAAGTGTCCTTAACTGAGCCCCAGGAAAAACTTTCTGCAGTTTTGTTTGCTTATTCTTGTGTAACTAGCACTTTGGCAGGTCTGGCTAAATATAGATGCCAATAAGCAACTGAATTAACATGATTTAACACAGAAAGCTAGAAACGTGAAATCCATCAGTTGAAGTAAAGTATGGAAAACGCAATGAGAACAGGTTTCTAGCTCTGTAAAGGACAGCAGTAGTCCGCATGCTCGCTGTTCTGGTAAACTGCTTTCTTACCCAACTATAGAACTGCACCTTAAGACTCCCACATCATCACGTGCACATGAGCTTTCACAAGGAAAGTGACCCATTTAAATAGTAGAGATGGAGTCTTTAAGGTCATGCTTCTGTTATGTATAGGAATGGATGCTCCCTGAGTCCTGATAAATTTCCTTTCAGTATGTCATGCATGTGCACCTGTGTGAAGGTCAGAGGTGATGTCAGGTTGTCCTCGTCAGTCACTTTGCCAGCTGCTTTTTTAGGCATTGTCTCACTGATCCTGGGGTTCCCTCGGCCTGGCTACCACAGCTGTCCCTTTCTCTGCCAGAGCTTGGGGCACAGACGTTTATGTGTTGTCACACCTGGCATGGCCTGGTTTTGTGCTTTACCTACTGAGCTTCCTCTCCAGACCCCCAGATGCCCCAACTCAATGTCTTTGGGTAACAACCACATGCTAGAAACTTAAAATTTTGGAAAATACTGTCTTTTAAAAAGTTGCTATCATTTCAGGTAATTTTTAAAATATGCCACTTCCCCTTTCCCTAGAAACAACCAGAGTCCAGCAATTTTGCGGAGAATTAGGTATCCACAATAAGGTCAGTTATGTGTCAGTGAGGTACATCTTAAAAACCCAGCCTTATCAATTTTTCTTTCAGTCCATAAAATATAAGGTTGGGAAGGGGACACATGGCTTTTTTTTTTTTTTAATCACTAAGCTATATCCCAGCCCAATATTAACTATTTTTTAAAGGGTAAGATATAGATCTTTATCTCCAAAGACCACCTATGTAAGTATTACTTTGTTCCTATATATCCTACACTTGCTTATCTTACATCCACGTGAGTTTTATTCAACAATCCAGGTGTGGCGTTTCTAGCATCTGGCCTGGTGCTGTGTCCCTAAGCCCGGAACACAAGTCCCACAATTCAGTCAAGGCCTAGAAGTTCCTCTTCACCACCTGTACCAGAGCTTTTCAACCTCTCCAGATCAGTTAAGCAAGACCTGGCTATGACACTCACTTCTTGAAGAACTGGAAAATATAAAAGTTTTCTCTGCCTTCAAAATGTTTTTTTCTCAGTAACCCTAGTGCATAGAAACGTGGCAGTAGTGACCACCTAATGAAGTATTGATCCATGAAGACAGAAAAGCCTGCTTCTACCAACGTACTTTCTTTCTTTCAACATATTTTCTTACTGTTCTTTTAAGCAAAAAATGAAAACGTTAAAATAGACTACTCTGTTTTTTCCACTTTTCCAGTGACAATTACAAAGTGAAGAGAAGAGATTAAGGGGGAAACCTGAGACAAACGATGAAAATAAAGTGTTTTTACTTAAGGTCTGATTTACCACCAAATTCTTTTATTTACTCTTTCCCACAGCTGTGGTAACCTTCCCATAAAAGTATAAGGCAACTATTGAGGGCCCACCCCATGCCACATTCAGATGTTTTAGACCTCAAGATTCATCAAAAACTACAAGGTTTTAAATTTCATTTTTAATTATCTTTTACTTAATAATAATAAAATGAAAAATAAGAATATATGAATACATACAATCTATATACATATATTTATTGCAAATACTTAAAATTCTTATTAAAATGATTTTTTTCTTATTTGTGAAAAAATATGACTTATTAAATGGTGTTGACACCAACTTCTCTGTACATACCCTCAATCCAATGTTAACAATTCCTTTAAAAAGGCAAAAGACACAAAAGTTTTAGCATTTACCAAACCAGTCTGTACAAACCTTATCGCCAGAGGGGGAAAAATAGCCTGTGGTAAATAAATCAATTTTATTTAAAAATAAAAAATAAAGCCCCAAACTATCCCCCTTATTGCAATTTTAGGGGAAATAATCTGAGTGTCTTTAGAGTAACTTTCTTTGAAATAATTTGTGCCTTAACAGTGAGGTCCTACATTAAAGATACCATATATGAGAAATTCATTCTTTCACTGTCATTTTTACATAGATATTAAAATATATATTACTTAAAATATATTACTGGAAAGTTATTCTTAAAATTGATCTTTAATAGTCGTATCAAATGTAAAGCATTAAAAAAAATAAAGTAACCAAGACTCTATATGAAGCTACTGCTTCAACTTTAGGAAATGTCTTACCTATTGTTTCTGTCCAATAGGTATGCAGGTATTGAAACATGTAGGAAAGGTCCCTGCCTGTCACCATGTTTCACTAAGTCTCTTTGGACTATTTTATAACTACATCTGCAAACTACCCGTGGCCAAGCTTTTCACTTAGCGCATTGTTTGTTGTAACGTGTTGGGGAGATGTTCCTCTCCTTGCTATGAAGTGATGTCAAAGAGAAACAACTCTGACACTGCTTGTGTCAATGAGTTTTGAAATAAATAGCAATATAATGACTAGAGGAAAACCCTCTTGTTATAACAAATCACTGAACCAAAGAGTTCATTAAGGGTGTCTAAGGCAGAGGAAAGTGGTAGTAAGCAATTAGAATAGTAACTGATGGGTTTTGAAAACATTGCACCTTCGCCTGGAAAGCAATGAGGTCTTCCTTTGGTTACTGCATTTGTGATGGATTCTACAGCACCCCATCTGTGTGCCTGGGAAAGTGCGCCTCCCTATCCCCAGGAAAACTTCCTCATGTGCCATTTCTTACTCTTCAAAAAGTTACACAGAATGCAGGGACAGTGTCTTGAGCACAGACTAAGGGCCTGAAGTCGGACAAACAACTCTAGACTATTTAGTCTTATTTTCTGTTTAATGGGATGAATTCTGATGACCCACAAACCTTTTCAGACTTGGGAATTTTCTAGACAACCTAGAACATCCACAAATGACACTAAGATGTTGTATTATGAATTCACTCTCTCAGTTCCAACCCACAGTGGAGGTTAGTTGGACTGGAAGCATATGCACCAGGTATGTCAACTAGCTCATCAGAAATTGCTACTTAAAACCCCCTAAATACACTTAGCACTTATTAACACATTTCAGAGCTTAAAGGTAAATTTAGTACAACTGCTTGAAAAGGTACTGGGGTATCAAACAAAATATAATTTAAAGGACCAGGTTTTTTCTGCTCACGCGTAAAACGAAATGATCCTTTTTCATCTGAAACCATAGTTTTAAAGCAAATTAATAGATTGGTATTTAATTACTACTTCCTATCTCAAGACAATTTTGTCTCTCATCTTGTCAAGTTGAGGCTGTATACCTAGTTGGCAATTTCTGCTTTTGGAGCATTCCCAAGTGCAAATATTTAGCTGTGTGTTACTTAAGAGAATCTGGTGAACAGCAATGCTTAGGTGTGTAGGGCACGAGTTTCATCAAGAGGAAGATGTGTGCAATGTAACTGTAGATTGATAACGCCTTCCTCTTCTCTATCCATTCTCAGATTAAGGGAAATGAAAGGAGTGAAGCAGAAAAATCACTGTCACCAATACAAACTAGCAGCTGACACTAGGCACAGGATTTGCTCTGAACTACTCAACTTCAGCACAAAGTGCCATCACCAGACAAGTGGAGAGGATGGGCGCAGAAGTGGCTTACCCAGAAACAGGCAAAATCCCACGAGAACTACCCAAGCACAGAAGGCTTGGAAGCAGAACCCTGCTTCTATTTCCACTGATCTTTCACTTTAGAACTTCTCGTACCTGTATCCTTGTAGCCTCTCACATCGCTTAGCTACGGACATGTTTGGAGAGGGAGGCTGGAAGGACATATTATCTTGGCTAGTGGTAGAAAAGAGATAAAATCTTGTAATTGTTTTGGGCTGTGACAAGAGCTAGAAAAGAAAAATGAAAAAGAGTAAAGTGAGTTTCTTGTGGAGTAGGAACGTGAGAAAGCACTAGGTGTCTGATGCAGGGGCAGGTGGCCAGAGGTACGTAGTAGAGTGCAAGCAAAACAGAATATCATTTCCTTTTCCTATTCTGGAGTATGACTTATTAACAGGCTTAAACTGTACTGAATTTCATAGAAACATTTTATACAGTAAATGCAAATGCACCTGTACTAGCTTGCACCTTTATTATACTACATACAACTTTGTGGAGACTTGAAATCAATATGCAAATGGTACAGACTGCCAATCTTCATTTGAAACTAAATTCTAGTAAACTATAGCACTTTTTTTCTCTTCAATGTTCTTTAATTGTGACTAAATAGTATTTACTCAAAAATTTGTCACCAGAATTTTAAGGGAAAAAAGAAAGAAAAAGGGAAAACAATAAAAAGTTGGCGCTAAGCTTTCTTGCACGCATCCCCCTAGCCATTCACCGTGTCCATCTCCATCGACTTCCTGGTTGCACAAACAGCAGTAATTCTAAAACAGTGGACATATTTTCTATAACAGCAAGTCATCTGTACTGTCATGTGGGAGTTCGTGCATGTGTGTCTGTGGTAGAAAGCATAACAGGAGGAGGCTTGGATATTAGAGCAGGTTGAACCAGAAGGATCCAATCTATCACTATGGATTTTTCTACCTGCAATAGGTAACTTATGACATCAGATAATGGGATGGGAGACATTAGAGAAAGAGGCAGTCCTAAGATTAGTGTTAAAATCATTCCCCGAAGTTCTTGATGTTAAGTTTCTGCAATTTCATTCTTGTCCAACAGACATGGCTCAAACATATTATTAATACGCTTGCTTGTTTTTACATCAGCATTTCTACCTGTTTGAGGGCTCCTATGAACAATGCAATGGAGGGACGAATTATTGCTGGAACTGTTGCCACACAAGACTATGAGTGACGTAGAGGGTCCCTGAGAAACAGACCCTTAGGAATGGCCATTCACTGTCTCAGATCAGAGTAGTGAGTTTAGGGAACAGCAGGGCTCTGCTTGACAACAGTTACTGACTTGCAGAAACCAAAAGCCCAAGTTGGGGCTTTCAGTCAAAAACACTGTCTGGGATGTTAACATCTTTAAAAACAATTCCATTGAAAACAGTTCCATCTAGGTTATGGGACAAGTAAACCCTGAATCTAAATCCTGTAAAGGCCAAATCTATGAATAACCTACAGTTAGACTGTGAAGACATAATCGATGTGACTGTTAACTCTTACCATTCCTTCCTTTTCCTAGTCTGGGGAAGTTCAGAGGGGAGACCACTTCCTTTCACCACGCGTGCCATTCATCTTTCCTCAGAGTCACAAGAAATGGAACATATATCTGAATTCAAAGTAATACATCATTACCTAAACACTTGAAAAAACAATGTTAAAACAAAATGTGACATATTTACATGATTTGTTAAGTGCAAACTTGTCACCAATCATAGTCTTATTTGACCCAGACTCACTATACAAGGTGCTCTTCCTCTAAAATGTAAAGACCTGTACTCTGTATTCCTGATTAACCTTTGTCTAAGACAACCAAAACTTTATTTCTGTGATTCCAAAAGGATGCAAGAACACATCTTGTCAATCTTTCCTTCCCTCTACAGTTTGTTCTAGTTTCATCACCGAACAACGAGGCAGGAGACACACAGTTTGGAGGGGCCGATGCAGTCATCATGGCAGAAAGCTCCACACCCTTTGCACATGATCATGGCTTTCAACCGGCAGTAACATTTCGAAGGTGTGTCCTCCACGCTGTTCTCTTCAGAAAAGGCCTGAACAGGAATGGTTTGGCCATGGCTGCTGGCCATAGCTTGGCTCGCAGGGATAGTGGTAACAGTCACTGAAAAGGACATGACGTCACCAACATTGCTAGAGACCTGGCTACCTGGTACAGCAGAGCTGTGGTCCATGTCCGCAGAGGTGGAGACATTTATCATGCCTCTATAGCTTGGCCCTATCTGTGTGGGGCTTCCATACAATTTTGGGGTTTGCAGTGGTGGGAGGAGTAGAGGCTGATGGGTAGGGCTGTTGGCAGGTCGGGAAAGAGCAGTAGAATGGAAGAGCTCAGGACTGCTACACAGCGTCTTACCTCTCACAGCATGAGCCATTTGTTTTTGTGCTGCCTGAATAAAATCTCTGGCTAGAGTCTTTTCATCAAGTGTCTGGCCTCTAGAGAAGAGGTAATTCTCCTTGCTTAAAGTGGTTTGCTCATTCACTGGTGTCTCAGCCTTTGTGTTCCTGCTACCTGAACGATCATTGGTGGATGGAACTTCCCTATTGTGAGGTGCTAAACTTGAGTCATGCTTGCCAGAACTCAAAGCAGCATGAGGCTCCTCTTTTACCAACACAGGCTCCTGCTCCTCACCAGCGTTCTCCTCATCAGAGTCATCCTCTTTGCTGCTGCTACTGTCTCCTGCTGGGTTTTTACAACCTGTGTATCCCATTCCCAAGGCTTCAGTGGGGCTACTCAGACACAATCTGTCCTCAGGGTTTACAGAATGGGTCCTCCTGAAGCTCTCTGAGCCTCGGCCGTATGTGGAAATATTAAGTAAGTAATGACCCGCCATTGCAGGTTTGGATGTCCTTCTACCAGCAAAGCCCAACATGAACCTCTGGCTTGTGGAGATGTCTTCCAGTGGGAAACCTGAGTGAGCGAGGTTGAACTGGGAGGGTGGTGCAAATGAAAGAACATTCTGTCTTTGAACCCTCTGAATGAGAGTCTGAAAGATCTGCTCTTGGGCTGCGGCTTTACTTAGTCCTTCTTGGTACGAGCGAGTGTCAATGCAAGAATCCCTCAGGTCCTTAGTTGAAAAGAGGGGCCTTGGAACCTGGGGAAGCTGCTTATTCTGCAGAGATTTCCCCAGCTGCTGGACCGTCAGATGAGACTGCCTGTCACTCAACTCCTCTCTGGGGCTCCTTTCTGCTATGTCGGTGCCTGTGAGTGCTGCTATCCCCTTTTCTTCTTTTGTACTCAACGGAACAGTTTTCATTTCAACTTTGGTGAGAGGTTTAGGCAGGATTTGCTCCATGGGAACATCTTTGCCCTGAAGCAGCTGAGTAACTAAAGGATTATTAGCAGGGATACTAGAACTTGGTCTTGAAACGGGTCCATTCATATTTGCTGAAGTTCCTGGTGTTTTAAGGCTAGAAGTTGCTGGCAAAGTGCTCGAGGACAGAACCAATCCTGTAGATACTGCGGTTCCACTGACCTGGGGAACAGGAAACTTTTCTGAACTGGCTGTTGTCAGTAATGATGTTAAAGGGGAGGGAGCTAGATCGACTGGAGCAGGAGCAGTTGTCTTTGCCGAGGCTGAGGGGTTCGATGCATTCTTGCTAGAACCTACTTTGGAATCAACTGTGCCATCAGCTTTAAAACAAGCATGTGCGGCTCCTGAGATCAGAACAGGCCCTGTTGGAGAAGGAGTGACCTCCTGTCTGCAACTCTTCGGGCCTTGTGGGTGGCAAGTGGCCACTGTGGCTGTTGCCCTGGCAGGGTTCAGTTTTTCAGTGTTCAATCTCTCTATGTGGGCTGGTGCTGAGATGCCTGGGCATGCTCCACTGACGGCAGGGGCTGGAGGCACTGAGGAGGTTTGCTGTAGTTGTGCTCCAGAGACACTAAGAGGCTGTTCCAGGTTTGGGATCTTGGTCTCAGGTTGGGGATGAGTCTCTGAATCACAGGGTAGAAGCCCTCTCGGACCTCCCCTGCTTCCAGTTCCTGCCAATTCCAGTGTGGGGCCCTTTCCAGTTGTGCTGACTCTATCTGAGCCTGGACTCCCTCCTCTAGCAGTTTTCTCTTCACCACCCTCTCCGGGACCTTGCCCACCCCCAGGGCCAGGTCCTGGAATGGTCCCTCCAACTGAGGCAGCTGCAGCGGCTGCGGCAGCGGCTGCGGCTGCTGCCTTCTGTGCTTTGACCAGCTGGGCTTTTGCTTTAATGTCTGCGAGAGTTCTGGCTCCTGTTCTGTTAGGACTAGTGAAGGAGATTGCAAAGCGAGCCGTGGGAGAGACCTGAGATGTAGGAAACGGCATGGGGGAGATTCTGGAGACCGGGATCTGAAAAAAGTAGGGAAGAGGAAAAACAGAACTCAGTTTTCAGTTATAAGACTAACAAAACTTCATTAGCTCATATATTTTAAAGCAGATGAACACACAGCTCTGTGACATACACGGGTGGTTTATGATAGAGCATACAAATTTGGATTTTGGGTACAATCCCACTATGTCCTTTCCCAAAAGGTATTAGGTTATCTAATGTTTGCCAGTCACTCCCATTCCTAAGTATTTACTTATATAACCTTTTAAAAGTATATGTACTTTGGGTCCTATATCAAAATTTACAAACTAGAACACCTAGATAATAATTTATTATTAAAAGACCACTTGTGATAAACTGATGAGTATTGTTTGAAACCACTGATTTTCCTACCACGAAAGCTGATCCAGTCTTACATAATAATATTTTGAAAACTATGGAAATTTATTATAGTGCAACAAGATATGGACCCTTCTAGGAATTAAGAATAAAGGAGCAATAACAAAGATGCTCTATAGCATTTAATTACAAAAAAATTAAGTGACTTGACTCAAACAAAAAACATGCTATGTTTCTGAAAATTCAAGTATTAATGAGTTCTTTAAATATTTTTCATTACTTTCATTTAATGTCAGTACTGAAAAACTGGTTCACTGTAATAACATCCATGCACTTTGTACTTACACCTTAGAAACAAATTTATACTCAATTCTAAAAAGCTGAGACAGCATATTTTACTCAGCAACGTATTTTAGAAACTGCTCACAGTAAAATAGAAGTAATCACTGTCCCTTGTTAAATAACATAAGAATATAGATAAACAAAGACAGTTGCTTTGGGGAGTTTTATATACAGACAGACAACCTTAAGAATATTCTTAACTAGGAGAGGTGGCTCAGGGGTTAAGCCTCTGCCTTGCAGGCAGAAGGTCCTGAGTTCGGATCCTAGACCCCACATACAAATGCTGGGCAGAAGCCGAGACAGCTTGCATTTCTGGTCCTGGTAGGGCAGAGCCTGTGAATCCCAGGGTGGAGTAAACAAGGGGAGGTGGAGGCGGTCTATGGTGGTTCCCGAATTCGCCCATGGTTCTACACACACACATACACACATATACACACGCACACATGCACAATTGAATAAATTAAAAAAAATTAAAAAAAAAAAAAAGAATATTCTTAACTAGAACTAGTGGCTCAAGCCAGTAATTCCAACTACTTAGGAGGCTAAGACAGGAGTATAGAAAATTCAAGGCCAAACCGGGCTATAGAATGAATCTAAGGCCATTGTGCAAGTGCGCATACAAACACAGACACCTTTTTTGAAGGGAGAGGAGAGAGGCAGGGTCTTGCAATACATAGAGCCAGGCTGGCCTCAAACTTGTGATGCTTCTCAATCAGATACTCTGTCACCATGCCTAACTCATAGAACTCTCCTGAGAGTATCACCTGTCTAGCATAATGGACAATGATTGAAAATTATTAGTAGTAACATACTGAAATAAAATAAGGACAAAGTGGTTAGTTTTTATGCTTCTAAGTTTTGATTATATATGTATTTATGAAGCATTAGCAAGAGGTTATCTTCTTTTTAAGAATAAAAATTACCCAATATTAATTAGGAACTGATAAAAATGTATCTTATTGAATAATCATCCTCAGTAAGCAAAGAGATTCTTTTCTTTTGAAATGTAACACAAAATATGCAAAATGAATAGTGTGGTATGACACTAAGCTGTAATAATTATACTAAAACTCAAGTTTTTTTTTTTTAATAGGTACCCCCCCCCGTCCCTTTCCTCCCTCCACCCTTCCCAGGACACCCTTGTTCCCTCCCCCATTTTCCCCTTTCTTTCCCCCCCTCCCTTTTTCCCAGTGCCTCCTCTCTTCCCCCCACCTCCCATCCCTGGAGCATCCTTTAGTGTGAATGTCAAACTTCCCTTTGGGTCCTCCACTCTAATGAAACTCAAGTTTTGTTTAAAGGATTTTTTTGTTTTGACAGACAGCCCTGCTATAGTCTCAAATGATCTCTATCTCACCATCCACTTGCCTGTTTCTTTAGAGCTGGGATTATAGGTGTATAGTATTACAACTGTGTAAAAGGTTTTCTCCTGTTAAAATTACATTAAGCTTCCTTTATGAAAGTTGGATGAACTCGAGTCTAGGTAAAAGAGTGACTAAAGAAGGTTCAAATGAATCCTTTGGGGATTGTGAGAGAGAGGTAATTAAACAGAAGGAAAACAAAGTTATATTAATTTGGTCAAGTGGGTTCAAGTATTTAGTGGCTAACAGATGTAACATGGGTTAACAGAGTAGACAGTAAAATGCAAAGTACTCTCTTCAGTTAAGAGATTAAACTGAAATAACGGGTTTCAGTATCATCTAAAGTGACACATGAAAGGTAATTCAGCTCTAGTGACAGAAATTATCACTGACATTCACTTAAGGTAAGTTTTTAGGGGCTGGAGAATGTTCAAGAGTTAAGCTTCTGCCTTGTAAGCAGAAAGTCTTGAGTTCAGATCTTACATCCCATGTAAAAGTGCCAGGAGGAAATGGTGGCAGCCTACACTTCTGGCCCTGGAAAGACCCCGGGAAACCACAGAGCAAAGCAAAGAGGATGTAGCACAATCCAGGATGATTCCCAAAGTCACCCTTGAGCCTCTACAAAACACACAGTGTCCTCTGACTGACACACACACACACACACACTCACACACACACAAAATTAATTTTAAAACAAGATCATAAAGACGTATTTAAAAAGAAAAAAACGTTTTTAGCCTATAATCCAAGTGTTTGAAGGCAGAAAGATTAGGAAATCAAGGCTAGAATGCACACAAGTGAAACTCTTCTCAGGCACAAGAGCAACAAGCACTGGGAACTGTGGTAGTTTATATATTCTGGCTCCTTTTTAAGTATTAAGGTCTATAGGAATACAGTCCAATTAGAAATTTCCTTTGTGTGATACATAGTTATATGCCTACCAAATGGATACTCTTGCTTCTAAATTAGTATTACAAATTATATGAAATTTAGTAGATATGACATTATTTCTTTTCAGTTCTCCCCACTGTCTCACCTTGAGAGGTGGTACTCTTTGAATTCTGTCCCCTCTGTATAGAAAGGGCTGTGGCAAGACTGGAAATGGCTGCTGGTGGTGCTGGCGATTCTCAGCGATACGCGGTTTTTTCTCCCAATTCCCTGTGGCATCCTCTTGGGTGAGAGATTTCCTTTTGAGGCTTTCTGGGATCTGAGCAACAGGAGTTGCTGGCTTTTTTATGCTAGTGTCCTGTGGCGCTGATTCTGCTATAGACTTTGTTTCGGGTTTTTCCACCCCAGGACTCTTGGGTTTGCTTGGAGATCTAGCTAACGATTCTTGATTCTCGCTTCTGTTACAATTAGAAACTGTGATGAGATGATTTTCTTTCTCAGACTCTTGCTTAGCACAGACTACTGGCTTCTGCTCCAGGAGATCGTCATCCTTTGGGCACTTGGTGGGAAGCACGCCGATAAGCTCATTGGCATTGCTAGCTGAGGCAGGCAGGGGATCTTGGGACGGGAGGCTTGGCTGTGCCTCTTCCTGGCTTTTGTGCTCTTCTTTCCTGACTGGTGATGGCATTTGCACTGCTTCTTCTTTAAATTCCACCTGAGTGACTGCTGGCATTATTCTGACAGGAGAGGCCTCTGAAGGAAGTGTGGATTTTGGGTGCTCAGCCGAGGCTTTCTTTACTTTGGAATCACCGGGGGAAGCTGTCAGTTTCTTTGACTCTTCAAGGCTCAAGCCAGAGCTAAAAAGTAAAAGGAAATATTCTAGTTGAGAACTGCTCCATGTTACTGAAAATGTGAGGAAAAGAAGAATATGATAATAGTTGGGAAATCCCAAATACCTAGTAGGCAGTTTTCTGTATTACTCTGAAACAAAGTAGCTATATTCAAAGCTTGGCTCAGATGCCAAGCTGTCCATGTAGTATTAACCGACTAATATACAGTAGAATTAATGACTTCATGGTATGATCATGATGGCCAAGTTTTTCCAGTTAATATAATAAAAATTGGGGCTGGAGAGGTGGCTCAGGGGTTAAGCCTCTGCCTTGCAGGCGGAAGGTCCTGAGTTCGGATCCTAGACCCCACGTATAGACGCCAGGCGGAAGCAGGGGCGGCCTGCGTTTCTGGTCCTGGTAGGGCGGAGCCTGTGAATCCCGGGGCAGAGTAAACAAGGAGGATATGGAGGCGTCCATGGTGGTTCCCGAATTCGTCCGTGGTTCTACACACACACACATACATGCACACATGCGCACACACCATACATGCACAATTGAATAAATAATAATAAAAAAATAATAAAAATTATAATAGGGACAGATGGCAAGATGACTTAGTGGGTAAAAGCACTCGCTGTGCAAGCCTGAAGATTTGGGTTTAATCCCCGAAATCCACGTCAAAGTGGAAGGAGAGAACTGACTCCATGAAGTTGTCCTCTGATTTCCACATATGCCCACATACATACAATAATAACAAGTAAACTTAAAGAACTAGAATAGTGGCTTTTACTATTACTTCTGGTTATAAAGGAGTCATATATTACAGAATATCTTCAGAGAACTAAGAAGCCAAGACCTTCCCTCCTACCTACCCTAAGACTTGAGTTTTGACTGTGATCAATTTTTCTCTATGTACCTGTAAAAAAGCTGGCCCAGGAATCAACGGGAAAACACAAGAAGATGCTAGAGAATTTGTCAATGTTCTCCAGAAGCTGGGTACTGCAGCTGGGTTTTCTGAGATGCCTGTTGATCACTGATCAAGCTCTACTAACATCCTAAGACTTTGTGCTGCTGAGCTATTCTGAGCTGCATGCAGGTCAGGTCAGCTGGAAAACTGAACAGAGTGGCTTAGGTAAAAGTGAAGGTATTCTTTAAGACATACCAGTCACTTTCCTTAATATCTTAATGATATAGCAGGAGAAACTTAACTGAACCCTTTCTGGTGACTTCAAAGAATCAATGTGTCACCTCTAAGATGATATGGCTAAGGACAGAAACTAAGGAGTGAGCAAAACAGTCTACTTAGTAGAAAGTAGACGGCTAAAGCAGACACACTCAAGTAACCATGCTGAACACTATGTCTTGTCTACTAAGAAAACTAATATCTAAAGAATTACTACTGGCGGGCTGGAGAGGTGGCTCAGGGGTTAAGCCTCCACCTTGCAGGCGGAAGATCCTGAGTTCGGATCCCAGATCCCACGTATAGAAGCCAGGCGGAAGTGGGGGCGGCCTGCACTTCTGGTCCTGGTAGGGTGGAGCCTGTGAATCCCCGGGCAGAAGGAGGTGGAGGCGTCCATGGTGGTTCGCGAATTCGTCTGTGGTTCTACACAGACACAGACACACACACACACAGACGCGCGCACGTACATACACACGCATATGCACACAGTTGAATAAATAATAATAATAAAAAAAATTTAAAAAGAATTACTACTGGCACTCGACCTAGAAAGACGGCTCAGCAGATAAATGTCATTACCATGTAAATCTGCTGATCTGAGTTGGATCTCTCGTACCCACCATGGCAGGAGAGAACCGATTTCCTAAAATCATCTTCTGAGCTCCACACATGCACTGTGGCATACATGTACCTGTTCTTGCTCATTTGACCATTCTTTTTCTCTCTCTCATAAACATTTTTAAAAAATCAATGTCATTTGTAATAATAGCCCCAAATAGGACTGAAGAGATGGCTCGGGGGTTAAAACTCTGCCTCACAAGCAGAAGATCCTGAGTTCGGATCCCAGGTCCCATATAAAAATGCCAGGCAGAAATGGCGGTGGCCTGGACTTCTGGCCATGGTGGGTGGAACCTGGGAAATCCCAGAGCAAAGCAAAAACGAAGTAGAAGCAATTCAGGATGATTCCCAAAGTCACCTTTGGTCCTCCACAGGGATACACAATGCTCTCTCTCTTACACACACACACACACATACACACACACACACACACACACACACACATTAAAAAAAAATAATGCCCCCAAATACACTCACAATCATTTCTGTAATGTAATGCTAATGCCAACAACGTAGAAGAACCACAATTTGAGATTTTTAATTTCAATAAGTGTCTATCTTAAGCACCGGAAGGAGATCAGGGAGCACAATTCAGAGGTAAGGGAAAGAAGCCCTGACTTCTCAAGTTGGTTGTATTGGTGTGCAGACAGAAGGGAAACTAAATACTGTCCTATTTGAACCTAACAGCATCTATTTAAATGTCTCCACTAAAACTTCATTTGTACTTTTCATTAGAAAAAAAATGTTTATTTAGAATTCAGCTCTTTGAAAATAAGGTCTGTGTTTCGATTCTGTGATACATATCCCCCAGGGGCAGAGGGGAGTTGTTTAATTACATGTTGAGTGTAATGGCCCTCATTACATAATTCTAAGATTTCTATCTTTGATTTCTGAATGGTTTTGCATCATATATTATGGATAATTACTATAAAATACAACTTTAAAAATTCTTAAGCTTCATAAAATTACTAGAAGCCACTCTATTCCAAGGAAGGACTCTAATTCAAAGTTAGAGGAAAAAAACAAAAACATTTTTAAAAAACAAAAACATTTCTAAATGTTTTTGTATGGTGCTCAATATATAATATATATATAAAAATAATTATCTTTGAGTACAAGTGTGTGAGTCACAGCACAGAGAGATGAGAAGACAACTTTCAGAGTCCTTTCTCTCCTCACACTAAGTAGGGATTGGGGTCAAACTCAGGTTGTTGAGCTTGCACAGCAAGCAACACTTCCTGAGGAGTGATCTTACTGGCCCTAAACTGTGAGGTCAAGAAACCACCTGCCTACAATGAAACAGAATGATCAAGGATTATGAGCAACAGGATGCTGTGCATCTGCAGTTCTTAGAAAGAAAAAAGAAAAAACAAACTGCTAAAAAAGAATTGGCGTTATATAAACTAAAAAACAAAAAAACAAAAAAACCCTAAGTATTAGAATTTCTAATGAAGATAAAGCACCACCTTAACATATGTATAATATAGTTAGTATCTAGTTTACAGAATTTTAGTTTACCTCTGACCATAGTAGCTTTCAAAGAACTGTTCTTTCCAAGGCTCCACTTTTTTTTCCTTTTCAATCTCTTGTCGAATCCTCACCTGCATCTCAGGGGTAAACTCACCTGCAATGTAGCAACAAGATGACACTGAATAGAAAAATATTTACAACTTTCAACTATTTAAAAATCACAAAAGACTCCTGCAGAACAGAATACTAGCATGGTAAATTAACAGAAATTTCCCAAAACATCTATCTGCAAAGACAGAACTAAAAGCCAGCAGCTAAAATATTAACATATTGCATACCACTCTATGATAGTTTCTTGTATACAACAGTTGAGGCTCATATGTCTGATTTTTGAATGCTCTCTGAAACACCTCTCTCCTGTTCTTTTTTTTTTTTTAATTTATTTATTCATTTGTGTGTGAGTGCGTGTGTGTGTGTGTGTATGTATGTGTATGTAGAACCACGGGAGAATTCAGGAATCACCATAGACTGCCTCCACCTCCTCGTTTACTCTGCCCCGGGATTCACAGGCTCTGCCCTACCAGGACCAGAAACGCAGGCCGCCCCCGCTTCTGCCTGGCGTCTATACGTGGGGTCTAGGATCTGAACTCAGGACCTTCCGCCTGCAAGGCAGAGGCTTAACCCCCGAGCCACCTCTCTAGTCCCACCTCTCTCCTGTTCTCAGTAAGATATTTCAGACAGATTCCTATAACTTCTAACCTTGAATTTGTAACTTGTTTTCCACTGGAATAAAAGGTAATGTGCTTTCAGTAGATAATACCATTGAGCAATTTATTATTTTAAAGTTAGGCTTCTCTAAAGAAAATTGTACTCGAGGACTTAACCTTTAATTGCATTATGAAGACCTGCCCAAAGGCATTTAAAAAAAAAAGTAGGAAGTTGCTACAGTGTTGTCAGTTTTTGAATTGTTATAAAAATCCTGACAATCCAGTGCCTTAGCAATAAGAGCCTCAATATATCAAAAACTCAAGATATTCTGAATATGCCATTTGCATGTGACTCATCTCAATCGTCCCTGTTCAATCAGCAAAGAAGAGCAAATGTAATTAGAAATCAACCTAAATTATGTGACCCAAAGGCTAGGGAGAGTGACTGATTGCTGTATCCCTTCACTCAGGAGGATTCAGAGAGAGAGGAGGATCATCAAAAGTCCATGGTTAGTCTGACCGACACAGCAAGGCCTTGTTTTTTAAACAAACAAACAAACAAACAAACAAAAAATAACCACGGGACAAACAAATCTATGTTCAGAAAAGTGTTAGAGGAAATCTCAAACAAAAAAATAGGAAAAGAAGAATTTAGCTGTTGGCGGAGCTTGGAACTTCTGGTCTTAATTCTACTTTGTATATAAGAATGAGGAATAAAAAAGTACTGAACTTGGGGGCTGGAGAGGTGGCTCAGGGGTTAAGCCTCTGCCTTGCATGCAGAAGGTCCTGAGTTCAGATCCTAGACCCCCACTTACAGACGCCGGGCGGAAGCGGGGGTGGCCTGCGTTTCTGGTCCTGGTAGGGCAGAGCCTGTGAATCCCGGGGCAGAGTAAACAAGGAGGAGGTGGAGGCGTCCATGGTGGTTCCCGAATTCGTCCATGGTTCTACGCGCGCGCACACACACACACACACACACACACACTCACAGACACATGCATACACGCACAACTGAATAAAAAAAAAAAAGTACTGAACTTTGTTCATAAAGGTATGGTGCTCAAAGGTTCTGTTACTGATAAAATATCATCTCCCAATAGATAACAGTAATTACTTGCTTATGTGGTTAAAAAAGTCATAACTATTCAAAGTATCATTATTGATAAAAGGTATTTATAAAAAAGTGGACACTGGAAAAGTGAAGCTTTCAACAATTGATTCTTTTTTTTTATTTATTCAATTGTGCGTGTGTGCGTATGTATGTGCGTGCGTCTGTGTGTGTGTAGAACCACGGATGAATTCAGGAACCACCATGGACGCTTCCACCTCCTTGTTTATTCTGCCCCGGGATTCACAGGCTCCGCCCTACCAGCACCAGAAGCACAGGCCGCCCCTGCTTCCACCTGGCGTCCATACGTGGAATCTGGGATCCGAACTCAGGACCTTCCGCCTGCAAGGCAAAGGCTTAACTCCGAGCCACCTCTCCAGCCCTCAACAATTGATTCTTGAAGAGTAGTCCTGTGACTAGTTTGTCTGAAAGTGACTAAAGCTTGTGACTTCAGCTTCCAGGGGAAAAAAGAGGTCTCTACTTAAGGAAATTTTCAAGAAAAAAGACTTGAATAATCAACCAGAAATCCTTTCTACACATCCTCTGAATGAGAATGGACAGGTCTGCAGGAACTGTCAGTAGTGCAAGACATAAAAGCATTCACGAGACCCAGGACCAATCCTCAGAAACAAAAAGCAAAGGGAAAAGGAGAGGAAAAGGTGGGTGGCTGGGGAAAAGTGAACACAGACAAACCTTCTGCCAAATCATTTAATCAGAGCAGGCTGTGGCAAGAAGCAAACAATGACAGCATTCCTAATGTCATCTTACAAATGGATTTAAAGCTTGTTATCCTTATCTTAAGCATTTTTACACAAATATATATATACTTTTTCTACTATTTTGTTTTATATGTATAATGAAAAAGATGCACTACCAAAATAAAAACATAATAGCCAGTGGTTTAAATTATGTAGGATCACTGGGATAACTTTTTAAACAGCCCCCCTAATGCTCAGGAACTGTTTTAAAGCAACTACAACCATTGACAGTGGTGCCCGAGAAATATTTTAAAAGTTATTGATACTATTGTTATTGTAGTTGCTCTTATAATTATTGTGTGTGTGTGTGTGTGTGTGTGTGTGTGTGTCTGCCATAGAGGATATGTGGATGTCAGAGGACAGCTTCTTTCACTTTGGTTCTCTCCTTTCATTTTTAAATAGGTTCCCAAGGGATCAAACTCAAAATTGTTAGAACTTTGTGGTAAGTGCTTTTACTTGCTAGGTCATCTCACTAACCTGACACCAGTGTTTGTGTAAGAAACACATATATGTTCTTAAATACACTTAGGGTTGAGGATGGAAAAATAGCTCAGTTGGTAGAGTGCTTTCCTAGTACACAGAGTCTTTGATTGGATACCAATTGGGGAGGTAGAGATGGGAGAATCATGAGTTCAACATCACCTTCAGCTATATACAAAATGTGAACTAAAACAAAATTCAAAATCCACAGAATTAAGAACTAATGAAGACAGATAATATATGTAATTAAAATCCTTGCTAACTTAAAAAAATTTTTTTTAAACTTTGTGTGTGTGTGTGTGTGTGTGTGTGTGTATCAGAGGACATTGTGTGTCCTTGTGGAGAACCAAGGGTGACTCTGGAAATCATCCTGGATTGCTTCTGCTTCCTTTTTGCTTGGCTCTGGGATTTTCCAGGCTCAGCCTGCCAGGACAGGAAGTTTTTTACATGACATCTGAGATCCAAAGTCAGGACCTTTTGTTTTCGAGGCAGAGTTTTAACCCCTGAGCCATTTCTCTAGCCCTTATTTTTTTATTAGTGTGTGTGTGTGGTATGTATCAGAGGGCACTGTATGGAAGACCAAGGGTACTTTGGGAATCAGAATTATCCTGGATTGCTTCTACCACCTTTTCGCTTTGCTCTAGCATTTCCCAGGCTCTACCTTCCTGAGCAGGAAGTCCAAGTTGCTCCCTTTCTACCTAGCATTTTTCATGGGATCTGGGATTTAGTATCCAGGATCTATACTCAGGTTGTAAAGCTTGTCAGGAAGAGTCTGAGCCCATTAGACATCTCTCCTGCTCAAGCCATCAGTAACTTTAAAAATACTATTTCCTTCAGTAAATTGGTCAAATCACACACATACAAGAATTAATGATCATGGCTACTAATTCTTAGGCAGAGTCTATAAATGATCTATCACTTCCAATGAACGAATCCTATAGCATGTGAAATATATCTCAATATGACTTTACTGTTGGTCCCACAGCTTGCTAAACTGATGCAATATGCCATGAAATAATTCTAAGTTCACACTCTGCCTAGCAGGGAGCTTTTTAGAAATTCAATTTGTTTGGAATAGTCTAGAATTCCTGAACCAGAATCCTTAGTAACAATGCTTTAAAATTTAGTATTTAAGAGGCTAGAGAGATGGTTCAGATGTTAAGACTCTGCCTGAGTTTGGATCCCAGATCGCACATAAAAACAACATGTGGAAAGGGTGCACCCAGCCTGGGAAAATCTCAGAGTGAAGCAAAAAGGAGGTAGACGCAATCCAGGATGATTCCCAAGGTCACCCTTGGTCCTCCACAGGTAAACACAGTACCCTCTGATACACATACACCCCCCACACACAAAATAAATAAAGTTAAAAAAATAGTATTTAAGCTTCTCAGGTGACTTAAAATCATTATAGAAACACTACTAGATTCCATCTGGAGGCCACAGACTTCATCTGGCAAAGTGTTTCACATTGGATAGGTATTTCTGCCTTTTGGAAACTTCCTGTCCTGTACTGACCAAACTGCTCAAGTACCTCATGTGACGAAGTGCCACTATGCCCTCATCACAGCTCCCAATGTGCACATATCCTGAGAGACTGAAAGCCAGACACGTACCTTCTGAGAGTCTCTCTTTCCAGCCTTGGGCTGCTGAAGTGAAGAACTCGTTGTTAAGGGCAGAGCCATTCAACTTCATCAATCCGTCTGGACCAATCTAGGTCAAAGAATAAGCCAGGGAAAGCTTACAATGTTGTTAAAGGCTTTTGAGCTGGGGCTGTAGCTCACATTGGCTTGCTCTTGACATGTCCCATTTCATGGAGGCACTGGAGAATATCCTGCTGTTACTGGAACAAGACAACTGTTTCTCTTAAAGTGGATTGGACTGATGCCTTACAGGAAAGTCACTCCATTTTTTTCTTTGCCCCCCCCCCCCGCCATTTCTCTGTAATACTCAAGATTGATGTTCCAACATAAGCCTTATAAAAGACATCCACGGGGGGGGGGAACAACGACACATAAATAAAAATATTATTTCCCATTTAGTTTATGTTATGTAGCTATATCCACTGAATTGAAACACTGCCCCTAAAGGGAGGAGGGAATCTCATAAAACTCAGGAAACAAAAGAAATTTACAAGATTCAGGAAGCTCCTGAAACTCAAAGCCCAATCTCTTAATAAAAGAGGTAAATAACTGTGACTGTAGATAGTGAAGTTGCCTACAAGTTGGACCCTGAGTTCTCAGGATTTGGCTTTTGTGAGTCATCATCCATCCTAAGGTGGCCTTTCAGGTGATGCAGATGCCTGAGTGACCTGTAATTCTGTAATCCTTCACCTGTATTCCTGTAAAGAAAACTAATAAAGTAGCTGACTAAACGAGATTTGGGCGGAATCATTTCTTTAGTCTTCCACTGGTGTCCTATCTACAGTAGACAGATGTTTGTTTATGCCTTTCCAGGAAAAGTCACTCAACAATACCATAGCACCTCTTCTTTATAAGTGTATATAAAAAGATACTAAAACCGTTGAGGGCAATGAGAATGAGTCAGCTGGTGAAGTGCTTGCCTGGATCCCCAGTACCACATAAACTGCTTGTGGCTCTCAGAAGGTGGAGGCAAAAGGACAAGTTCAAGGCAATCCTCAGGTCCATATCTAGTTAAGGCCAGCCTAGGGTACATGAAGCCCTGTCTCAAATGCAAAAAAAAAAAAAAAAAAAAAAAAAAATTTAAGGGTGATGAGTACAAAATGCCTCATTTAGGTTAGAAAGTCACTTATACTAGATATGACGCACCTGTCGATCCACTTCTGGGAGAAGTAAAAGTAGCCGCTGTTGACAATCTCCAGGAAGGACTGAAAAGGTGTGTTTGTTGATCAGTGCTCGGAGATTTGTATTAACCAGAATGGAATCTGGTGTTTCAACATCAATGTCAGCACATTTAGTCCTTTTCATTTGCCCTATGAGATACAGAAAATAATTACATCGCTGGAATCCCTTTTGCAATTTTGTTTTGGGGAAAAATATAGCTTATCATAAAATAAATAAAGTTAAACATCACTTTCTGAAGAAGGTTAATACTTAAGGATCTTAGGGGCTGGAGAGATGGCTCAGAGTTAAAGCCTTTATCTCTCAAGCTAAAGTACCTCAATTCAGATCCCAGGTCCCATGTAAAAATACCAGGTGGAAACTGAGAAACCCCAGAGCAAAGCAATAAGGAGGTAGAACAATCCAGGGTGATTTCTTACACACACATCAAAAGCTCTCTGATAGACAGACAGACAGACACACACACACACACACACACACACACACACACACACACACACACACACACCACACAAAAGAGAGAGACAGAGAAAGAAAAAGAAAAGGCCAATAGAGATCAGGAATGGTGGTGTACATCTACAATCTTGTCAATTGGGAGGATGAGATGAGAATACAGTTGAAACAAACACACACACACAAAAAAAAAGAAAAATGAAAATGATAGTGAACTGCTTAACTACAAAGAAATTAGAATAAACAATAAAAACTGCTGAGAATTACAAACTTCAAGATCTAAAATCACAGTGTATTTTAAATCCAACTTTGGACTAAATTTATAAATTGGACTAAGTTTATAGAGTATGAAATATTACATGTCCAAACTACTGTTCAAAAGTGAACATCAGAGCTGGAAGACAGCATGGTGGGTAAAGTTCTTACCATGAGCCGAAAACCTGAACTCTAAGGTCAGAATCCACATAAAGGTGGAGAACCAACTGTACAAAATTGTTCTCTGATCTCCACAAGTGTACTGTGAAATGCATATACATGCGTGTGCATGCACACAAATAGAACCACTGGATCTCACAAGTCAGCTGGCCAAGAGTACACAGCACGGGACAACAAAAGACCCTCCAAACAAGGTGAAAAGAGAACACTAATTCACAAAAGTTGTCCTTTGACCTTCACATGCATCTGTGCACATGCACATATTAAAACACTTAAAAATAAAAAAAAATAAGTTAGTGTCAGGTGTTGAAGAGGACATCTGTTATCTCAGCATTCAGGAGTTCAAAGATAAGACACTATCTCAAAAGAGTTTAAAAATATTTAGATTTAGAAATAAAAAAAGCCTGTGCCAAATAATGTAATAAAGTACTTCCACTGGTCTAGAAGATAATCAGGACAGCACTTTTAAGAATTAAATGTTTTACTATAAGAAACATACATGTGACCATTTAAAGAATCAAACAGCAAAGACAAAAATCTATAAAATTTTAAAAAACAGTACTGATATGATACTAACAGACAAAATGATTAAAAATGCATTTGAAGAAACAAGCTCTAACATATTAACACCAAATGTAAATTAGTAAAAACCAAATGAATGACTGTCAGAAGGGATCTTTTTTTAAGAGAAAGAAATTTAGCTAATTACATCCTGTTTAAAGAGAACTAGATAAAACAAAGGACTACTGAAGGGAAGCAAGGTTTAAATAGTGACTGGGACAAGCAATAGAATATATATATTCCCCCCTTTGTGATGTGCCTGTTTTTTTGTGTGTGTGTGTGTGTGCGCGCGGATCGGAGGCACTATGTGTCCCTGTGGAGGTCCAAGGTGGGGGGATCATTCTGAAGTGCTTCTCTTTTTGCTTTGCTCTGGGATTTCCCAGACTCTGCCTTCTAGCACTGGAAGTGCACACCATTACCACTTTCACCTGGCATTTTTATGTGAGATTCTGGATCTCAGCTTATGAACTTTTGCTTTGAGATGGAATCTTATTAATCCCTGAGCCATCTCTCTAGCTCTGAGAAGAATATATTAATTGAAGGTAAAGTTGTACAGAGAAACCACATGGAAAACTTCTACTTTATAGACTAATTTTAAAAATGTAATTTTAAAAAAAGGTATGAACTCTAGAAGTATCTTGTATGGGTGATAATGAAGCCGCAGGCTATTAAACAAAGTTCCAGTGGTGCATATGAGACATTTCCACTAAGTTGAAAAAGTATATTCACTGAATTGACCAAGAAGGCCCTAAAGAACCCCAAAGCAATACAGTCTATTGTCACTATTCTTGGGTTGTCCACCAGAGCAAGATGCTAGGATTCTGTTGTGGAAAAATCACATACTTCAACTTTCTCCCTGATGACTCAGTTTCATAGTGCTATTAAGGGGCTACATAGGAAACTGGGAGTAAGTCCCCCTCTTTCTGTCAAAAGACATTTTAGGTTTGATGAAATTACAGCATACATACTAGCTATGCTTATTCGATACCATTGAACTATCAAGCATCTTTCAAATAGTCACTTTCAGATCTGTCTTCTTTCTTTTAAAGTTATATTGGGCTGGAGAGATGGCTCAGGGGTTAAGACTCTGCCTCTCAAGCAGCCAGTCCTGAGTTTGGATCCCAGGTCCCAAGTAAAAATGCAAGGTAGAAAGGGTGGCCACCTGCACTTCCAACCCTGATGGGCAGATCCTGGGAAATCCCAGAGCAAAGCAAAAAGGAGGTAGAATCAATCCAGGATGATTCCTGAAGTCACCCTTGGTTCTCCACAGGGACACACAGTATCCTCTGATACACACACAAATTAAATAAAATACTTAAAAAGTTGTATTTCAAAGTTGCATGATGAATTTTAACTGGATTCCCACTAGTGATGATGCCAGTCTTACAGGCTGGAGAGCAACAGCCTACTTTGCAATATAATGTAATAGTTCATGTTATCAGAAGTGAGGGGGCCTTCAATGGTAGCTTATATTATCTTGCAGTGTTATCCTCACAACGGAATCAATATTTGTAGGTGACAAACAGTTGAAACTGTCTTTAGTACTGATGAAATAATACCCTTAAAATATTTTGTGCTTTTAAAAAAATATTTTATTTGCTTATTTTATATGTATGTGAGTGTGTCTGTCAGAGGGTACTGTTTGTGCCCTGTGGAAGACGAAGAGTGAAATTGGGAATCATCCTGAATTGCTTCTACTACCGCCTTGCTTTGCTCTGGGATTTCCCAGGCTCTGCCCACCAGAGTCAGAAGTGTTTCCACCTGGCAGTTTTATGTGGATCTGGGATCCGAACTCAGGACTTTGTGCTTGCAAGACAGAGTTTTAATCCCATCTCTCCAGCCCATTATGTGCTTTTTTTGTGCATGTGAGGTTTGTATGGGTGTGGAAGAGAGCATACTGTGTGTGTGCCTGTGACTTCAAGAATCATCCTGAATTGTTTTACCTTAATGCTTTGCTTATTTGCTTTCCAAGGCTCCATGTTCTAGAGCCAGAAGTACAGGCCACCACATATGTGCCTGGCATTTTTACATGGAACGTGAGAACTGAACTCATGTTCTTTGCTTTCAAGGCAAAAAGCTTTACCCCCGAGCCATCTTTCCAGTCCTACTTTTATGTGCTTTAAAATGGATGGCTCGTTTCATTCCAGTAAAGTTGGTTGTTATAGCTGCACTTTGGTGTCAATTTGACAATTGCAGACTATTTGGGGCACAGCTGTAGGTTAATGGTTGGAATGGCCCCTGAACAAGTCTGTAGGTACTTGATTGATTGCTATGGAGAACCCAGCCCATAGTGATACTTTCCAGTGGTGGACCAGATAATAGGAGGTGCGAGGAGGGACTTGCTCTTCCCTTATCCTGTGTCAACTTGCTGTTGAGTCCATTCTGCATGCGTTTTTAGCTTTTAGAGCATCGTGACCTTCTTTGTTGCTGCTGCTGCCTTTGTCCTTGGCTGACTTGGATCTTCACCTTTTCCACCACACTGATGCTGTTCCTGCTGCCTTTGGAGCCTGGATTCTAGGCCTTGCTGCTGTTCGCTGTTCATTGCTGATGTCAGAGCCCAGCTACTCTTCACTGACTTTGGAACCCAGCGTCTTCGACCCTCCAGAGAAATAAAGGCTTGAGACCTTCTCGGATCTTTTGGCTGGGTAGAACATTCCGGTCAAGAACAAGGCGGCTGCGGGTGGCTACTCTGAGGGACACTTTTCATTGTGAGTTATTTTAATAAACTTATTTATATATATTACATTCTATAGATTCTGTTTCTTCTGAGAACCCTGACTAATACATTGGTGAAGTCTACCTATTTACTTATATTCAGTTTACTTTGCATTAATCTTTTCTATTATAGTTGAAATCTGAACTGTAATTCTTTGGACTGAATCTGGAGTGGAAAAGTACATAGTATACTATCAATTTTACTAAAGTGAAGTCACACTAATGTCAGTTAAAAATATTTCACTTATGTAATATAATTTGGTTCTGCCATTTATTTTACAGAAAATGTATAACTTATGAATGCTTTGAAACAGTTTTTAAAATGTGCATAATGCTCATTTGCATGATGAAAGATATTTTCATTGCCTTCAATCATTGAGTCAAATTTATAGTTTTTTTCTTAGCTTTCTATGAATGTTATAAATTAAGTTTATAAATTAAGTTTCTTGTACCTCCACAGTTCCACTGCAATTGCCTGAAGATTCTAAAATTGTGACTTTAAATGGAGTTAAGTAGAATATAGAAAGCATATGGTTTGTTCTTTTAAACTTTTAAAAAAATATTTCATTCATTCATTCATTCATTCACTCACTCACTCACTTATTATGTGTGTGTATGTATCAGAGGGCACTGTGTGTCCCTGTGGAATCCCAAGGGTGACTTCTGGAATCATCCTGGATTGCTTCTACTTCCTCCTTGCTTTGCAATGGAATTTCCCAGGCTCCGCCCACCAGGGCTGGAAGTACAGGCCTCAGTTTCCCCCTGGAGTTGTTTCCGCTGGAGTTTTTACATGAGACCTGGGATCAGAACTCAGGACCTTCTGCTTATGAGGCAGTCTTAAACCCTGAGCCAGCTCTCCAGTCCCCCGGTTTTTTGTTTTTTTTTTGTACACTGTATGTCCTAGATTTCTAGACCTGCAATTACATATTAGCATAAATTTTGAAAATATTTATTCTCTGTGGATTTGAACTTCTGTCATGGTTTGAAATATATCTCCCACAGTCTCATGTGTTTGGGAAGGTCATGGCACTTCTAGGAGACAGAGCCTTGTGGAACAAAGGCAATCACAAGGGGTGGGGCTTGAGGTGGATTAGTCCCACCTTACTTTCAGGAGAGGCCTGCTCTGGCAGTTAACAGTCTTGCAGCTTTCAGCCTCCAAGATGTCTGCAGTGACGTAACCTGTCTTCAGCTTCTGCCAGCCAGCCAGCCATGCTGCTTATGTCTTGAAAAACTGTATCTCCCCTCTGGAACTATAAACTGAATAAATCTCCCTTTCTCCCTTAAGTTGCTTGACTTTAGGTATTGTTTCACAGCAACACAAAAAAGTAGCCAGTACAACCTCAAAGCATATATTCAGTATAAGTCTTTAACATTAACCAGTAGCATAATAGCAAATGCCAACAATTCCAATATCTAAGAGGCTGAGTGAGAAAGAAAGACTGCTGCAAGTTTCAGGTCAGTTATAAGTACACAGTGATAAAAGGGAGAAAGAGGAGAACAATTTAAATTCCACCTGTCATAGTTAATCACAGGTGTCAACTTGACTGTTGAGGGTTTGAGCTCTGGGCACAGTTGTTGAGAGTTGATGGTTGAGTTAAGCCCAGAGCAAACCTGAAGGACATTGTCTAGCTGATGGGGAAGACCCAGCCCTTAGTGGGTGGGACTAGGCCCTGGATAAATCACAGAGAGCTGTTTGAGGAAGTCAGCATCCTTCTGTTCACTTGGCCAGACATGCTGGTCTGGCAAGTAAGGATTGTCCATCTCTCAGCTGTTATGCAGTGATGGTGTGGCCAGTTCCCTCGGCCCTGGTATTGGTGCGTGATCTCCAGTCAAGCTGGACTAAGAACTGTAACCAGAAATCGTAAGAGAATAAACCCCTTGTTCCCTTAAGCTGTGTGATGGTCATTTATCAGCAACCATGCAGGCTGACTGCAACACCACCTAACCCAAAAGAGGTTTTTCATAAAGCCATTTATCTGAAAAAATTAATTCTAGTCTCACAATAAATATTTTGGATGTGTCTGATATAGTACCTAAATTTGTTAGCAATGTTGTACTTTCTTGTGGTTGAAGGTTGCTAGAAAACAAATCCAAGACCCTTTATCTCTTTAAGTTCAGGCTCTATCACTGAACTATAGTCTCCCTTAGGTCACTGCTATACTTATTTTATTTTTTATGTAACTGTTGACATACCTGCAATCCCAACTATATTTTCCTAAAACTTGTAACTAAGTTAATGATAATCCCAACTATATTTTCCTAAAACTTGTAACTAAGTTAATGATATGTGCATCTATAAAGGGATGCACAGCATTGAAAAATTCTGACACACAAAATCTATACTTGAGTATCCCAAAAGTCATAGCTTATAAAACAATACACATATACATTACATAATGTTCAAATGAATATACTTACCTCTCAAACATCATTTCTTTGTAATAAATGAAAAGTTTCAATATCCTAATTTTTTGATATGTTTTATCACTCATTAACAGTCAGCCTAATGTATAAAAGCATACCACAATTTATTTTTCCACCAAACTATTAGTACCCACTAGGAAGGATGCAGCCTCCACCCCTACTTTCCACAGCTTCAGGAACCACCATTCTACTCTTAATTTCAGGAGATCCATTTTTATATTCATGAGTGAGATCATGTGGTTGTTGCATGTGTGCCTGGATCATTTCGCTTAAGATCTGGTGTTTCCTTGTTTTCTTCACCCACGGTGATTTAATGGTTTATATTTACATCATCTCATTTTAGTGGGACTTACAAGGAAGCAGGAAAAAAAAGTTCAGTTTACTATATTTAATTATAAGTCCTACTTATTGACTGCAGAAGTAAGACAAAAAATAATATAGAGCAAAGCTACCTACTGATTTAAAGAGAAACCATAAAATGACTGATAAGAAATCTCTCTGTAAAGTTGACGAAGGAGAGAAAGAAGAGCTAGGAAGAACATAAAGACAAAGGAAAACAAAGTAAAGAATACAGTAAAAGAACATTAAGTTGATTTTATCTGTTTTATTTTTAAAAAATTATGTCAGATTTTGGAAGAGGTAATCCCAGTACTTGAAAGGCTGAACAAATTCAAGGCCAGATAGGGCTACATAACTACTTCCAAGTTAAAAATTACTACAATTTTCAACTATAGTAAGATGCTGTTTTCAAAAAAAAAAAAGAGAAAGAGAGAAGTGATTATGCCCAAGCGGAGAATGTACAGATCAGCGATGAAGCACTTCTCAAGCATGCACAAAAAACCCATGGGTTCAATCTTAAAATGAAGACAAAGAAAAACCCCAAGTAATTATGTCAAAAACATAAAGTAAAAAAATTATGTCACCAAAAAGAAATGAAGCCTAACATTTGTATAAAATTGTGTATTAAATTTAAGTTGCTAGGCTCATGAATTTCCAAGATACAAATAACAAATCATTATCCTGAAAACGTAAGTCTTTGTAAACTAACTTACTCGTGTGGAGTCTGTCAGACCTCTGGAAAGACTTCTTCCCCAAGCCTAGCAGAGAACTTTCCACTTTTACTGAAGCAAAGTTGGAATTTGAGAGACTGCTCGACTGTCCATCAGATTGTTTTCCTTCCCATATTGCTAAGGAAAAAAATACGTGCAGACTGGTGACACTGAAGTTCATATGCAAAAATCAATCAAACAATTATGCAACGGCAACTAATGGAAACTGTGTTATGGGAAAACATGGCACTGTTCGAGTGCTCTGAAAAACAAAATCTTTTGTCTTTTGTTTCTCATGCCACATACCTCTTATGGCAAATTTCTTTTTGAACAAAAATGAAAAGACCTGTAAAACTTGGGCTTTTGTTGTTTCTAGTAGACCTACAGAATCAGTGTATAGCATTCAACTGAATAATGTTAATACAATCAAAGTCTAAAGCTTGAGCAATTAAAATTAAAAACATAACAAAACAAGCAATAATATCAAAAACCCAAAGACCATGTAAACACATCTAATGGAAACTGAAATGAGAGAACTCACTTTTGGGTGAGGAAATAGTTTAGACAGTAAAGCGCTTGCTGCACAAACATGAGGACCTGAGTTGGATCCTAGAAGAATCCACGTAACAAGCCTGGCCCTGTGTTGTCTGCCTGTATTTTCATTGACAGGTAGACAGAGATAGGCAAATCTCCAGGATTCTCCGGACAGCCAACCTAGCCTAATGCGTAAGCCTTTAGGCTAGTAAAAGACCCTGTCACAAAATGAAAGACAACAAAATAAAAGGTGGGTAATACCTTTTGAGGAACCATTCTGGAGGTCATCCTGTGACTCTACACACGTGTGTGGACATATACCCACATACACATACACAAAGAGTTCATTCACCTCAATGCTCTTGGGAACAAGAGATTTATAATGATTAGGCTTCCAAAAGTTACTGTATTTGACATACAGGAAGTTATTCATTGACTTCTGTTTTGTATAACATCCTATTGATGCAGTTTTAAATAAGTTCATGAAATAATATATATTTATATAAATTCCCAGGCTGGGGAGATGGTTCAAGTGTTAAGGCAAAAGGACATGAGTTTGGATCCCCGGATTCCACATAAAAGTGCAGGGCAGAAATGGCTTTAGCCTGTAGTTCTGGCCCTTGAATAAGGAGCCTGAGAAACCCCAGAGCAAACCAACAGAAAATAGAGCAATCAAAGATTATTCCCAATGTTACTCTTGGGCCTTCACGTGTTCTGTGGTATGTATACACACAGAGACACACGAGTGCAAAAAATAAAATAAATTCTCATTTATCCTACAATTTATGCTGATACTGCAGCAGTATAAAATTTTGCAAATAAATATAAATTTTAAAATAAGTTATTTAGTATGTACATTATCAAGTCAACACAAAAGACTGAAAAAAGAAATAGACAAAATATTTACCAGATTTGGAAGATACTGAGTCATTGGCTGTTTTGACAGTCTTGAGAGAGAGGTGCTGGTTGGAGATAGACATGCCTGACCTGCATTGTTGTTGTTGCTGTTTCTTTTGTTGTTGCTGTTTTAGAGCCTGGAAAAGAGAAAACTGAGCATAAGAAACAAACAAACCAGTTTTAGTTACTCTAGAAAGTAAATGACCTCTTCTAAGTGTGAAATATATCACAACAAATGAAAGCCTACTTTAAAACAACTAAACATGAGATCTAAATGATCTTAGAATTAAGACATTCTTTGTCAGAAATACTCTATTATATATAAATCTTTTTTTTATTATATATAAATCTGAGGGAAAAAAATCACATTTTTTCAAAATTTAAAAATGTTAGGACAATGTATTTACAATTTTCTAATTAGAGAATTACATTTATCATTTCTGGAAATAAAATTCTAAGTCATGTACCAAGAAGAACCCCCTTTGCATTAAATCTATATAAAAATATAAAACAAAATTACATCACTTATGCTTCAGAGGTACTACATTTGAAAAACTACTAAAATTACCTTGAGTAAAGAAAGGAGACTTGTCTCAATGATTAAGTCTCAGCAATTTAGGCAGTAAACAGAGGGAGACAGAGACTATACAATGAAGGTGCTAAAAACTATGTGGTTCCGTCTGTCTTCCGATAAATTCAAGAGCAAAGATAAATACAAAAATTACTTTCCAAAAAAAAAAAAAAAAAAACCTAGAAACTTAACTTTCAGTTTCAATTTCAAACTAATTTTAGAAGCATGACAGAGTGAAGCGGCACACACTTGTAATCCCAGCAATCAGGAGCCTTAGCTTGGCCAGGGTGGACTATACAGAACCTGCTTCGACAACATCAACCAAAAAGTAAAAAAAAAAAAAAAAAGTGTTTGATAACTCTCTACTTTGTTTTCTATTCCTTCTTGCTAAATATATTTCCTTCTATGTAGCATCTATACACAGTTCTGTCTATGCTATAGATACAGAGGCAAAAAATCATTACCTTGCTCTAACTGGATGATGGAGAAAAGAAATAGACATCTAGATAAGATTCACCCATGACATTTAAATATAATACATGAGGCAAAGTACATTATCCATAAATGGCAAATGATTGCCACTTATTCTTTCACACTTTGCCATCAATCAGATGATGACGTCAGGCTTCCCAGTGGAGTCACCTGAACTCATGCTGACCTGTTTATTCACAGTACCCACTGTCACTCCAGGTTAATGCAAAACGTACCAGAACTAGCATTCCCAGGCTATTTTTACTGTGATCTCTAAATGTGAGCACATGAGAGAAGAATAAATTACTTCTCCTTTAATAAGAAAACTGTACATAGTTCTTCCAACATCAGGAACTTACTAATCCTATTTTTAAAATTATTAAGAACTTCACTCATTATGGTTAAACAATGGAGTAATTTTTCTTTTTTCTTTTTGAATTTTTTTATTTATTCAACTGTGCATGTGCGCATCTGTGTGTGTGTGTGTGTGTGTGTGTGTGTGTGTGTGTGTGTGTCTGTGCGCGCGCGCGCGCACCTGTGTGTAGAACCACAGGCAAATTCGGGAACCACTATGGACGCCTCCACCTTCTTCTTGTTTACTCTGCCCCGGGATTCACAGGCTCCACCCTACCAGGACCATAAACGCAGGCCGCCCCGCTTCTGCCCAGCGTCTATACGTGGGGTCTAGGATCCGAACTCAGGACCTTCCGCTTGCAAGGCAGAGGCTTAAGCCTTGAGCCACCTCTCCAGCCCCTAGAGTAATTTTTCTTACTTAGCACTATAAAAATATACTACCTAGTTTATATATCACACTGATAATAATTTGTTTATAATATTACAATAATATTTATAATAATATTGTTTATAGGATAGCTGATGGCTCATAGGATAAGAAGATCATATTATGGTAGTATATGCTTCAAGAACTAGTTAAATAGGTTTAATAAAATACGTACTATTATATGTGGAAAAGCAGTATCATACACTATTTAAAATCGTCCAGGAACTTACAAAGATACAAGGATATTCACATGGACAACAACCAAATTTATGAAATTTATAATAAAAGTGCTTTGGGTTTAAATACTTTAAAATGTCATTTAAAATTTTTATGAATTCTACTTATAAAATAAACACAAAAATTATTAATTTAAACTCCTAAGCTAAATATGTTTTGATAGTGATATAATCCTCATACCTAAGAACTGTAGATTTGGTTGGGTTTGGATAAAGTGGGGTCCCTTTGAATTTCTGTCTTTATATGTTGTGGAAATCACTGTAATGTTGCATTTGTGTTAATTGTTTGGAAATTTTGTTTCCTATACAATGTTGTGAAGTGAAGTCTACTATTTTAAACTTTACTCTGTAATAATAAAATTAAAAATACTTAGTTTTGGTGGATACCAGTCATTGACTTATTTTTTTTATACTAAAGTTTTTTTTTTTAAACTTTTACACATGTACAGGTGCATATGTATATACAGAAGTATATACTTATAGCTATATTTCTCCTATAAGCATAAGCATTGTTTTCTGTGTATATTCTATACAAATAATATTGTTGCCTAGTAAAACTTACTTTTTCAGTTTATTATATATTAACTGCACATTGTAGTGTTACATAAAACATTTTAATACAATCATATATTTTACATTGAGCATATTTCACTCCTTACCTGTCTACCTGTCCCTTAATCATCCTCTCTACTCCTTTAAGTCCCTTTGTTCTCCTAGACAGTTTTGCTTCATGTCATATATACATTCATGATTTTATATGTCCTGCAAATGGCATTTCTTCTCTATGGCTGAAAACCATTCTGCTGTGTATATATTACATTTTGTGGGTACGAGTTTCCCATAATATGCATGTGAATACCCGGGTTAATTCCCTAACTTGTGAATAGTGCTATAGAAAATATTGACTCAAAGTATCTGTGATAGACATCTTGGGTATTTTAGCTAAGTATGCAATTGTTTGTGATATTTAATACAATCCAGATGATAGACTATAAAATCACCTAAAAGTCAAACCTCTGATATATCTTTAAGGGATTTTCTAGATTGGATTAATTAAAGTAGGAAGAACAATCCTAAATATGGATGACACCATTCCATGGAATAAAGTCCTGATCTGAATAAAAAAGAGAAAAGAAGCTGAGAACCCCCCCATTTATTGATCACTGCTTCATGATTGTGGATATAACGTACCAGCTGGCTCATACCCCCGAGGCCAAGTCCCCTATCATGATGGCTTACACCTAGTAATGTGAGTCAAAATAAATCCTTCCTTGGGGCTGGAGAGGTGGCTCAGGGGTTAAGCCTCTGCCTTGCAGGCAGAAGGTCCTGAATTCGGATGCTAGACCCCATGTATAGATACCGGGTGAAAGCAGGGGCAGCCGCGTTTCTGGTCCTGGTAGGGTGGAGCCTGTGACTCCCGAGGCAGAGTAAACAAGGAGGAGGTGGAGGCGTCCATGGTGGTTCTACACATGCACACATACACACACATACATGCACAATTGAATAAAAAAAAAGCTTTAAAAAAATAAATCATTCCTTCTCTAAGACACTTTGTCAGAAATTTTTGGCACAGCAACCACAAAAGAAACTAACGGCAAATTACGTAGTTGGCTGGTTCACATGGTATATCTATTTTACTTTTTTTTGAGATACCTCCATACTGATTTTCTTAAGTGTCTTGATAGTTTTCATTCCCACCAGCATTAAGAAAGGGTTCCTGCTATCCGCATTATCACCAGCTTTATTGTCATTTATTTTCTCAATAATTGCCATTTGAACTGGGATGGGATTAGAATCCCAATGAAGCTTTAATTTGCATTTCTTTTTTTTATCATTTATTATTTATTCAATTGTGTATGTATGTGTGTGTGTGTAGAACCACGGACGAATTCGGGAACCACCATGGACCGCCTCCACCTCCTCCTTGTTTACTCTGCCCCGGGATTCACATGCTCTGCCCTACCAGGACCGGAAACGCAGCCCCCCCCTAGGGTCTAGGATCCGAACTCAGGGCTTTCTGCCTGCAAGGCAGAGGCTTAACCCCTGAGCATCTCTCCAACCCCTAATTTGCATTTCTTTGGTGAGTAGAGATTGAACATTTTTCATAATGTTCATTGGTACTTTAAGAACTATCCATATTGATAACTCATTTATTAATTTCATTGCTTGGTTTCATTTTTAGTTTGAGCTATTTACATATTGTATTTCATTCCTTACCTGTCATTAATCCTGTCAGATGTACAACTAGCAAAGATTCTCCTACTCTTTTCACTTGATAGTTGTTTATTTTGGTGTCTGAGTTTTTTTTTTTTTTAATTCTACTGAAGGCCCATTTGGCAATTGTTGGCATATACTAAACAACCTAAATTTTATTCAGGAAATTCTTGCTTATGTCTAAACCTTGAACTGCTTTTCCTTACTTTTTATTCTAGAAGTTTCCACTTCAGGTCTTGCTAAATTAAAATCCTTCTTCCCTTTGGAGTTGGTGTTTATATAGAGCAAGAGCTAAGGAATTCAGTTTTTGCTGAAAAGGCTGTATTTTTTTTTCCTCTTCCAATATACATTTCTGAAATCTTTGTCAAAAGTTAGGAGGTTGTGGCTGTGTAGGTTTAAATTTGTGTCCTTATTCTTTTGGCCTACAATTATGTTGGATATCCAGGATCTTTTTGTGTTTCTTAGGAATTTTAAGAATGAGTTTTTCTGGCCCGAGAGATGGTTCAGATATTAAGCTTCTGCCTCACAAGCAGAAGGTCCTGAGTTCAGATCCTAGATCCCACATAAAAATGCCAGGAGGAAATAATAATGGCCTGTACTTCTTATATTGGAAGCCAGAGCCCAGGAAAACTCCAGAGCAAAGCAAAGAGGAGGTAGTACATCTAAGGTGGTTCCAGAAGTTACCTCTGATAACACACAGTGCCCTCTGATATACACACACACAGACACACATGGAATAAATAAAATTTTAAAATCTTTAAAAGAATGATTTTTTTTCTATTTCTATGAAAAATATTGATAGAAGTTTGATGGGGACTACGCTAGATCTACAGATTGCTTGTTAGTTTAACCATTCCCACAATTTTAATTCTCTCAATACATGAGCATGAAAGTCTATCTTCTAGTATCTTCAATTGTTTTAATGTTTCAGCTCAGATTCAGATTGTCTAATTGTCCTATTCTTTTTTTTCTCCTTGTTCTTTTCTTTCCTTTCTTAAGTGTTAAGAGCTTTAAAATTTTTCACCATAAAGGTCTCTATATTGCTCTAGCTTAAGACTTCACTCACAATATGTAAGAGTGAAGATGTGCCATCTAAGTACTTAAACACAATCCCCATAAATGAGGGAAACTCTTGGCAGTTAACCAAGAAGCATCCTTTTGCTACGAACAACAACTAATCAAAGTAAAAAGAATAAGTGACTGTGAGTGCTCTGCTCTAAACAGGACACTGAAATCACCCTCATCCTCAGGCTCCGAGAACCGTGCAGAAGGGTGTGGGAAGAATATAAAAGCCTGAGGATGGCAGAGGTGCTGCCAGACACTATCCTCTGGTGAGGACAGGGCTGGTGTACCTAGGAATTCATAATATTCGTGACCACTTCCACAAACCTGCACAACAGACAGCCTATCAACAGTTTACCTTGGATGAGGGGAGACCTGAAGAAACACCAAGACTCCCTAAGAGATCATTTTAAACTGATGGCAGCAGAAGGGGTTTCTTTACTCAGTACTTTACTCCCTGGTCATCCCAGCCCCATACATAGGCATATGTCAGTACAGGTATCCCAGACATAACCCAGGGGGCCACACATGCAACAAGATGGAAAAGTAGAGAAAACAGAGAGGATGGGATTATATAGCAAGTGATGAAAGCAAAAATTCATTTACACATGAAACACCAAAGAATAAAAAAATTAAAATTAACAAATCTATTTTTTTAAAAAAAAAAAATTGGAAATGGTGAACTCCCAGGGTTTCTTCCTGACTTCAATGGAAATGTTTTGAATTTTTCCCAGTTTAGATAATGATGGTCTTATGTATGTCATATATGTGGCACTACTGATTCAGGGAGGCCCTAGCCCGAGCTCCCGATTCCAGGAGGTCTGGCTACAGACAGGCCTGAACAAGGAACCATACAGGCAGAGGGATGGACAACCAATGGGTGGAGGGATGAACAGCCAATGGGAAGGAGGGATGAACCAATGGGAAGCGGCTACCTGGACACCTAGTCAACAGCTAAATGATTGGTGGCTGCTCCCTCCTCCAGAGGGGTGGCCACACCTGATTGGACCCTGACCCTATATAAGCCCACAACGCTTCCTGAATAAAGCCGAGTTTGCAGCCAACCCATCGTCTGTGTGCTGACCCCGTCGCCAGCTAGTTCGTCTTGCACGCACGAGGCCCTGTCCTTTCCCCTTTCTCCCCCGTGGGGGATTCGGCAACATACATTTTTATTATCTTCAGATATGTTCCTCCATTTCTATTCTTTCTAGTACTTTTATCATGAAGGGATGTTAAGTTTTATCAATAGTCCTTTTTACATCAACTGAGATGACCAATTGGTATCAGTGAAACGTGCATTTATGTGATATTTTATATTTACTGGTTTGCATCAGGTCAAACTATCCCTGCATCTGATGTTTTGTTTATTTGATTTGTTTTCTGAGAGGACTTACCTGAACCTAGGCTAGCCTTGAGCTAAGTAGCAGAGGAAAAACTTGAACTTCTGATCCTCCTAATCTCTACCTCCCTAGGTGCTGGGATTAAGTATACATGTTACTCTGTCTCATAATTTACACGGTATTAAACCCAAGCCATCATGCACGCTAGCCCAAGGAACACTATCTGTATTTGGTATCCAGGAAATATTGGCCATATGCAAAAAATTTTGTAGTGTTCCTTTCTCTTCTATTTCATGAAATAGTTTCAGTTTCTTTAAAGCTTCATTAGAAAACAGCAATGAATCTATGTGAGCCTGCGCTTTCCTAAATTGGAAGATTTTGTTTCATTATGGCTTGTCATGGATCTATTTAAGTTGCTTAGCAGATTGCTGTTTAATGTTGGTAGTTCACATGCATATAGAAATTCATAATTTCTTTTTCCTGATTTAGTGGACTGTAACTTTTAAAAGTATGCTCTAAGTACTTCTGAATGTTATTGGTATCTATTTTAATATTTGTTACAACTCTAATTTTATTAATTTTAACTTGGGTCGCATCTCTTTCCTTTGGCTAACTTGGCTTAGAGCTTATCAAATCTGTTTATCTTTTCAAAAAGCAAACTCTTTGCCTTTTTGTACTTTACTTTTGTTTCATTCTATATCATTAATTTTTGGTTAATTACTGCTGTCTACTGATTTGGGGTTTGTTTTTTTTTTTTTCCTTGTTTTTCCAAGAACCAGAGGTGCATCATTATTCAAGATCTACTTTTTTTTCTTTTACTACAGATATGTCTAGCTATAAATTTGCTCTTAGATTCCTTTTATTTTCACTCAATTCTAGGAATTTTGGAGTTTCTCCCTGAACAACTCATTCGTTGTTCCATGTTTTCAATGCCCATGAATTTGTGGTGTTTTGTAGTTCTATTGCAATTAATTTCTTTTATTAAACTGTGGCCTGATAGAATGTAAGATTATTTTAATTTTCCTGTATTTGTTAAGGCTGATTTTGTGTCCTAACATATGATCTATTTTAGAGAAAGTTCAGATGGGATGTTAGGTAGGTAGACGTTTGTTGGATCCACTTGGTATCTTTTAATTCAGATGTGTTTCTTCATTGCTGGGATGACCTGCACGTTGGTGCAAATGGAGTACTTAAATCAGTCACTATTACTGTGCTGCGTTACTCTGTGACTTTACCTATAATCATATTGGTTTTACGACACTAGGTGCACAAATGTTTGGCATATGTTTAAAATTGTAAGATCATCTTGATTGTTCCCTTAGAAAGTGTAAGGTTGATAATCCTCTTTGTCTTGTCTGACTGATTGCTGTTTCAAGTTTATTTTGTCAGAAGAAAAATGATACCTGTTTGCTTCTTAGTTCCATTTGTTTGGAATTATCTTTTACCATTCTGATTGGTCTGTCCTTACATGCAGATTGGTGTTTCTCACAGTTTTAGATATACGTTTTTTTAAAAACTGGGAGCAACAAAGATGAATCATATACCCAATCTAATCTGCAAGCCCGTGTTCTTTATTGAAAGGTGTATATTAATTTCTGTCATTTTGTTCTATTAGTCGGTTTCACATCCCTTATTTCATCTCTAGGGCTGTAGCATGCAGTCTCATGGGTGTGATCGTTCTTCTCTTCAGTCTGAAAGAAGTTTCAAGCACTGTCCATAGAGCTGCTTTAGGGACAGGAATTCCTTTACACTGTTTTCATGGTTTTCACTATGTGTAAGTCTGAGTGGGCAACTGATATTAGAGCTTGAAATACAATTCCCCAAGCCCTTCTGGCTTTTAAAGTTTTAAGAAATCTGTCCTTATACACAGATTTGTGTTTCTCACAGTCTTCACCTTTTTTGTTGTTGTTGTTCTGTATACGTACTTGTATTTTGAATATAATGTGACTTAGGAAGCTTCTTCTCTGTTTAGTGTTACAAACATTTCTTGAAACAAATAGGCATCTCTTTCTCTAGATTTACTGCTATGGCTTTGTTGAAAACATCTATTGCTGGGCTGGAGAGATGTTCAGGGGTTAAGCCTCGGTCTCACAGCAGAAGGTCCTGAGTTCAGGTTCCTGATCCCACGTGAAAATGCCAGGCAGAAATAGAAATGGCCTCCATTTTGGGCCCTGGAAGGTGGAGCCTGGGACACTCCAGAGCAAAATGAAGAGGAGGTAGAAAATCCAGGGTGATTTCTGAGTCACGCTTGGGCTTCCACAAGCACACACACACACACACACACAGTGCCCTCTAATTCACACAGACACAAACAAGCAAACAGATAAAATGTCTATTGCTTTAGCATGAAGTTTCTTCTATGTTTCTAAGTTTCTTCTATGTTCATAAATCATAGTGTTCCACAGATTATTTTTGTCATTGTATGAATGTTCCAATTCCTTTTAATTTGAATCCTAGATTTTGTCTTCCCTTTGATGAGGTTTTCCACAGAAACTTTTGACATTCAACTTTCTATCTCTAGTATTTCATCTTGGTTTTTGTTTTTGCTTCTTCAATATTTCTATCTTGATGATATTAGTCTCAAAACCTGCATTGACTTTTTAATCCATTTGGCAGATTGTATTCTTTTGGTACTCAGGAGTTTGTGTCATCTTTCATTCTGATGAAAATGTAATCATTCTTTTGAATGTTCTGATTTTCTTTTAGTTTGCTCTCAATGGAGGTCACTACATGGCACTAGCAATTTTTGAAGTAGTTATGCTGTCCTGGCTTTTCATGTTTCTAATCCTCTATATTGTCCACTTTACAAATATGATAATTTACATAAGTCTCAAACTGATATATATCAAGTATATATGAATGATATATAAATATACTACTATGCATAAGATAGAATTTATTTTCTGCCAGTAAATGACATAATAAAATAAAAGCTTACACCACAATTTAAAGATAAAAGTGATGTTATTTAGTATTTCCTTACTTCATCATTTATATTTTTTGATCATTAATATTTCCTGTGGGGGGAGTGATTTTGCTATAAAACTTCAACTGGCTTTGAACTTAGTGACTTGGCCTTCTGAGTAGAGATTATATGAATGTGCCACCTTATCCAGCATTCCAAAAAAAAAAAAAAAAAAAGTAAAAATCAAACGGGGTACATAATACTTTATAGCATAGCATGACTAAACAGAAAGATTCTGTCTCATACAAAAGAAACCCCAAGTCAGTTCTCTGAAAGTCCAATGACACAGATAAATTGCTAATAGTTAGCACTGAGAAAAGGAAAAGGACATACAAAAGGTGACTTACTGTATAATCTTACAGCAAAATCTAAAATAATTAGGCAAAATTGGCCATTTTCAACAAAAAATAAACTTCCCAAATTGGATTAAAAGGACAAAAATCAACTATTAATAAGAAACAACAGTACAATGCTAGAAAAATTGTTTAAAACATGTTATTTACTCAACACAGATAATTTCTACAATTATGTCCCAAAATCTAGAATAAGATAGAATTGATGTGGTCTAGAGAGATGGCTCAGGTGTTGAGACTTGGCCTCATAAGCAGAAGGTCCTGAGTTCGAATCCCAGATCCCACTTAAGAATGTGAGGTAGACCAGCCAAATCTCTCCCCATCCTAAAGCTCAGGGAAATTTGCGGAAGAGGGAGCAGTAAGATTGTAAGAGCCTAAAGATGGGGAGGAGCAACGATATGCAACATATTCCACACAAGTTAGGGCCGCAGTAGCCATAATTGGACTTTGCATGACCTGTGCAATGACTGACATGTCAATGACCCCCTAAAGTCTAGCATGGATAGGGATTAACAGTCACAATAGTGTTCCTATACTAAAGGGGAGCACAAGAAAGGGCTCTGGGCAATGCCACTGAGTCCTTACACCTCACTAGAGTGAAGGATGTAGAGGGAAGTTTGACCTTCACACTAAAGGATGCTTCAGGGAATGGGGGGAGGGAGGAGGACACTGGGAGGGAGGGGGTGAAAGGAAGGGAAACAGGGGACGTGGGTGCAAGGGGGACTGAGGAGGGGTGGAGGGAGGGAGGGGATGGGGTACCTATTAAGTTTGTTTGATTGGAAAAAGAAATAAACAAACATAATAAGAAAAAAAAAAGAATGTCAGGTGGAAACTGTGGCCTGCACTTCCCGCTCTGATGGGTGGAGCCGGGGAAATCCCAGAATGAAGCAAAAAGGATGTAGAAGGAATCCAGGATGATTCCTGAAGCCACCCTTGGCCCTCCACATGGGCACACAGTACCCTCTGACACATACACACATACATGCAAATAAATAATTAAATAAAAATTTTTAAAAAAGAATTTATTTTATCATGACAGAACATTTCTGACTTCAAAATTGCACTAGGAACATAACACTGAAAAATCAAAATTTAAAAACAATGTTGATTATTGCTTTATCTGCTACTATGCAACCTAGATGGACTTTAAACTTCCTAAATTTTAAAAATATCTATTTATTTGTATTAGAGAGAGGGGGAGAGAGAGAGAGAGAGAGAGAGAGAGAGAATAAAATCAGTAATATGTGTTTCTCCACAACGCTCATGTGAAGGTCAAAAGACAACTTTTAAAAGTCAGTTCTCTCTCTTTACCATGTGGGTTTGAAACCAGGGACATTTGCCTGCTAAGCCACTTGCTATCCCCTACTCCCCTACTCTCAAATTTTTAATCCTCCTGCAAAACCATCCAAATGCTCAGATAATAATGTACTACCACATTGGATTCCAAACTAAAATTTAACCAGAAAAACTATATGACATATATACAGAAACACTGAAGAGACATGCAGGGTTTATTCCTGGAGCTACACACAGTGTATTATTAGAATTTCTAGTTACATAGGCTTTTCTTTTTAAAAAAAAAAAAAACAAAAAACTTTTTACTTGTGTGTGTGTGTGAGAGAGAGAGGGTGCTGTGTGTTCCTGTGGATGACCAAGAGTAACTATGGGATTTTTTTTTTTTTTTTTTTTTGCTTCTACCTCTTTTTTGTTTTGCTCAGGGATTTTCCAGGCCAGAAGTACAGGCCGCTGCCATTTCTGTCTGGAGTTTTTATGTGGGACCTGGGTTCTGAACTCAGGACCTTCTGCTTGTGAGGTGGAGTCTTAACCCCTGAGCCATCTCTCCAACCCTAGTTGCATAGTTCTACATATTATGGGACAAAAATCTAGCTGATAATTTCAGTAAGTTTCAAAGAAAAAAACTTGAAGATTGGGGATATGGTTCAACATGAAGATTGGGGATATGGCACTTGCTGATTATGTGTTTGGCCACAAAGTTCTACTCCTAGCACTGCATACACCACTACACCCCAAAAACTGCAATACCTACTCATGATCTCTCTCTCTCTCTCTCTCTCTCTCTCTCTCTAGCAAACTGAATGAGAACTCAAACTGTCAAAAAATATCTGCCAAAACACTACAATGGGAGTTACAAGCACAAAGTACATACATTGTTAACACAAAATTAGTTGATCAAAAAATTCAACCCTTAAAAGAGTCTGATATAAAAACATTCAAGAAATTTTTAGCAACGGCCAAACTAAAACTTAGTTTTATTTGTTGTTGTTTTATCTCCTTGACAAATTGCCCAGTATTCAACTGGAACTAAACAAGTACATGCCACTGTGTGGCTGAGTTTACTTTACTTTGGGAACATATCCTTCTGATGGACTCACCTGCTTTAGTGCCTTTTTGCTGTGCTTCTGTGATGGAGAAATGACTTTACTTGCTGGAATGGTAGGAGAAGGGCAGCCTGATTGGGGGGAGGATGGCTGTGACAGTCTTGATGACACTGGGGAGAAAAGTGACAAGAAAAAATGTGTTATCAGAGTTGATAGCAAGCATCATTCCTTCCCCAGATCATATGCTGCTACATGTGACCAAAAACTCTAAGGAATGATCTTCTTTCGGAGTTGACAACAAATATCCCCTTTTCAGTTTGTTTTCCTCTGAAAGTTCTAACAGGACTAGGCAAAGGCTGGTGTTAGTAAGAATACCTTTTCATTGTTTAACTTAATAGATGTGACTGAAGAAGTAGAAACTAATGTGTAAAGCATGAATCATTAAATTAGAATACAGCAAAGATTCTAAAACTCTTGGAGTAGTGTTCATGTTCTTAGATCAACCTAAAGGTGAATTATGACAATATGACACAGTACAAAACCCTAAATTAATTCAAAATGAAGATAAAGCCATTTCCATTTCAAAAATCCTACCGTTGTGCTAAGTCTGACATTCTTTCACCTCAAGTCGACAGTTTCAGGCCTCACTGTACTAGACAGTATGTGAGGGCTTCTGTAAAGGAAGCACTGGAGGTCTGCACAAGATGAAACCATTTTCCACTTCATCATCAACTGTTTTATGAAGTCTGTCAGATCTTGACTAAATCAGAGTAACAGCAAGGAGATCACTATGCTCTATAAAGTTGACAGAATGCATAGTTCTTTGACAAGGAAAATCTTTCTTGTAGAATGTCTTCTTCCTTTTTAAATAACTAACTGAAAAAGCATTGATGGCATAACAGTGCTGCATGGTTAAGGCCAAGGAGTTCTAAGATAATGTAAAGGATGTACTGTTAAGTAGCTGTCTAACAAGAAGATAATATATATGATCAGAACTTGCAAGTTTTCAAGTATAGCATTCCATTTTAGTCTTATGTGTTAAATGAAATATAAAGTAACAGTAGAAAACATTAAAATAATATAGCTTTAGTTCTATATGCAAACTTTCATGAATTTCATCTATGTGTGTGAGTGACAGAAAGAGAGAGAACTGTCAAACTTGATGCTACGGAAAAAGAACAAATGATTTATTAGTATATCACATAAAATGGAGTTGAGTAATTCTAAAGATGATTGAGCAGGAAACCAAGTTAAAACCTTATGTACTTTGATGTTAACTAACTTTCTGTTAAGTGCTTTATTTCGTTACTGTTTCCAAATAACAGAATTTACAATGTAAAATTCCTTGGCATTTGGTATATTCACCAAATTGTATAATCATCACCATCACCAATTTTCATCATCCCACCCAAAATAGCAAACTTGCAAAACAGATCATTTTTCTCTTCTTGCCTATTATCCTAGGCAATTACTTATCTACTGTTTGTCTCTACTGATCTCCCAGATACGTACACTTGAAACAATAGAGTGTGTTCTTCTTAGTGGACATTTTGTTACTCACTTCAATTTTGTGTGTGTGTGTGTGTGTGTGTGTGTGTGTGTGTGTGTGTGTGTGTGTGTGTGTACTTGAGGGGCCAGAAAGATGGCTCACGTGCTAAGCCTCTGCCTTGAAAGCAGAAGGCCTGAGTTCAGATTCCAGGTCCTACATAAAAAAAGTGGTCTGTACTTCTGATCCTGGAAGGCAGAGCTTGGGAAACTACAAAACAAAGCAACTAGGAAGTAGCAAAATCCAAGGTGATTCCTGAAGTTACCCTTGGGCTTCCAAAGGCACACACAGTGCCCTCTGATATACAAGACACACATGAAACAAAACAAAACAAAACAAAGAGGGCACTTGAGTATGCATGCCTGTGGAGACCCACAGACGACTTCATGAGTCATCCTAGTTGTCCTACCACTTTACTGCTTCACTTTGGCGGTTCCCAGGCTCCGCCTTCCATGACCAGAAGTGCATTTCATCCAGCATTTTTACAGGGGATCAGAACTCAGGTCCTTTTGCTTGTGAAGCAAATACTTTAACCATTAAGCCATCTCCCAATCACTCACTAATACTTCATTCCTTTTTATTACTGAATACTCAACTGAATGTGCATGTGGCAGTTTGTTTATATTCATCAGCCAATGCACATTTAACTTGCTTCCACTTCCTGGCTATGAATAACATTCCTGTGATGTTTTTATGTGTATCTTCAAGGTTTCTGTTTTGTCGTATGAGACAGTCTAACTGTAGCCCAATCAAGATTCAAAACTTCTGACAACTCCTTGAATACTAGAATTACAGGCGAGTATCTCCATCATCCCATTCCTCTGTGTGTGGGGGGGGGTGGGGGGGTGGAGGGGGTCAGTCACTGTCTTAAGATAACCTCAGGCATAACTCTAAAACATAACTCTGGGTGACTAGTGAGCCCCCCAAATCTACCTGTTTCCATCTTCCAGTGCTAGGATTACAAGTACATACCACCATACCTGGGCTTTTAATATGGGTTCTAGGGGTCTAAGTCAGGTTCTTGACACATAACTTTAACAACTGAACTACTACCCCATTCCTTAATTTTCACAAATTCAATTCTAGAAGTAAAACTGCTGAGTCTATAGTAACTCTGTTTAAATGTTCACTGCACCAGTGTGTGTGTGTACCAGTAGGTGCCCAAGGCTGACATTAGGAATCATCCTCAATCACTTTTCCACCTTCTTTTTGAGACAAGGTATCTAATCAAACCCAGAGCTCATTATTAGGGCGAGTCTGTCTAGCCAGTTTGCTCTAGGGATTCCTGGTTTTCAGAGCTCCTTGCCAGAACTCTAGTCCTTTTGTTTGTTTGTATGGCAAGCATCTTACCCACTCACCTATCTCCCCAGTCCTCTATGTTTAACTTTTTGAGAAATTATTAGGCTCTTTTTAAAAATGATTCTATTTGTAATATGGAAATATAAGGGTTTCACTTTCTCTACACCCTTGTCAACACTTGTTTATGCTTATATTTTTGATTTGGTCAATGTTTGTCAGAAAGCATCGTGCATATACAGTTGGGTTTTCTAATGTTTTGCAGAAATCTTTGAATATACATTTTCACATCTATCCTAAATACTTACTGATTATAAACAGGAATAAAATACAAATTAATCCCATTACACAATGTAAGAATTTTACTTTGTACTCTGGAAAAAAGACAAAACTATAATTATCAAGGTAAATTACTTGGCAAGTTCTTCCTTAAAGTAAAAGCCCTTCTTAACAAATGAACCCACAAACCTACTATCACGTCAGCTGAAATACACCATGAAAATTATAGGACCACTAGCTGGGAACATCTAGGAAACTTAAACATTATTCTTTCACATGTTAAAAGGATCAGAATTGCAAAGCCCAAGACTTTTTTGATGCATGTTGAGAAACTGATTTCTCTTAATTCATTTTAATGATTATGGAAAAAAGACACAATTTTATTAATAAAAGCAAACAAGTCATTCTATGTACTGAAAACTATACTAGGTTGATTTTCTTGAACTCTTATAACTACCCTCAAAGGTAAGCATGAGTTGTCTATCTTTTATTTGAGATTCCTGAAATTCTATTATTATAGATAAGGAAGTTTAAATAAATAACACTGTATTAGCATTGCATATGCAAACAAAATACAGACGTTTAGGGACACATTTATTACCAAATGGATTTCAAAAAATACATTCACCTTTATATGTGCTGGTACTATCCATATGTTACATATCAAGAAATCAGCAGGGAGCAAAGCCAAGATTTGAATTTTATTTGCATAATAAAAAACAAATCCCTGGAGTGGACTAACAATGGAAAAGGTATTTTTGTGTCCTGATCCCCAGGACCTGTGAATGTTACTTTATTGGGAGAAAGGGTCATGGCAGATGCAAGGAAGTATTTTGAGATGAAAACACACAGATTACCTAACCCAATCCTAAATCCAACAACAAAGTATCTTTATAATAATACCTAAGTTTGGATACAGACAAAGGATAGAAAGAAAGAGTGAAGTACCAAAACACAAGTTAGTCAAGTCCTCACCAGAAGCTAGAAAACACAAGGCTCTCTCTGAAACCTCTATGGAGAGTAGCCCCATTTACAGCTTGCTTTCAGACATCTGGCCTCCAGAACTGTGAGAAAGTAATTTTCTGTTGTTTTAAGCCACCAAGTGTGTGATAATTTGATACCTCAGGAAACTAAATTCTTAAACTAATGCATCTTTTTAAGCATCACTATCAACTCAGAAATGTTTAAATCAAAAGAAATTATTAAAAAACACTGAAATTAGTCCCATTTTGAACTAGTGGAATATAATGCAGGTATAAATTATCTTTAAGATGCAAGCAGTACTTGACCACAACACAAACTATTAAACAAATACTGAATGCCTTTTTTTTAATGTGTGTATCAGAAGATGATTCATGCTTGCAAGGGACTGGAGTGTGTAGCCAACTTCCACTACCTAAGCCTGCCTGGGTTACATTACAAGACCTTATTTTAAAGAAAAAAGCCCTGGAGAGATGCCTGCCTCGCCAGCAGAAGATACTGTTTGGTTCCAGCTCCCACATTCACCAGGCAGGGCGGAAAAAGAGAAGAGAGGAAAAGAAAAAAAGATTGAAAAAAAGACTCTTAGGAAAACCTCTTACTCAAATTCTTGTTTTGATACTAAATTTAAATGAGGTGTACAGAGTTGTCATTTAATATTTGATTTGGGGCTGGAAAGATGGCTCAGAAGTTAAGACTGTCTCGAAAGCAGAAGGTCTGAGTTCAGATTCCAGGTCCACATAAAAATGCCAAGTGGAAACGGCAGCAGCCTGCACTTCTGGTCCTGGTGGGTGCCTGGGAAAGCCCAGAGCAAAGTAAGAAGGAGGTAGAAGCAATGACTCCTGAAGAAGGATGACTCCTGAAGTCACCCTTGGTACTCCACAAGGACACATAGTACCCTCACACAGACAGACAGACAGACACACACACATACACACACACGTACAAAATAAGTAAAAACTTTAAAATTTTTTCTCATTTTATAACTCTACTTCATTCTCATGACAATCCTAGTTGTTGATATTTTTTAACTTTCTTCCCCAAACCTCCCACCCACTACCCTGTCCTTAGGACTGAACCTGTGTCTTACCACTTGCCACACAAGTGCTCTAGCACCGAGCTCCATCTCCAGTCCACACTGCCATTAGTAGTTTACGTCTTATTACAGACCTGGTTTAAGAAACATACCAACATCATTTCTAGAAACAAAGGCTGGAGAGATGGCTCGGGGGTCAAGACTCTGCCTCACAAGTGAAAGTTCCTGAGTTCAGATCCCAGGTGCCATGTAAAAACACCAGGCAGAAACAGTGGAGGCCTGCACTTCCGGCCCTGGCAGGGGAGCCTGGAAAATCCCAAAGCGAAGGACAAAGGAGGTAGAACAGGATGATTCCCAAAGTTACCCTTGGACCTCCACAGGAACATAAAGTGCCCTCTCTCTCCCTCTCTCTCTCTCTCTTTCACACACACACACACACACACACACACACACACACACACACACGTGCGCGCACACATGTACACACACAAAATAAATAAAAGTTAGAAAAAAAAATAGATTACTGAACACAGCTTAAGATTTGAACACCTAAGGGTAAAAGTAACACATCTATCTCATAATAGATTTGCTGTCTTTTAGTTTGCTTTATTTTTATGTTTCTAAAATTTCTCTTTTAAAATTTTAAGTTATTTAAATCTGGGGCTGGAGAGGTGGCTCGGGGTTAAGCCCCTGCCTTGCAGGCGGAAGGTCCTGAGTTCGGATCCTAGACCCCACCTATAGACGCCCGGCGGAAGCGGGGGGGGGGGGGGGGTTTCTGGTCCTGGTAGGGCGGAGCCTGTGAATCCCGGGGCAGAGTAAACAAGGAGGAGGTAGAGGCGTCTATGGTGGTTCCCGAATTCGCCCGTGGTTCTACACACATCTACACACACACACACACACACACGCACACGCACACACACACACACGCACGCACACACACACACGCACAATTGAATAATAAAAAAATTAAAATGTTGTTATTTAAATCTATAAAGTAAGTTAGTACCATGTAATTCTAGTCTCTCTTCCCCGACTATAGCACTGTACCTCTATTCCCTTTCAGCAAGTTGCTTTTATTAGGTTGTTTTTATTGTTCCATTGTTTTATTTGAGACAGGAAAATTACAAGTTTTAGATTATCCTGTGGTATGAAACACGATGTTGTCTCAAGAGAGGGAAAAAAAAGTCTGGTCCTTCCTCTCTCTCTCTCTCTCTCTCTCTCTCTCTCTCTCTCTTTCTCAAGTGTAGGTGCACATGTAGAGACCCGAGAGGTCACTGAGGCATAGTCCCTCATGCTCCGCTTTCCATGTGAGACAAGGTGCTGGCTGGCAGGAAGCTCACTCGTTAGGCTGGGGTTGCTAGAAGAGTTCCAAAGCTCTGTTTCCACCTCCCCCGTCCTATGATGACAAGTGCACACTACCATGCCTACCATTCTTTTAGTTGTATTCGAGGGATCATACTAAGATCTTTAGCTACAAGGGAAGCACTTTGCCGAGTTATCTTCCCGTTCCACTTTCTAGTTTTATTGAGTTACTGGGCTGGACAGATGGCTCAAGGGTTAAGACATTGCCTCAGCAAACAGAAGGACTTGAGTTTGGATCCTAGATCCCATATAAAGACGTCTAAGTGAAAATGGCAGCAGCCTGAACTTCTGACTCTGAAAGGCAGAGCCTGAAAAATCCCAGAGAGAAGATAAAAGGAGGCAGAACAATCCAGGATGACTCTGATATACACCCACACCCACGCAAAAATAAAAATTTTATTGTGTACTGAATTTACAAAGACCTTTCAGCAAACATAGAGATGATCCTATCATTTTTCACATTCACTCTTTAAATGTAATAGTAGACTTTTAGTAGCAAAAATACTTAAAATCCAAAACTGTCACTGGTTTATGGCATATAATTTTGATGTGTAGTTAGTTAGGTTTTACATGATAACCTTTACTAAAAGTGTTGCCTCACTATGTATGAAACAGTGCTGTTGTGACTGAAAATTTTTTGAAAATCTGCTTCCAAAAAATCTAGATGACTTCCTTTGTATTCTACTGGGATAGTGTTAAAAAACATGATGACTGAGCTGAGGAGATAGGTCTGCGGGTAAAGTACCTACTGTGAAGCCTGATGTCCAAATTTGGATCCCCAGATCCCATGTAAAAGCATCCATAAGTGCCTGTAATGCCAGTGCACCTACAGGAAACTGGAGGCAGAGACCCAAGAATCTTCTGAAGCTCACGGGCCAGCCAACCGACTCTCTGTAGCAGTGAAGAGATCCAGTCTCAATCAAGGTAAAAAGGGAGGGAGGTGTGACCTCAAGTGTCAGGGCATGCGTGCATCCACGATCACACACACACTCCATCTCTGACTTTTACACACATCCCTAGCCATATGCTTATACATATGCTGGAATTCTCCTGATAAACCATCCAGGTAAGACAGTTTCTGGAAGGGAACTGTTGTATCACTGTACTCATGAAAACTGATGGTTTGGAATGTCTGTCTTTGCTCAGTTAAAATTCTATGTACTGTATGTTATCAGAAAATTAAACCTTTTTGTTTAAATTTTCTCTTTTATTTTTTGCATGTGTAGATGTAGGCATGTACTTGTGTGGTGTGTACACAAGAGGGAGTACCTGTAGAGACCCAAGAGTGACATTGGGAATCATCCTGAATTTTGCCCTATCTCCTTACTGCTTTGTTCTAGGTTTCCCAGAATCTGCCATCAAGGGCCAGAAGTGCTGACCACTGCCATTTCAACCAGGAGCTTTTACATGGAATCCCAACTCAGATCCTCTTGTTTTCGAGGCAAGGCTTAAACCCTGAACCATCTCTCCAGTCCCTGTTAAATTTTCAAAGCACCATAAAAAGGGTCTCATGATTTAAATTTTTTAGCAGAATTTATACATTTAGTATGTTTTTTTCTTCCTTTTAACCTTTTAAAAAGGTTAAAGAATTTTGCCTGTAAATGTGGATTCATATAAAGAACAATGTTGCAGCTACTTTTCTCACATTGCTTTGAGGCAATACTTGCACAACTTAATACAGATTTATTTAGCTTGCAGTTCCACAGGGTAAGAAATAGACACTACTGGTGGGAATCACATATCAGAAAGCATAACTGGAAGCAGAAGCAGGAGGCAATTCAGATCACTGTAGTCACCAGGAGGGTACAGAGAGCAAGACTGATCTAACTGGAAATAGGGTCAGGCCAACACACCTCAAGCCAGCCAGCCCTCCGTGACATACCTTCTTCAGCAAAGCACCACCTTTTTAAAGTGCCGCAACTTTCCCAAACACCAACACGAGCCTATGGTGGGGAGGAGGGAGAATGACTCACAGTCAAATCATGACAACCAATGTTGCTTACTTTTCTCCCTTCATATTTAACAACTGTCACTTTGCTTTTATCATAAATTATCTTACTATTAGTTTATTCTTTTTTGCCTTTTTTAGCTTTGTGCTTTTTTGGATAAGAAACATTTAATACTATGATCAGTTTAAGTGCTTTTCACTATCTAGTTCATAAGTTGATATTATACATTTTAATATATTCTGGAATTGTGGTTTTTAATGTCCTTTGAGCCAAAAAAAAAGTGATAGCACATTTGAATATTTTTCAGGAAAAAGAACAATTTGTTATAAAAATGATATTTGGTCCTTGTGATAAATATAAAATATTTGGGCCAATAGAGCTTCTTACTCTCCACATAACTTAATTCTGGAGATTCTAGGTAAAGAGAAAATTTATTATTCTCTATTTACAGCTATACTATAAATTTCTAACTGCTCTGTAATTAAAAATAAACTATATGTTCTCCCTATAGTGAACAAAGTACTGTCACAAAATCCATTATTTTGTATAATTAACGAAAAATTATAAAAAGGGGGGCTCAATTTTTAAAATGGAGTTTTAAAATCTTAAAAATTTTAAGCAAACAAACAAGAGGAATCTAACATATACTTTGAGATTTCCAAACTCAACACCAGAGTTTTAAAAGTATGACTATCTTTAGAAAAGAGCTCATAGTGAAGGGAAACACATACATCAGTGGGTGGCCTGAAGGTAACTTGTTACACTACAGAGGCATGAACCTCCACAGCAGTAGACAGCCAGAGTGAACCCGGAGGTCCATTGAGGCATGCAGGCAGAAGGGTGGAAGGGAACAAAAACACATTAAAATAAGATAATTATGATAATAAAAGGAACGGCAAAGGAGTGGATCAGAGGAGGGGGGAGGGAAGCTGGGATGAATACTTAATATGCTTGTAAAAGTAGAAAAAATTAATAAAAAAAAGTTGGAAATCTAATGAAAGAAAAGAAAAGAAATTTTAATGTAAGAGCCCAGAAGAGAGAAAAGAACAGAAGTGAGATACAAAATACCTGGGTTAATCTCACCCAAGCAAGGTTTAGCACTTACTATTCTAAGCAAGTCTCTTTAATCCCCAAGGGTCTTAGAGTCTCTGCCTGCTAGAGTTCAATCAGAAGATGAATAATGACAAAAGTTACACACACACACACACACACACACACACACACACACACACACACACACTTTATGTTTTGGAGCACTAGAGTAATTGTATTAAAAGTGTGTGTGTGTTTCTGTGTGTATGTGTGTGTCTGTGTGTGCATGTGTGTATGGTCCCTCTAACTACTTCGCTAAGGATTAATTCAGGAAAATTCATGGTCTCCATTGTGAAAAGAGAAAAGGGGAGGGGAGGTGGGAAAGGAAGGGAATGGAGGAGAGGGAGAAACAAGGTAGAAATGGTAAAATACGTTTTTAATCCACTCTAATTTCCTTCACATAAAAACAAGAAGGAAACAAAGTGACAAAGCATCTCCACACAGCGCACCTTGGCTTTGACCTCGAGTCTTGCTTAAGAAATGAGGGTAACATGTCAACAAGAAGATTCAGGCAGCAGAGATGGAGAACTAGAGAATATTAAAAGAACTGTACTTCCTGGGTTTGTCCTAAGGCTGCTGTTGAAAGATTTACAATTGGAATTCACAAAATAGTTTTAGTTGTAAATTACATGACTTCTTGAGGAAACAATTTTGTGGTCAGTCTTATGAATTTCTTTCTAGAAGGAAGAGACCTGCTTTGGTTCTAAGATCCTTTTTCTCACAAGAGCCATCCACTCCAAACTGGGCTATGTTCTTTATGTTCTAAGAATAGCTGAAACAGGGCTGGCAAGATGGCTTGGAAGGAAAGGCGCCTGCTCACAACTTGGAGAGCCTAATGCAGAAGGAGAGAATGACTCTCATTCTCTCTAATACATAAATAGAAAGAGTTTAAAAAAAAAAAAAGAATGCCCAAAACAAACAGGAAAAGGCACAACTGAACACCTTCCTTGCTTCTGGGGGCCCCCATTATCTCAGTTCTAATACAGTGGGTTTTTTTTTTTTTTTTACATTTTTACAACAGGTAGAATTAAAACTTATAACTCAGCAACCATGAAAGAAGGTCTCCTTAAGTCTTTCCACCTAAACATTGTTCAGAGTCTTTCCCAAGATGCTTTTGAAAGGAGACAAAGTCTTCCTCATTCAGTAACTCAACACACATATAAGTAATGCAGGTATGTCTATGGTAGTTGTAAAAACTCCAGCATATACATCAAATTCCTGCTTTAAAAGAGATTAAAATACAATAACATTAACAGTAACATACTTCTAGAATTAGCGATTTCTTTACAATGAAAAGGATAATTTCACATCACTGATTTTTTTTTCTAAATACAATATAAGAATATCAAATTCTCACAATCTTTTCCCTATCACAAAATAAAGCTCACACAACTGTTTCATGGTATAATAGTCATAATTTATTTTAGGGAAAAAGTAGAGACTTCACTTATCTGTGATAATTAAAGTAACAGAAACAGCTGATTTTACTAAGCATTTTTCTAGAATCAGCCCACCTTACCTTTACTTGAATTTCCATAAAGCTCTTCTCTGAACATTGTTTCCTTTTGAAAGCTAAGAACCAAAACTACAAACTTCTAGTTTGCATAGAAATCAATAAGCAGATTTAATATTGGATTGAGCTCTAATCCGCTGACAGGTATAGATATATCAAGAGTTTCTGTTCAATTTTCAACTAAAAGTATCAGTTTTGCTACCAGAGCGCTTTATTTCTGTACATAAAAGGAAGTGGGTTTTGATAGTATCTCATTGTTCTTCCTGTTGTACAATGCATTTGAAATAAAGTCAGAAATATGTCAGATTGAGAGTAAAAGCCAATAAGAAAAAGGAGCAGCCACAATTAGTTTGCTTCACCTTTACTAATAATTGCAAATTATTTAGAACTACAATACTTTTAATTTTTTTGTTAAAATGAGACAAAGTCTCATTATGTTACCCTAACTGAGTTGAAACTAATTATGTAGACTAAGTTTGCATAAAATGTGGTATGATACTCCTGCCTCTGCCTCCCAAGTTCTGGGGTTATCTCCCAAATGCCTGGGTTAGGGGTATGTGCCTCCACAACTGGCACTAAATGGTACTACTACTGCAACTGGCTATAAGATTGTCACATTAACTAACTGTGAAATATGAAAACATTCATAAATATGTAATATATACCTAGTTTTACAGGTATCTATACTATATGAAATGATCAAAAACAAATTCACATTAAAGACTAAATTATTCTTTATTATTGGAAACTCAACACTTAGCCATTATGTTTCTCTTACCTAAGAATACCAAAGCTGTTTAAATAAACATTAAGTTATTAGTGAAAACATGGGCACCTCCCATGTGTACCTGACTTTCCAAACCATTCTGCCCTCTGCTTTTTAGACTACCTCAACCAGCAAACAATCAAAAAATAACTTCAGAGCACATCTCATTATAGTACAATCCCTGGAAAAATACCCAGTATTATGTTGAATCTGGCATCACCTTGCTTCTATTATGTAGAATGTAGAAGGCAAGACTATCTACTCAAATCTATTTAATAATTGAGCTTACCTCAAATTCTCAAGACACTAAATAGTGGTAATAGCCACTATTCTGAATAGTTGCTGTAGAATATACAGTTTTAAAAAGCAAGAACAAAGTTGGAAATGGTAGCAAGCCTGTAATCCCCACACAGTAAGCTGAAAACCAGCCTGGGCTACATGAGATCTTGTCTTAACTCCCAAAGGAAGAGCATCCAAAAACGGTCCCAGACAATGATTTTGTTGTCAGTTGACTAGAACAATGTTTACTCTGATATCCCTATTTCCAATCTCATCAGGAAATGTAAATCTTGCTAAATTATTTTTCTTCCCTGATACCTTGGCTTTATTATTAATCTAATATTTATAAAAATTTACAAAGAAAAGTCTAAACTAGAGATAAACAGGAGAAAGACAAAGAAAGCCCTTTTCGTTTGTGGCTTTACTCTTTGACAAAAGGTACTTAATAAAGATGATTACTAGAGGTGCAGAATAGAGGGTGCAGGATCACACACTTATCACAACTGTCACAGAAAGTATTCATCAAGAATTTTCATCAGAAGGCTCTTTTCTTTCTATCATCCCATTTCTCCCTGATAACTGAAGCTTAGATAGTTCTCCATGTGGTTGTAACTTAAAGCTAAGATTCTAAACTGTATATGCAGTAGCTATATCAGAAATCAAATAAGAAAATGAACTATCCTACCTCTCTCCAAAAAAACCCACAAACATTACCAGTGGATGGCAATGAATCATACATATTTTTCTGATACATTATTTCTGAAGGCACTTAAACTTAACAAGTCTAGTATCCTAAAAAGTATAACCTTAAGAGATGTGAGTAACTGCCCTATCTCTCAAACTGAAGAGTATATTAAAGTCAGAGAAAATTTTGTTGTGTGTTTTACTTAAGAATATCAGTACCTGTGTTTGCTTCGGCAGCACATATACTAAAATTGGAGCAATACAGAGAAGATTAGCACAGCCCCTCCGCAAGGATGACACGCAAATTTGTGAAGTGTGTCTTAGTACCTTTATAAAGTACTTAGATAGACAGACAGACAGACAGATATATAGATATATAGATAGATAGGCTAAATACTAAGGGTTTAAAAAATGAGCTTTGTTTCACTCTTGAAATATAGCCTAACAAGAAGCCTCACAAGAATTAAAAGGACAGATAATAAAACATTTTTCTTAATTGGGAAAAACCCTTCCAGGCAAGAGGTTGCAATGCAGTCATAGTTCCCTACATAGTTCGTTTAGCTATAAAACAGACACCAAATAAAAAAGGGCAAAGACATGCAGACTAAGTTTGGCATTTACTAACAAAATGAACATTCTTTTCCTGGTAAGAAAAGAACTATTAGGAGTCAATAAGTATTTGAAGTAAAAGAAGTAAAAGAAGAGCAACAAATAAGCACAACTTCTATGTTGTCCAAGAGCTGAGAATAAACAAATGTACAAATGGAATGTTCAAATGTCGAATATCCAAAATATTTCACTATTTAGGTTAAATTAAAATTGAAACTTGTCTTTTTAACTAGATATACACATCCAAATAAGTAAAGCTAGACACAGATTTCATGTTCTTCATAAAAATTAACTCAAAATGGATCACAGATTTAACTATAAAACTTGAAATTACAAAATTCCTAGAAGACACCGCAGGAGAAAATGCAGGTGATCCTGGGTATGGGCACAACTTTCTAAATACAATAGCAAAGACACAATCCAGAAGACAAAAAATTGATAAACTAGAATACATTTGAATTTAAAATATCTGCTTTTGTACAAAGACCTGCCCAAAAAGGGGCAATTTTTCAGAGAAAAAAAAGTGCATAAAAAAAGTATAAAAATACAAAATGGGGGCTGGGGAGATTGCTCAGGGGTTAAGACTCTTTCTTGCAAAACTGTCCTGAGTTCAGATCCCAGGTCCCACATAAAAATGCCAGGTGGAAATGACTACAGCCTGCACTTCTGGCCCTGGTGGGCGGACCCTGAGAAATCGCAGAGTGAAGCAAGAAGGAAATAGAAGCAATCAAGAATGATGCCCAAAGTCACCCTTGGTCTTGCACAGGGACACACAAGTTCCCTCTGACACACTCGCATGCGCGCACACTAAATAAAATATTTTAAAAAAAGGTTGGACCCAGGGTCAGGCTTGGCAGTGCGCGCCTGTCACTGTAGTATTTGGGAGGGAGACAGAGGGATTACAAGTTCAAGGCCAGCCTTGGCTAAAAACAACAAAAAAGATCAGATTCAAGTGTACCCCTATGGTGGGAACATTACAAATGATACTATGTTGTTCTCACTACAGTCTACTGGGTGCTGGGTATTGAGTCATTATGACTTGATCATTACTGAGGATGTTTGACTTTGAAAACTTAAAAGTAATGGGCATTTCCAATGCAAAGTTACACTTTGTTTCTATGAAGACAGTAAAAAGATTAGGTTAATGTCCCTTTAACAGGAGTAAAAATGGATGACTTTAATAGAGCAGAGAGGACTTTAAGGGCAGGGAGATTATTCTGTATCATATTCCAATAGTCTATACATGCCTTATGCATTATGTATTTGCCTAAATCCTTAAATGTAAAGTACCAAAGTGAATTCTAATATATACCGTGAGTAATAAAGATGCATCTGTGTAGGCTCACCAACTGTAATGAATGTAACCAAACGGAAGAAAGCATGTGTTGGGAGGAAGGAGGTGACAGTGGAATCAAACAAAACAAAAGCCAGCTTAGCAGAGTGGCTCATGTCTGTCCTTCCATCTTGAAGGCAGAGACAAGAAACCAAGAGTTCAGTGCTGGCCTTGTCTATATAGGGCATTTCAGACCTACTAGGATACAAAAGCCAAAAACAAAACAAAACAAAAATGAGAAGAGAAAAAAAATTCCAAACAAAACAAACCACAACAGCAAATCCCACAAATGATCTACACTGGTGAAGGATTCTGAAAGCGGGCAAGACTATGCATTTGTGTGGGTAGAGATCAAATAAGAACTCTCTGTACCTTCTTTTCAGTTTTGTTTGTGAACATAAGAGTGTGCCCTGAAAGAAGGATACCGTGTGTGTGTGTCTTGCATGAGTATCTGTGCACATGTGTGTGCAGGTATGTTTGACCATGCATGTACATGCTGAGAGGACACAGATCATTCCTCAATTGCTCTCTATTGAGACTGAATCTCTCACTGAACTTGGAGCTTGTTATTCCAGCTACAATGACTAGTCAGTGAGTCCCTGGAACTACGATCTGCTCTGTCCCCAGAAATGGGGTTATATATATGTGGGCTAAGAATCTAAACTAAGGTCCAGACATTTGCACAGTAAGCACTATACCCATTTCCTCAGTCCCTAAAACAGACATGCAACTTAAGAAACTGTTTAGCCACACTAGCTGTAGGTCAATGTAGTTAGTAGGTATTGTGTTCTCTGACAGCTCAGATACAAAATAGACACCGAGGTTAGGGTACAGAGCAACAAGAGCTTTTGCACATTTACCTTTCCTTTTCCACCGGCTCTTTTTCCCCTCTTTATTGCTGCCACCATCACTGCTGCTGCTGCTGTTCTCAGAACTCTGAGAATCAGACTGACCATCACTGCTTTCTTCTGAACCTTCAGACAGCTCCTTCACTCCATCTGGCACATCTTTCTGAAAACACAGGCATCCAATTAGGATTATTATCATTTCAACAAACTAAATTTATAATATGCAAGGCAGTAACTTGACTAACAATTTTTAGTATTACTAGTAATAAAATAAAAGCATCACTCTTTCTGAACTCGTTATTTTTCCTTTTTTGTGTCTAATAAGCTAACTTTTTCCATCTATATCCAAAGTTAAAAGTTACACACAACATTCATATGCAGGTACAGAATACAAACTTAAATTACACAAAAGCTGTATAGATCCAAGTTCAGGTAAATGATAAGATATTCAGGATTTAAAAATATATATATATATCAACAATTTTGATGTGTGTATGTGTATAGGTATCCTGATCTGAATTTAATTGGAGAATTAGTATGGACAACAAAAATAGTACATTTTCTGCATCTAAGTAGTTCCTCATATTGGTTACTACGGACAAGAATGTCGTCCTTTTTTTTTTAATCACATCAATTTCTTTGGTTTCAGTTCCTAACAATGAGAATGCTAATTGGAAAAGATGACTATATCAGCTTGGAAGTGAAAACACAATAAGATAATTACATATCAAAGGCTAGGGAGGCTTTTTTGGCCTTATCTTCTCTCAATTACAAAGCCTTAGTCTTAACTTTTCGTGCCTTGATTTCAAGATGGGAACACCAGTACCTACCTTAAAAGATCAGTCAGAAATTAAGTGAGATAATTATGTTTGAAAAAGTAACTCTTATAAGAGTTCAATGTCAGCTACAATGTATTTACATAGTATATAAAACATACACAAATAAACAGATTAGTGAATGTGTTTTTAAGTTACAGATTTGTTTTCCTGCATAATTAATACATCACACTTAAAATAATCTGAGAACACAAAATGTGACCCTATGTATAATTGACACCCATATGGCATTATGGCCAAGGACCATACTAAGGAACAGTTTTTTTCCAGAACAGTTTTTTTCCACTTAAGTTCTCTCTAAGCCATCTCTATGTTAAACACTTTCTTAAAATACAGACCCCATATTTTTATATTCCTTCCTTCAAAATGCAGGACAGCTTTTATAGAGTTAGTTGCCAGCCAGACATCTTGACCTGTAGGTTCAACAAGTATCTGAAATACAAATATAATTATCTTCTTTTTGCAAAAAAACTTGTGATCCCTCTGGGATCAACTGTTCATGCCCCAAATCTTAGGCTTTTTTCACCCCCTCTTTTGCCATGTCAAATGCAGTGTGATCTATTTCTCTACTATCTCTTGCATCTACCTCTTTTACCATCATTAGTTTAAGGCCTGAGTTTCTCCTCCAAGCAACTACAACTACTTTTTTCTTCCTTCATCATGAACCTTATAGTCTTTGAAAATATTTTTAAACAGATTTATCACATGGTTCTCCTTGAAGACCTCTATCATTTACTCAAAACGCACGTACATGCACACATGCATGAATACATGCATGCATCCACATGTACATACACAATTCAGTCAAGTTCAATTTGACTTTCACCTAATGTTTATCATTTACATTGACTCTCCTGATTAGCTTTACTTTAATTTCCTCTATTATCAAGTCCATTTTGAGCCTTATCTGTGCCCCTGAGCTACTCTCATATTCTGGAAAGCCCTTAACAGCTCCCCCTATTATCTGTCCAAGTTCAGCTTAAATCTTGCAAGTAAACAATGACCAAACTTTCTGAGTGTCTTTATTTAAAATTAAATTTTATTTTTCTGCATTATCATGATACATTTTCACATATTATTTCACTAAGTAAAGTTTTAAAAGATTAGAAACCACAGTTTATTTACCTTAGTAACCTCTATTGTTTGTGGCGTACACTTGATGTTGTCATATAATAAGAAATACATGATTTGGGCCCTGGCCATGGTTCCTGACATAAAGCTCCAGACTCTTGTAATTTGCTGAGCAACTGCAGCACTAGGAAAATTTTTTGTTCTGATATTTAGTTGTTGTTTTTTTTTAACTTTTTATTTTATTTTATTTTATTCAACTGTGCGTGTGTGCGTATGTATGTACGCGCGCGCGCGTGTGTGTCTGTGTGTGTGTAGAACCATGGACAAATTCGTGAACCACCATGGCCACCTCCACCTCCTTCTGCCCCGAGATTCACAGGCTCTGCCCTACCAGGACCAGAAGTGCAGGCCGCCCCCGCTTCCGCCTGGGGTCTATACGTGGGATCTGGGATCCGAACTCAGGACCTTCCGCCTACAAGGCGGAGGCTTAACCCCTGAGCCACCTCTCCAGCCCCTGATATTTAGTTTTTGACCACAGTTCTTGACACAAAATTCCTAGGTCCCTTGAAGTCTCTGAAAGATAGAACATCTTTTGTTTCAATGTGATGACTCTGTGAGCTCCTGAATGGCCTCAGAATGGAGGCTGGCTACAAAGGAACCAAACATATGATTAAAAGGCTAGAACTTTTAGCTCTACCTCTCAGGAGATGGAGAGACTGAAGACTGAATAGACTACCAATAGTTATTAATTAACATAATCAAACACGCCTAAATAATGAATAATCTGAAAAACTCTAAAGGCCAGGGGTTTGGATGAGCACGCACATGAAATTACGTATATGCTTGGAAGTTATACGCCAAGAGAGGTACAGAAGCTCTGCACTTCTTGGCCACATCCCACTTTATGTATGTCTTCTTTTTTTTTTTAAGTTGGAGATCCTGTATTTATTTTAAATGTTATTTACTTTTTTACTTATTTTGTGTGGGTGTGGGTGTGTGTGCGCACACACACCAGAGAGCACCACACGTCTCTGTGGGGGACCAAGGCTGACTTCCCCAATCATCCTGGACTGTTTCCAGCTCCTCTTTGTTTCGCTCTGGGATTTCCCAGGCTCTGTCCACCAGGATCTGAGTGTGAGTTGCCGCCATTTCTGCCTGGCATTTTTACATGGAACCTGGAATCCGAACTCAGGACCTTCTGCTTGTCACAGAGTCTTAACCCCTGAGCCATCTCTCCAGCCCTATGCATGTCTTTTATATTCATCCTTTATAATAAAAGAGTAAATGAAATTAAGTATTTTTCTGACATACATGAATGATTCTAGCAAATTAATCAAATCCAGAAACATTACAGTAACTCCAATTATGGTGGGTCTGTTAGAGATCAGGTCAAGCCAGGATTTGTAACTACGCACTGAAATGAAGAGCAGTCAAGTGATATTGAACTCTCAGTCTGACACAATCTCCAAGCAGATTTTTTTTTCTTCAGGCAGATGTTTTAAGAACAGAGGTGAATTAAACAGTACCAACCAATGGCTACCACAAAATTGCTTTGTGAGTGGAAGAAAACACCTAGATTCCTGGAAGTCAGAGGCCCTGTACTGAGTGATGCAAGAGACTAAAAAAAGACTCATTTTTTTCCCCTTTCTCTATAACAGAGCAATCATTTTATGAATGTAGCCAAAATACCCAAAAGTTCCTTATGACAAAAATATCCTATAACATCAGGAGGAAGAAGCTAAACACAGCAGGTAGAAAGTCTGTTTTACTTATTTTATTTTTTTGAAAAAGAGCTTTGCTAGAACAGCCCAAGATGAACTTGAACTTCCAGTGATCCTTCTGCTTCGGCCATCTGAGAACTAGGATCATGAACATGTACTACCACATTCAGCTAATGTCAGAGATTTCAATGGTAATAGACTCCACATTAGCCACTGAACACTGTGATGACTAGCTTGAAGCTAAAAGAGTAACAAGGTAGAGAGTCTCCTATGGATACATCACTGTACATCAAGCATTCATTTTCCATCTGCTGGTAAATTTACAACAGGGAACAAACAAATCTTCACCTCAAGTCACCAGGCTGATACGACAAGCTTAATCTCAACTTGACATTAAGGTTAAGGGTGACTTTGATTCTATGAGAAGAATCTATACATATGGCCAAGAGCCACTGTTCAGTATGGTCACATAGGCTGGGCCAAACTAATCAAGTCAAAGCTGAATAAAGTGAGAGACTAACATTTAAGTTAGCAGACTCTCTTCTATGACTTAGTTTTTAGAATGAAGAACAGGAATGAAAGAATTCATTCACAAAGAGGACAAGGTGACTAAAAATAAAGCTAAAGAATAGAAATGATATCTTCTGAATGCCTGAATTGCCTGAGTTAATAAATTCTTTATTCTACTTAACCTCATTTGCTTTTCTTATAAGTGAAAGGATATTTATTAATAAAGATTCCCATCTCAGTATAGGAATTAGCTATTAGTCACTTGTTATCAAGTGAGATCTAAATTCACAACCTGATTGAGTCTTTTGGCATTCTCCATTATAAAAATGCATAGTAATCATGACTATAAATTTTAGTAGGGAAATCATAATACAAAGCACCTAAGCCTCTAGACACTATGTTCTACAATATCAAAATTATTACTCAGTTAAGAGAATCTTTAAACTGTATTCATTTATTTTGTGTGTGTGTGAAAGAGAGAGAGTGGGCACTGTGTATCCCTGTGAAAAACCAAGAGTGACTTCAGGAATTACCCTGAATTGCTTCTACCTCCTTTTTGCTTCACTATGGGATCTCCTAGGCTCACTACTAGGGTCGGAAGTTCAGGCTGCAGCCATTTTATCTGGCATTTTTATGTGGCTTCAGATCTGGGATCCGAACTCAGAACCACTTACAATGCAGAGTCTTACTCCCTGAGCCATTTCTCCAGCCCCACTAAAAGTACGTACATTTCACTATTTCAAGGTAAACTTTTACTTATTTGACCTACCTACAGTTACAGATTAGGAAAAATAAGAATATATACATAGAGGTAGAGAGAAGCTGCTCCTAGAGTATGAGTTTTATCATTCACAAGGCCAAGTTCAATGCCAAGAACACACCAAAATACAAAAAATTACACAGACTTACTTTATAGAATAAAAATACTATCTGTCCTTAGAAATAAGTCACTCAGTAATTTTTTAATTTTCCCTAGGACTCAAATTTTGTTTATATGTTGATACTAACTGTTCTTTCTTTTTAAGTGCCTCTCAATAACAAAAAAACTTACCTTCAAAGTATATACTCCCATTCTACCTGGAACTTTGTAAAAGATCCCCTCTTCTCCTCGGGAGTTTGTATGTAGCATTGCATTCAGGCATGCAAGAGGGGAAGTCCCACTGGAAAGAAAATGAAAAACACAGTGGTTACTTTCTCTTTGAATTCTTCGCAACGCACACACTTCCTTGATTTAAACAAGTTTTCATTGACCATACAAGGTGTTTCCCATGCTACAGAGATGGCTCATGGGTTAAGCCTCTGCCTCTAAAGCAGAAGGATCTGAGTTTGGATCTCAGATCCCTTGTAAAAACACCAGGCATTAATGGTGGCAGCCTGCACTTCTGCCCTGGAAAGTGAAGCCTAGAAAAACCCAGAATAAAATGAACAAGAGGTAGAAAAATCCAGGATGATTCCCGAAGTCACTCTTGGGCCTCCAGAGACACACAGTTTCCTCTGGTACACCCATATGCACCTGTGCGCGCACACGCGCAAACCTTAATCCTGCTGTTATCTATCTATCTATCTATCTATCTATCTATCTATCTATCTATCTATCTATCTATCTATCTATCTATCTATCTGTCTGTCTGTCTGTCTGTCTGTCTGTCTCAAATTTATTTTGCAAATATTGTATTTAGCATGAGTTTTACAAGCATTAAAAAAAGGGAACACATACACAGATTCAAATAAACAATATTTAATCCCTTATATGCTTCTGTACCAAATATACCTTTGAAACCAAACTTCCACAGTTTTTTGTAATTAAAGTTATCAGAACATTACATGAAAGTTTCAAAATTCTGGGGGCTGAAGAGATGGTTCAGGGGGTAAGACCTGCCTCACAAACAGACGGTCCTAGTTTAGATCCCAAGTCCCATGTAAAAACATCAGGCAGAAACAGAGACAGCATGTACTTCCGGGCCTGGTGGTAGAGTCTGCGAAATCCCAGAGTGAAACAAAGAGGAGATAGAAGCAATCCAGAATAATTCCGGAAGTCACCTTTGGTCCTCCACAGGCCAACAGTGCCCTCTGATAGACACACACACACACACACACAAATAATAATAATAAGTAAATAAATTCAATAAAGTATGGGCTGGGTAGATGGCACAGTGGTTAAAGCCTTTGATTCCAAAAGAAAAAGACCTGAGTTCAGATCCCCAAATCCAACGCAAAAAAAAGTCAGGTGGATATTACTACAACCTATAATTCTGTCTCTGGAAGGCAGAGCCTGGGAAACCCCAGAGTAAGCAGTAAGGTAGAAGAGTAATTCAGAATGATTCCCATGTCACCCTTGAGCCTCTACTTTAGTATAAACATTCAAGTGCTGTCTTGTACACATCTCTACACATACATGAACACACTTGAATGCACACATACAACAAAAAAATTCAATGAAGTATGAGCCTGATTGGCTCAGTACTAAGGGATGGGGAGGTATCTTGATAGTCTACCAAGATTGTTTATTTGGGATAAGACATACTCCTCTAAAGCAAAATGTAGTGTTCTTTTTAGTAAAACAGGGATTGTATATTGGCCAGAGAGAAATACCAGCTATTATATTGATCACCACAGAAAATACAGTGCATCTAAAAACAAGTTTTGTGGAATAACTCTTAAACAGATTTTTGTCAGTGGTAATACTGTGCAGAATCAAAGCATAGTATTACAACCAGAATATTTTTGTTGATGCATTCTGCTAGGTTTTACTGCATTCAGTTGAGTGTTGTGTGTATAGATCCATATGCTGATCACTCCAATCAAGGTACAGGTTTCTGCAACTCTGGCCCTTACAGTCCTCTCTTTGTCACACTTACTTCTATACTATGTCATCTAATATTTCTATAATTTTGCCACTTCAAAAATGAATTTATACTGATACAGTAATACAACATGTAATCATTTAATCTCTCCATAATTCTCAGTCTTTCAAGTTACTGTCTATGTTAGTAGTTCTTTTCTTTTGTTGAGCTATATCCTATGACTTCGATTTATCTCAGTTTTTTTAATTACATGCTTGTTTATGGACATTTGAATTGTGTTCATTGTTTAGCTTTCAGAAATAGAATTATAAATAATATGTAGGTGCTTTTAAACAGGCATAAATTTTCCTGATTCTCTGGCTTTGCTCCATCTCCTGAGAAGTGGCATTACAATGCTTGCTGCCATACTCGACTGTATTTAGTGTTAAAAAAACATTTCAAATGTTTTACAGAATGACTTTACTATTTCACATTCTTGCCAGCAATATATGCAATTCTTTCAATTTGAAATGAATTTTTTAACAAGCTTCATATACTTTTCTCCTTATTTTGCCAATCTTTACCTTCTTGTTACTTAAGCAATTGTGTTTTTAAAGTATGTTTAAGGCTGCCGTTTCATTTTTTGTGTTTATTTCTTTGTTTCTTTCCTTCTCTGCAGATCTCTAAGAATTCCATCTTGATTTATTTGTACTGTATTTGAACATTGTTTTTAAACATTTTAATGTGTGTGTTTATCAGAGGGCACTGTGTGTCCCTGTGGAGGATCAAAGGTGACTTTGGGAATCATCCTGGATTGCTTCAACCTCTTTCTTGCTTCGCTCTGGGATTTCCTAGGCTCTGCCCACCAGGGTGAGAAGTACAAGCTGCCGCCTTTTCCGCCTAGCGTTTCTTCACTCGGGACCTGGAATTCGAACTAAGGACCTTCTAATTTTGAGACAGAGTCTTAACCCTGAGCCATCTCTCCAGCTCTATCTGAACATTTTTGTACAGTTTTATTAACATTTGCAAACCAGGTGTTATAATGGTATTTTACCACTGCAAATGAAATGTACAAACCTTACTTCTGTTTAGATTTTTAAAAAATATTTGTATTTATTTGTTTGTTTGTTTAGTGTGTCTGTCTGTCTGTCTGTCTCACAGGGTACTACTATGTGTCCCTGTGGAGGACCAAGGGTGACTTCGGGAATCATCCTGGATTGCTCTACCTCCTTCTTGCTTCACTCTGGGATTTCCCCAGACTCTACCCTAGGCTGCTGCCATTTCCACCTGATGTTTTTACATGGGATCTAGGAGAACTCAGGACCTTCAGCTTGTGCGACAGTCTTCACCCGAGTCATCTCTCCAGCCCTTCTGTTTAGATTTTTTGAGTATCATCAAGTTACATTTTCTCAATCTAATCTAATATAGCTTATAAATTCCAGGAGAATAATCTATCACATACACCTATCATATTTTGTTTTTTTCTATGCTATAAAATCCATTTTTTCCGTGTTTGTGTATGTGTATATGTGCGCATGTGTCCACGTATATGTAGATGTTTACGTATGCAAAATGTGTGGGTATATATGTACACATGGAAGGCCAAGGTTGATGTCAGGAATTTTCATCACTCTTCCACCTAGAGTGCACCTATATAGCTATTCCTTATAATCAGCTTGCTTTGGGATCTCTTGTCCTATATTCTAAGGCTGGAATTACAGGCTTGACATTTGGGTGGATTCTGGGGCTCCACACACAAGTCCTCTTGCTTTAAACACTGCACCATCTCCCCAAGAGTCCTACTTATTATTTCCTTTAATTGTACTCTTTTGACATAAAAATAAGACAAACGAAAAGCACTAAAGCATTATTTTTAGTGCTTAATATGCTATTACCTGATTTTCAATAATATTTTTCTATATTTTTATTTTACACTTTCAGTTCTGTTATTTAAAGCTTTTATTCTAGTATCCATTGCCTGATCATTTTCAGTTGTAGAGAAACTAAAGATTACTATCCTAGATAAATATAATTTTTTGATAGTCTACCAAATTTAAACATTTTATAATTACTCCCTTTGGTTTTCCAGACAATGTCTTATTCTACAGTCCAGATTAGCCCAGGGTTCACATCTATCTTCCAGCCTCAGCCTCTTTGAGTGCTGGGATTGTGGGTGTGAGTGGTAAAACATTTCTTTTTTGATGCAAGGACAAAGCAAGGATGACAGCTTATATTTTTTATTTCAACTTTTTAAAAATATTTATTTGAGAGAGACAGAGAGAAACAGATTTCAGAAAGCATGCCAAAACATATTTGTGGAGGTTAGAGGACAACTTTTATAAAAGTCAGTTCTTTCTCTCCACCATAGGGACACCAGGGATTGAACTGAGATGACCAAATTCTTAGGCAGCACCTTTGACTGCTTAGTTGTCTTGATGGCCCTTATCACAATTTTTTGGGTAGAGAAATATAAAAAGAGAAAAGTAAGATCTGATTATAGATGGAGAAGAATTATTTTTTTCTTAGGGTTCTGCTTTGCAGCCCAGATGGTCTTAAGTCTGTGATCATTTTGCTTCAGCCTGTCAAGTGCTGGGATAAGAGGTGAATGCTTTGGTGCTACTACCTAGAAAGTAATAACACTTTTTCCATATAAAAATGATATATTAAAAATAAACAAAACAGGCTACCAAACAACTTAAGTTTAAAAATAATCAAGTTTTAACTATAAACAAATAAGAACGTTCACATGACACAAAAAAACAGAGTTCTGTTTCTCAGATCTCATGAAAGACAAATAATTACAATAAAAACTATACTGTCATATGGGAACTGTTAGAACAAAGGATTATATAAAATACTATGCAAATATAGACAAAAAGCCAGTTCATTAAAGGGTCTAGACTATGAATTATGATCAGTTCTGCGTGGTCTAAAGAAGTCTCATTGAGAAATATTTCATGAATGAAATCAAAGGACAAACATGTTCTTTTCAATTTTTTAGCAAATGAACAGATTAATATACATATTTGTAATCTCATATTTTCATTAATATGCTGAAGAAGAAATACATCCATACTAGTAAATCAAATTATTTTTATAAACCTTAATATAGACTGGGTTTCTAAAATACGGTGACATAATGATCTAAGATATAAAAATAAAAAGCAAAAATCCATTTATATAACAACACTGCTATCATTTAGTTTCTAGGACTAGTGTTATATAGTAAAAAACATGCATCCAAAGGTAAACTCAATTAAATTTGTGAAAGTGCTTTATAACTGCTTTATAGTTCTTTAGAATAAAGTAATACTTCTTACCTTCTGGAGTTGGAATGCACCCCAAGCAAATAAAAGGAAGGAAAAAAAAAAGATTTTAATTTTTCCTTACAAGTAATATTATTAAATGCCCAAGTAAATTATCCCTTGCCCTCCCAGCAATACCCACAACTTCTCAAATTAGCACCAACTCCCCACTTTGACGCATAAACATTACTTTCTTTAAAACATGTAAATTAATACAAAGTATCACTACCTAAAAGTACACACTTAAATTGAACAAAGTAATCTAACCTACTCCAAGAAACACGAAGTATTTGAAATACACAGTAGAGTATAACTTTGACTTTGAGGAGCCATCACCAAGACATCAGCTAATGTTTATTAGTTTTCCTTTCAACCATAATGTCATTTGATATAAATTTGAACAACAAATTTGGGGTTTTTTGCTGTTTTGTTCTTTCTGTTGTTGTTTGGTTGTGTGTAGTGCTACACCTTGTAATCCCCTTCCATGGAAAGCTAGGGCAGGAGAACTGAAAGCTTGAAGTTATCTTAGGCTATTAAGATAAACCTGGTCTCAAAAACAAAAGCAAACCAAAAGGCCGGTGAGATGTGGAGGCGAAGGTGTTATCTTATATGCCTGACCTCTGGGTTCTATCCCCTGAGCCAAAAGTAGGAGAGAATTGAGTCTAGTAAATTGACCTCTGCACTTAAGACACACAATAATTTTTTTTTAAAAAAAAGAGAAAGAAAAGAAAAACACAGATCACAAAAACAAGCTGGAATGGTGGTGTGCACCTAGGATCCCAGTTCAAGGTCGACCTTTGCTATATGCTACACTGTCTTCTTTTCTGCTGGAAAGTTAAGTTATTTTCCTTGCTATATATACTTTTGCCTAAGAAGAGGTGTGGAGGGCTGGAAGGATGGCTTAGGGGTTAAGCCTCTGCCTCCTAAGCAGAAGGTCCTGAGATCAGATCCCAGATCCCATGTTAAAAAAAAAAAAAAAAACAGGCCCAAATGGAGGCAACCTGCACTTCTAGTCTTTAAAGGAGGAACCTGGAAAACTCCAGAGCAAAGCAAAGAGGAGATAGCACAATTCAGGTGATTCCCAAAGTCACCCTTGGGCTTCCACAGGCACATGCAGTGCCCTCCAACATACATAGACACACACGCCAAATAAAAAATCTTTAAAAAAAGGGGGGGGGGAATTAGGTGTTCTGATAAATTTTGGGTAGGAAGTGAGCTAAATCATGTAAGAAATATCATTAGATTATTTTGTTCAAAAATAATTACTACTAAGACATCCCACAAAGAAATGATGTTTCATTCTATTTGCTGATTATACTATTTGCTGGATGGTTCTGGGTCTTTTTACAATTCCAACCCCAAAGGAGCTTACTAACTATTTTGCTTGGTATAAACTAAAACCTGAAAAAGACTTACTATGCTTAAATGCTGACCCCTGAAAACCAAAGATTCTATTTAGGACCAAAGAGACACCTTAGCGACATCACAAACTCTCAAGCCTTGTGATTTCAGTTCAATCCCTGGAAAGTCACATGGTAAAAAGAGAGAAGTGACTTTTGTAACTTGTCCTCGGATCTCCACCACTGGGATGCCCCTCTTCTCTCTCTCTTTCTTCGTTACTCTCAAATATATATAAAACCTCCAGGTAAAATAAGTAAAGATTTATCTAACCATTTAGCTTACTAAAAAAAAAAAAATACTGGTCCTTTCAAAAGTATATTTAATAATGGTTATTATTTTTATTTTAAATACTTCTTGAGGGATGGCTCTAGAGCGATGGCTTAGGGGTTAAGTCTCTGTCTTATAAAGCATAAGGTCCTAAGTTTAGATCTCAGATTCCACTTAAAAATGCCAGGTGGAAACAGCAGCAGCCTGTACTCTGGTCCTGAAAAGCCGAGTGTAGAAGCAATCCAGGTGATTCCCGAAGACACCCTTGGTCTTCCACAGGCACACAGAGTGCCCTGTGATATACACGGACACATACACACAAATAATAAACTTTGGAAGGTCCTGAGTTCGGATCCTAGACCCCACGTATAGACGCCGGGCAAAAGCAGGGGCGGCCTGCGTTTCTGGTCCTGGTAGGGCAGAGCCTGTGAATCCCAAGGCAGAGTATATGAGGAGGAGGTGGAGGTGGTCCGTGGTGGTTCCTGAATTCGCCCGTGGTTCTACACACACGCACACGCGCACACGCACACACACACGCACACGCACACACACACGCACAATCAATGAATAAAAAAAATAGTAAAATGAGATGTAAGCTATATCTTTTCCAATTGTATTTTTCAGGTGCAACATTCTACAACTTAAATGTGACTGATGAAAATAAGGAATGTTGGGGTTGGGGATTTAGCTCAGTGGTAGAGCGCTTGCCTAGCAAGTGCGAGGCCCTGGGTTCGGTCCCCAGCACCGGGGAAAAAAAAAAAAAAAAAAAAAAAAAGAAAATAAGGAATGTTAACAGAGATACATTATTGCAGATACATTATTGCAACATAAACTTCATTGGTAAGGAATTCATGTACAAATCATCTCATCTACTTATCCTCAAAATTCCCAACTTTTGGGCTGGAGAGATGGTTCAGGAGTTAAGATTGTCTGGAAAGCAGAAGGTCCTGAGTTTGGATTCCAGGTCCCACGTAAAAAATGCCCGGAGGAAATGACTATAGTCCTGCACTTCCGACCCTGGTAGGCAGAGCCTGAAAAATCCCAGAGCACAGCAAGAAGATAGAAGGATGATTCCTGAAGTCACCCTTGTCCTCTACAGGGACACACACTGATTGCCCTCTGATACTCACACACACACACACACACACACACACACACACACACACACGCACGCACGCACGCACGCAGGCACGCACGCACGTACGCACGCACCCACGCACACTAGATAGATAGATAGACAGACAGACACAGATAGGTCGATAAATTTTTTTTTTTTAATTCCCAATTTCTGTGCAACTAGCATTTGCCTACTTTCAGGTTGCTGTCCCTAAAGAAATTTTTTAACACTACCTTCTGTCAGCAGTGACAGGGAGGGGAAAAAAAAAAAAATCAAGCTAATTTAGAAGTTAAGCAGTTGACCACACTTGTTCACTGGCTATGTAACTTACCCATCCATACTGATCTTACAGAATGAAACAAATCCAAGCTACAACAAAACTACTAATAATGATAATCTTGAAACCATCTGTGAATGTTCTTGCTTAGAAAATGATCAATTCATGAACATGATGAAGTCATGAACAGAGAACTTTCTAAATTCTTTTTATGTTTCTATTCTTGAATGAAAGAGAGTAAGAAAATGGTTATCTCAGTAACTGAATACAATTCTTTAAAAAAATTTTACTAACACAAACAAAGAATCAAGATAATATTGTACAACTAGTTAGATGAACAAAAAGATTAAGAAAACTTGCAATGAAAAGGGGAAAAAAAATCACAAAAGGCATGGTTACTTTAGAAAAAAGGTCTTAAGTCCTCATGCACTTATTGTAGAAATGCTCAGTTACACATGATAAAATAGTCAAAACTGGAAGATGGTAAAATCTGCTGAATAGCCATCTATGGACAGAAGTAGTGATGGATGTTAACAACAGAGAATTAGGAGGAGTGGCCTCAAAGAATACACGGAGCTGGAAGGTAGCTCAGTGATTACAGTGCTTGGTGAGACAAACAGAACAGAAGAGTTCAGATACGTAGACCCTGCATTAAATGTCAGGTCCATATGGTGACCCACTTGTCATTTCGGCTTCAGAAGGTAGAGATTGGAAATTCCCAGAGCAAAGCTACCTTGGGGGGGGAGGTGTAGACATAACAAGCCTACAACTAACTTCAAAATATATGCAGAAAGACGATGTATAATTTACAATGGAGCATGCATACTTTTGCTTTAGTTTGAAGTCTTGCAAAAGTAAAAAATTTAGGATTCTTTTTTCAACATTGTTTAGTGTGTGCTTGTGTGGACCTCAGAAAGAACATGCAGGGTTTGGGTCTCGCATTGCTCTACGTGGGTTCTAGGGTCAAGCTCAAGTCGCCAGGCTTACAAAAGAGCACTCGTACCTACTGGGTCATTTTAGCAGCTCACAAGTTACACACTCAAAAGTATCTTTGGTAACTTAGCTTATAAACCAACATTTTAAACTTATGTTTGAATTTATCACCATAAAATGAAAACAATGTTTTCGTAAAATCGGTAATACCTACTACCGTCCAAAAGAGGTTATCAGAAACTAAGCTCTGAAAATAGATACCTAGTCTACTGCCTCGGATCGCTGCTACTTTTTTTTTGTTGTTGTTCAATTGTGCGTGTATGCACGTGTGTGTGTGTGTGTGTGTGTGTGTGTAGAACCACAGGCGAATTCGGGAACCACCATGGACCGCCTCCACCTCCTCGTTTACTCTGTCCCAGGATTCACAGGCTCCGCCCACCTGGCGTCTATATGTGGAGTCTAGGATCTGAACTCAGGACCTTCGCTTGCAAGGCAGAGCCTTAACCCCTGAGCCACCTCTCCAGCCCCTTGGATCACTGCTGCTTTTAAATCTGCTTTTACATTGCTGTTATGACACATAATGAAACTAACTTGATCACCACTCATGAAATCTCAAAACATGGGGCTAGGGCAACAGGAACAATATATACTCCCTCAATGACTCTTCATTAAACAATCTCACTGCATTCTCACTTCATCTTAATGTTGTTGGTGTTTGCTTTTTAAACAGGGTCTTATGTATTCAGACTGACTTGAACTCAGCTGCAGAGCTGAGAATCACGTTGAACTGATTATTCTGCCCCTACCTCCTAAAGGTGATTTACAGATGTGTGCTCCCACAGCTAGCTAGCAAGATGCTGCAGAACCCAGGGCTTCATGCATGCAAAACAAGCACTCTACCAACTAAGCTGCATTCCCAGTCTCTGTACTACAATCTTAAATTTCATTTTGTATGTATGTATGTATGTATGTATGTATGTATGTATGTATGTATGTGTGTATGTATGTGTGGTGTGTTTGTGTACACCCACATACAGGTGTCCATACATGCAGATGTACATGTGTAGAGGTCAGAGAAGCACATTGGGATCTGTCTTATCTCTATTCTCCTTTGAGACAAGGTGTCACTGAATCTGGTACTAAGGTGGTGTCCAGGAAAGAACAGTGAGTGATCCTGTCTCTGCCTTTAGAGCACTAAAGTTATAGGTACATGTAGCAAGCCCAGATTTTTACATGGGTGCTGGGATCCAGACTCAGGCCCTCAAACTTGTGCAAGTCAAGTGCTTCTATCCACTGACCCATCTCTCCTGCTTTGACATAATCTGAATATGTAACAGTCCAGGAAAACATAAGAAAACTCTCAAAGGAAAAGACAACACTTGTCAACCCAAAAATTATCCAGATACTGCAACAATCATATAAAAACTTAAAGAACTAGAGGTATAGTTTAGTGTTGAATGCTTGCCTAGCATTACATTCCCAGTAGATATACAGACATAGGGGAAAAAAAACAAGCAAAACTTTAAAGAACTGATTATTGGTTGGGGCTGTAGTAGCTCAATGGCAGAGCAAGATGTGCACTATCTGAACATTGAAAATAGAAGCATGGGGCTGGAGAGATGGCTCAGGGGTTAAGGCTCATTCTGCCTCACAAGCAGAGTTCAGATCCCAGGTCCCACATAAAAACACCAGGCAGAAAAAGCAGCGGCCTTCACTTCCAACCCTAGTGGGGGGAGCCTGAGAAATCCCAGAGCGAAGCAAGGAGGAGACGGAAGGAATCCAGGATGATTCCCAAAGTTGCCCTTGGACCTCCACAAAGACATACAGTACCTTCTGATACATACATACACACACACCACATACACGCACATACACAAATGAATAAATAAAATCTTTAAAAAAGGAAATAGAAGCAACAGTGCACATTCAGTAAGCATAGTGTATGCTTTCTCTGCAGCTTCGGAGTGTAGATTGTCTGACATGTCACAATACCAGAAGAATAAGCTACTACTCATTTAAATACCGCCTTCCAGTGGCTGGTTATAATAATAACAAACAAAGCCTAGTATGCACCATACAAAAATGTTAACAAAAATGTAAGCAATCTCACTGTCCTCATGAAGCTAGCTTAATTATTAGGTAAAGGAAACACACTCATGCATCTGCATGCGCACACACACATCTCTCACACACAAAGGCACCATACATACATTAACACACACAACACATACACATACATATAAAAGGAAAGAAAAACAAAACAAACCCCCAAATGCTCTTTTCTGCAAAGAAGTCTCAATAAACACCACACTTCAAATATGATTGGTAAATCCTTTGCCTTCTTAAAAACATTGTCATCCTAACGATAACCAAAACAAGAATGTGTGATCTGAGGCTGTAAGAAATGAATCAGTAGTAAAGAGCTTTCCTAGTTTACTCTAGGGCCTGGGTTCAATCCCTACTATCTTTAAAAATAATAACCGGGGGGGGGGGGATTATAACAACAATCTAGACTACAAAGTAACTCAAAAGTCTCTGAAAAAGGGCTGGAGAGGTGGCTCAGGGGTTAAGCCTCCGCCTTGCAGGCGGAAGGTTCTGAGTTCGGATCCCAGATCCCACGTATAGACGCCAGGCGGAAGCGGGGGCGGCCTGCGCTTCTGGTCCTGGTAGGGCAGAGCCTGTGAATCCCGGGGCAGAAGGAAGTGGAGGCGTCCATGGTGCTTCGCAAATTCGTCCATGGTTCTACACACACACAGACACACACACGCGCGCGCACACACACACACACACATGCGCACAGTTGAATAAATAATAATAAATAAAAAAAGTCTCTGAAAAAAACAATGGATGAAATTTCATATGTGCTGGAAAGATTATAAGCAAAGAAACCAAGATAAAAGCAGAAGGAAGAAGGAAGTAGGAATGCTAAAAATGTCAAGGTAAAAAAAATTCAAAAAGGAAGTAGTACACTTTGTTAAATATGTTAAATAATCCTGGGAGGGAAGACAGGAAGAAGTAAAGTTCTGGTGGATTTGCTAAAGTGGAAGCCACTGGTGTCTTAGAAAGAACTGCTTTGTTCTTATAACCACAACATGATTTGGTTTTCAACTTTTTAAAAAATATTTGAGAGAGAGAGAAAGAACATGAGCAAGAGAGAGCAAGTCAGCCACAAGAGCAAGAGCATGAGTATGGAGGTCAGAGGACCATTTTCAAAGTCAGTTTCTCTTCTTCTACCACAGGGACTTCCAGAGACTGAACTCAGGTTAACAGGTTTGCACATAGTTTTACCACCTAAGCCACCTTACCAGCCCCCAAAACAGCTTAATTAAGAAATCCTACTTATAAAGTATTAAGTGAAGCTAGAATTTATGGCATCACAATCTTCTTTCCTTTTATCCTTTCATTTCTTACTATTCTGACTACTCTTGCCTGCTCCACAGAGATGATAATGGCAGTTTAAAGTTCCAGAGCCTTATTATATTAGAGATGGATGACACTAGACACTAACGAGTCTGTTTCCTGGACACCAAGTTTCTTGAAGTATTCATTCACCTATATGCATCAAAATTTTATGGAAAATTCTTGCTCAACAGTGTTCTTTTTAAACAGTGTTGTTTAAAAAATGTCAGAATATCTTAATATAATTTATTTCTCAGTCCGAAATATAACTACCATTTTTGTCTATAACTTTTATACTGGTCTCTAATTAAATGATTATTATTCTTTATTCAACCCTAATCTAATAAATCTAAATCAAATAAAAATTTGGAATTATAGTACCAATATATTGAAAGGGATTAGTTTTAAAAAATAATTTACAAAAGATATTTTTAGGGGTGGGGATACTAGGTTTAGAATTAGTGCATTTGCCTACCATACATGAGGTTCTGGATTGACTTTAAGAAATTAAAACATAGGGAAAGGAGGGAGGGGGTGAAAGGAACGGGAAAAGGGGGGAAGAGTACAAGGGGGAATGAGGAAGGGGAGGAGGGAGGAAGAGGAAGGGGGTATCTATTGAGCTTGTATGATTGGGGAAAAAAATAAAATGTGGGAGAAAAAAAGGAAATTAAAACATGGATTGAAGAGATGGCTGGAGGTTAAGACTCTGTCTTGAGGGGCTGGAGAGGTGGCTCAGGGGTTAAGCCTCTGCCTTGCAGGCAGAAAGTCCTGAGTTCGGATCCCAGATCCCACGTATAGATGCCAGGCGGAGGCGGGGGCAGCCTGCGCTTCTGGTCCTGGTAGGGCGGAGCCTATGAATCCCGGGGCGGAGGAAGTGGAGGCGTCCATGGTGGTTCGTGAATTTGTCTGTGGTTCTACACACACACACACACACACACATATGCACACACGCACAATTGAATAAATAAAAAATAAAATATTAAAAAAAAAAAAAGACTCTGTCTTGAAAGCAGAAGGTCCTGAGTTCAGATCCCAGGTCCCAAGTAAAAAACACCAGGAAGAAACGGCAGTGGCCTGCACTTCAGTCCTGGTAGGCAGAGCCTGGGAAATCCCAGAGCAAAGCAAGAAGAGATAGAAGCGATCCAGGATGATTCCCAAAGTCACCCTTGGTCCTCCATAGGGACACACAGTGCTCTCTGATACACACACACAAATAAATAAGTGAAAAAAAAAGTTAAAACGTTTAACAATAAAAAGATGCTTTTAACAGCTGATTTCTCAAATGCCTTTTAATGTTTAAATTTTACAAAGTTTACAGTAAAACTTTCAGGAACAAAATGAAAACCAACCTAATTTATTTTCAGCCTATTGATATTTGGCCACAAATTTTAAAAACTTTCTAATTTCTTTCTGGTTTTGCTTATTTATGTCTGAGAAGGGTCTCATTAGGTAACCTTGGACAGGCTCACATTTACAGTACTGTAGCCTAAGCTAGGATTATACACAAGCTCAACAGCATCCAGTTTAAAAATTGCTTTAGAAGAAGAGTGTGCTACATGGTTCTGCCACAGAGCACTTGCCTACCTAGAATACAATGAGTTCTACGTTCAATCCCCAGAACCACAAAAATAAACAAATCTAAAGTAGAATTTCAAGACAGAAAAAAAGAAAAAAGAAAACTGAAATTATAATCTAAAGTATGCAATGACTATTTATAAAGAAAGCAACTCCTATTTACAAATTTGGGAGCATAATACAGTCTTCCTTCTCAAGAGAGCACTTCTGACATCTAAGCTGAACAACTTCAACATAAAGGCCCATTAAATAGCACAATGTGCTTCTTTTTCCATTCACTGTGACCATCAAAAACAGAGGTCCTTTCATCAAACTGTGATATCCCCTCCCAGGAAGTACTTACCTACAGTTAAGAACCACTCAGCAGTATTGAACACCACAAACTTCCTATTTTTTTTTTTTTTTTGTTTTTGTTTCAGTTTGGTTTGTGAGACAGTCTCATTACGTAAGCCCTGGCTAACAAGGTGCTTGCTATGCAGCGGAGACCAACCTCAAACCTGCGGCAATCTGGCCTTAGTTTCTGAAAACAGGGGTTTTTCATGTGTGCCCATCATGCCTAGCTTTATTTGGGGGGGGGGAGCATGTTCACATTTCTTCCTTTTTAATGCTTCAACAATAAATTTTACTTGTATCTGTATGTGGTTTTTGGGCGAGTATCCATATGGATACATATATGGGTAGGGGCCAAGCACAACAGTGGGTATCCATCTTCAGAAGTCATCCACTGTTTGCTTTTGTTTTTGCATTGTTGAGACAGTCTGCTGAGACAGTCTCTTGCTGAGTAGGCTAGGTTAGTGGCCTGTGAGTCCCAGGTGTCCTCCTATCTGTACCTCCCCAGCTGCTGGGACTACAAATCCATGACATCATAACGCAGCTTTCTTATGTGGATACCAGGCATCAAACTCAGATCCTTATGTTTGTTTGCATGGCAATCATTTTACTAATTGAGCCATCTCCTCTACCTCAAATTCATATTTCTTAAATACATTTTTATTTATTATTGTGTGCTTTATATGTATAATAGATATGAGCACATGTGGAGGTCAAAGGATGGTTGAGCTTCTTCCAGGGACCAAATGCAGATCATCAGGATTGTACAAATGCCTTGCCTCTGAGCCATTTCACTGGCCCATAATCATTTTAATGAAAACCTCTCCCAAAGAATCCAGAATTCCATCTCAATATATGCAGTGAATCTGACATAATTTTAACATTTTTTGATGACACAAAGCTTTGATTATTAAGTGACTACTATATGTTGTTATAAAACTTTCAGAAATTGAAGTGTTATATTTTAATCTTATTATAATTAATTCTAATCTATTACATGTGAAGACATTCATTCATTCACTTTTGGAAATAAGATCTTGCTATGGTGCTCAAGCTGGTCTAGAACTTGTGCTGAAATGGTCCACCTGCCTTAGTCTCTTCAACATCATTCTGAGCTACAGGCATGTGTCACCATGTCCAGCAAAGATTTTTATTTGCTATAAAAGTAGTTTTACCATTTCATTTTTGACAAATGTTATTTCTTTCCAGACTACTTCCAGCATTCTTCATACCTTGCAATAACTTTTATCCACTAATAACCAAGCTTAGAAAATCAGAAGACTAAAGTAATAGGTTAAGGCTTAATGATAGCTCCAGACTTTTTCTAAGAATTAAAGTGCGAGGGCTTGGAAAGATAGTTACTTCCTCACTAAAAATTTGTTTCATTTACTTTTGATTTTGCAACTGTCCTATATGACTTAAAACCACAGACTAACAACTAAATACAAGATATACAAAACATTTAATATTAAATATTAGAAGTTTTAGGACAAAGGATACTACTACATGCTAAATATTTCTAAATAAATGATCATGACTAGTAATATTTAAATAACTCACCTGATTTCTTTTAATCCTTCTCTCTGGATAACTTGAAGAATTTCCTTATGACTCATAGGTGTATTAGGATATTTTTCTAAGACCTGAGAAACAAGTATATAATAATTATTAAGTTCTCATTCCTATATGTCTTTTATTATAACTATGTCATATTAATTAGATCTATATCATACATATCCAGTGGCTTTTTATACCAGATCTTCTCTCCCTCAATCATACACATTAAGCTAAATCCAAAACACAAATGGATCTAAAGGCTAAGATTAACACTGGAGTTACGGTTAATGAATATCCATCTTCATTTACTATTTACTTTCAGCCTTCACCCCTACACCACTTACTACTATGTATGCCTTGAGATTACCCATTTTTACATTTCCAGCAAACTCTAGTACAGCATGGATGTACAATAAATTTTTAACCAAAGCAAGTGATTATAGTAATCATATTACCATATTAAAATGGTAAATGTGGAGTCTCTGTTCCTCTCTCCTTCTCTCCCTCTGCTTCCTAACTGCAGATACAATATGACCAGCCTCTTCATGTTGACCATGATTATCTTCTGTGATGGACTGTACCATTAAAATGTGAACTAAAATAAATGTTTTCTTCCTATGAAATCAAACCATATATGAGTTCTGGATTCAATAAAGATAGTGAGAAAAGTCTGTTTTATCTTTCCCATTAAATTTAACTAAAAACCTGGACAGAATGGATGTAAAAGCCTTTTGAGGATCTGAAAATGGTAGCAGGTAAAAGGAAACCACAATTAGAAAAAATACCACCCACCCAGCAGTGGGTTTCCTGGTTTTGTTTCCTGTTATCTCCTGACCTGGACACAAAGACAGCCTCAATCTCAGAACACTAGCCAAAGACAGAAAGTTCTTGAAGACAGACAAGTCTTGTCTCTTTTGGTCTGAAGCACGATAATGGGAGCCTTCCTAAGTGTCAGACAGGAGGGAAAGATCTAGATTGCTTTGTAGGTTTGGGTATGGTTTTTCCTTCTTTTTCATTTCTCTCAGGCCCTTGCAATTCCATGGCAGCAGCTGGAGAGCAATGTTCACTTCTCAAACTACCCGCTAGGAGCGCCACAAACGCCCGACACAAATAACTGCAAATGCTCTGCAGTTCTGACTGTGAGGTGACTGTGAAGACTGGTGGCTTTTCTCAGAACGTGGGTCTTTAACCTTCTGTTATTTCATCACAAACAATGCTTTATATTCATTTTTTAATTATACAAAAACTACAGAAAATAAGACAATAATTTTAAATTCCAAACTTTGTCATATACTCATCTTTCTATTCTTTAATATCATTTACATGATAGAGCCACACATAAACATCAGAAAGCCATTATTCAAATGAATGTACAAATTCTACAGAAAATAAAGACTTATGCTTACATAAGAAAATATTTTGGTTAAGCTGGATATAGTGACACCTGCCTATAACTTCGGCACCTTGAAGGATGAGGCAGAAAGGCTAAGATTAGAAGTCAGTCTGGCTGCATATGTAAAATCTTTCTCCAAAAGAAAAAAAGCACAATAGCTGACATAGTTTTCCTAACAGGAGTCAAGGCAAAAAGACTGCAACAAATTCAAGACCAGCTTGGACTACAAAACAAAACAGAACCTTTTCTCCCTTCAATTAATAACTTTTTTCATTGACATCTAATTACTTTAGTTCCTATTAAGATAATACACAGAGAAGTGAAAAGAATATATGCATAAACTGGAAAAACCTGAGAAGAAAAAATTAAAATTTCTAACTAAAATTACTTCAATAAGCCATTACATTCTTTTACAAGATTAACATTAAAGTATAAAAGCTAGTAGTTTTATAAAACATTACCTGACTTTAACCACAGGAGGGCAGCATCAGTCTCACAAAAACATTCCACTGAAATTGAATGTGAAGAGCAGGGACGTGCACAAGAACAGCCAGCCAAAATGCGATTCTGTAATGCTCCCCCAGAATCAGGCCCCCTAATCTCTCCCCATCTAAGACTTTGGGAACCACACAGAAGAGGAAGCAGTAAGATTGTAAGAGCCTGAAGATGGGAAGATCCACCACTGGACAAGACATTCCACTCAAGGCAGAACTGCTGCATCCAGGAACTCACTGTAGTGAGCCTTACCAAACCTGCAGAAAGACTGACATGCTAACATGCCCCATAGAGGAAGTCAAGAGAGGCAAGAATATACAGTGGAAACTCTGGGAACTAGGACTGGATGAGTGAAGGGAAATGCCCCTATAGTGGGGCAGCCTGAAGAGGGGCAACTTGGTATGTCACAGAGGCCTGAACCCCCACAAGAGTAGACAAGCCAGAGGGAACCCTGGAGCCTATAGAAGTGAAGAGGCAAGAGGGTGGGAGGGAGTGGGATAAATTAATAAAAGGGGAGGGGATGGGAAGGAGAAAGTCAGGGATAAGTACTCAATATGCTTGTAAAACTAGGAAAAATTTTAAAATTATAAAAAAAATTTTTCATGAACCATAAAACATACATACATGTGCACACACATGTACACCCACCCACATGAAACACAATATGCACACACACACCATACACACATGTATGAAAGAAAATAAATAAAATATCCAAATTAATAACATGATAACCTTTGTATCTATCACTGATGTGACACATGTACTGTCCAAAGGCTTTCAATATGACAACAAATGCCTTGTAGTGCTGAAATCACCTAAAAGACTAAGCAGAGTGAAAAGAGATGAAGTCTATTCTATGTGAGCTAAGGCTTTACCTCACAAGCAGTAGAACCTGAGTTTGGATCTCAGAGCCCACGTTAAAAAGTCAGGCAGAAATGATGGTAGCCTGCACTTCCAGCCCTGGAAGGCAAAGTAAAAAGAAGGTAGAACAATCTAGAATGATTCCTGAAGTCATCCTTGAGCCTCCACAGGAACACACAGAACACTTTTCTATGTGCGTATGTGCACATACAAACACACACACACACACACACACACACACACACACACACACACATATACAGCAAGCCCCCCCCCAAAAAAAGAACACACCAATGTTTATTAACCAGGAGAAAAATAAACCAACTAAAAAGTGGCAGGTAGGATTGAAAGAGAAAAAAACAATAAAAACTTCTGGTTCCCTCAGAAAAGGGAAAAATGTCTTCTAGAGTTGTCGTGGTCAACAATGTCAAAAGTACATGATTATCAGAAGTGTATCCCAAAATTTATCTATCCCTTCTTTTAGCAACAAAGATTTTTTTTTTAATTTTTTTATTTATTCAAGTGTGTGTATGTGTAGAACCACAGGCAAATTCGGAAACCACCATGGACCGCCTCCACCTCCTCCTTTACTCTGCCCGGGGATTCACAGGCTCCGCCCTACCAGGGCCAGAAACGCAGGCTGGCCCTCGCTTCCACCTGATATCTATATCGTGGGGTCTAGGATCCGAACTTGGGACCTCCCACCTGCAAGGCAGAGGCTTAACCCCTGAGCCACCTCTCCAGCCCCTAGCAACAAAGATTTTTAACTTCCTTTATAAATTCAGATTCTATTTAATCAGGAAAGAAATATGGCAGGCTTATCATTAAATTGGTGTCCAGAGGTGACAATTAACATCTAACTCTACCTAGAGGCAACAGAAAATAAAAGTCAAAGAACTTTTGTCAAATGCTGGAACAAATTTCCTGAGCCAGAAATAAAGGAGACCCTTGCCATTTCAACAGTAAGGAGCGGGAACAATTTTTGCAACTGTTTCATCATCTAAACTTGAAAACACTAGGGAACAAACTGGATAGTTACCTTACCTCTCACCTACTAAACTCACTATATACAAACATTTACCATGTGAGCTCAGAAGCTAATAAGTACATGAGAACAAGAAATGCTTGGAATTTAGACAAAAAGAATAAGCATGAGATCTTGTCAATAAATAAATAGAAAGCTGGGGGAAAAAAAATCTAAATGGTAAAGGAAAGTTGCACAAAAAACCAAGGGAAAGGAATCACAACTTGCAATTGCTTTTTGGTGAACAAACTTCTAAATTTCAGCATAAACACCTTCCGTGCTTCCTGCTCAACCTGCAGCTCTTCTCAGGTCTAGTGAACTGTGTTAGAATCCAGCCAAAAAAGTTCTCTTCGTGCCTGTGACCATGACTCTACAAAAACAAGTTCCAGTGGAGGAAAACTGGAGGGGTATGATGTGGTATAAGTAGTACCTGCCACTAAGTAAAGGTTTTTCTCCCTCTTTGCCCTTCCTGTACTTCCTATGAAGTATTATTTTGATATGATCAAATCTTTCATTTTGTGGATTCTAACTATTGGGTCTATTTTCTGAATGAGACAAAATACAGGAACGTATGAAGAAAAATATCTGTAAATGGGACAAAGAAATGATATACCTGGTACTGCATGATGAAACATGCATACATGAACACACATGTACAACCACAGAAAAGTCTAAAGAAAGCCACGGAGTGAGCCAGTGAAATGGCTCAGTAGATAAAGGTGCTTACCACCAACCAAACCTAAAGACCTCGGTTTGATTCCTAGAACTCACATGGTAGAAGGAAAACAGACTCCTTCAAGATATCCTCTGGCCTCGCACAAGCACCATGGCATGCACCCCACACATATGAAAAATGTTTTTTAAAATTAATAGAGTCAATCTATTATCAGCAGCTCGCCTTTGAAGAGTCCACACACATGCTTTCAAGTGCGTCTTAACTTCTGAGCACCTCTCTCTCAACCCTCATGCTCAAGCCTGTTTTATAGTAAGGGGTTGGGGAGGTGGTGTAGTAGTTAGAGTGCTCCAGAACAAAAGGACTGGAGTCCAAATCCCAGAGCCCATGTGAAATGGTTACTTTTAAGGGCCAACTTGACAACTGAGGACTGAGTCTTCAGGCACACACATGAATTAATTAAGGAAAGCCTTTGAGCCAGTCTTTAGGAGATTTTCTAACGGATATTGGGAAACACAGCCCACAGTGGGGAAGCCCATTCCCAAGACCATTCTCTGGGCAGGTGAAGAGAGTTAGTTTGAATTCAACATACTAGATATGAGCCTTTCCCAGCTCCTCCGACAGATATGCTGTGGTCTGTTTCCTCGGCTTCTGCTGGTAATTCTCCTGTCATATGTACTATAACCTAGATCGTGAATAAAAAAATCCTAAATTGTCTGGCTCATGTATTTATCACAGCAAAAGAAACAGCAAACTAATATACAATATAAAAATGCCAGGCAAGTGTGGCAAACTACCTGTAATTCCAGTCCCTTGGGAAAAGCCTAGGAATCCCAATCCTATTACCCCTATGGGCAAGCTCTGGGTTTAGAGACCAGCTTTAAACACCTAAAATAGAAGAGCAATAGAGGACGATTCCCATTATCATCCTTAGGCTTCCACAAGCATACAAATTCACATGGATGTGTAACCCCATCAACACACACACACGTGCATACCCAAATGCAAACATGCATGTAACCTCATATATGTACATATAAAATGAGGGACCATACTTTATTAAAACCCAACTTTACAGGGCTGGCAAGATGGCATATAGGGAACAGTGCCTACATGCAAAGCTTGGTGGACCTTTGGAGCCAACGTGGTTGGAGAGAACCAATTTCCAAAAGTTGTCACCTGATTTCCCCATGTGTGCCATGGCACAAGTACACCAGCAAATGTGTGCCTGCATGTGGACGCTCTCGCTATCTCTCTTTAATTTTTTTTTAGGGCTGGAGAGATGGCTCAGGGGTTTAGACTCTGTCTCACGAGCAGAAGGTCTCAGTTCAAATGCCAAATCCCACCTAAAAATGCCAGGTGAAAATGGTGGTGGCAGCCTGAACTTCCATCCCTGAAACCACAGAGCAAAAAAAAGAGGTAGAAGCAATCCAGGATGATTTCTGAAGTCACCCTTGGTCCTCCACAGGGACATACAGTGCCCTCTGATACACACACACACACAAAATAAAGTTAAAAAAAAAAACCAAAACGCTTTTTTTAAAGGGGAGGGGAAAGGAGGAGAGGAGGAATGGCTCAGGGGTTAAAACTCTGCCTCACAAGCTGAAGATTCTGAGTTCTGATGCCAGGCAGAAATGGCAGCAGCCTGCACCTAATGGGCAAAGCCCAGGAAATCCCAGAAAGCAAAAAAGGGGTAGAAACAATCCAGAATGATTTCCCAAAGTCACCTTTAGTTCTCTATAGGGACACATGTGCCCTCTGACACACACACACACACACACACACACACACACACTAAATGAGGGGGGGGGGAGAGAGAGCGAGAGAGAGCTCTAAGGGGCCAGTAAGATGGCTTACCAGGAATGAAAAGCAGGCCACTTGAGTTCAATTCCAAAGTCTTCACAGTAAAAAGAAACAAAAACCTGCAAGTTGGCCTCTGACTTACACACACACACACACACACACATACACACAACTAACTTAAAAAAAAAAAAAAAAGACCAACTTATTTTGAGAAGACAGTAAAGTCAATTGATGTGCAAGTCAAATGAGGGAATTTGATCTCCAGAACCCATACGAAATGCAAGGAGAACCGACTCCACAAAGTCATTCTCTGAACATGGCTCAACCACCCACTCTCAACACAGGAAAAAACCCACAATACGGCCAGTGAACTAGCTCAATGAGTAGTGGGGTACCTGTTCACAAACTTGGCAACTGAAGTTCAATCCCAGAAGCCCACATGATGGAAGGAGAGAAATATCCACTTACACAACCAATGAACAAATGTGTTTGAGCGTGCTCTCTCTCAAAAGTTATGGCCAGTAAGATGGCATAAGGGGTGAAGGCTAAATACTGAATCCAATCGCTACACAAAAAGGTGGAAAGAATTATGCTCAGACCTCCACCTATGAACTATGACATATATTCTCACCCTTGTCAATGAGCATCACGCACACACACATTTAAAAAAAATAAAACACCAAAATGCTGTAAAAAGCATAAAGCTACAAATTAAGAATCTCAGCAAACTCCAAAAAGAATAAACACAAAAACCAATAAGCACATATATATTATCATCAAAATCATCAAATTCTAAAGACAAGGAGTCAGTGAGGCAGCTCGACAAGTAAGACACCGGCTTGCAAACCTGGGGCCTGAGTTTCATCCCCAGAAGCCCAATGACGGAAGGAGAGAAATTACATAAAACTGTTCCCATGTGGAAGGCCTATAGAAGATGAAAACCACAGTGCACCTATGACTACTGTCTTAAAAAGCCCTGCTTGCAAGAACAGTTTTATGTTCCGTTCATTGATTTAGCAGGTAGCAGCACCTGGCACGACCTGGCAACCTGAGTTTAATTCCCAGACCCACACTGTGGAAGGAGAGAAACAGCTTCTGAAAGTTTTCTGACCTCCACACATGCTCCCTCCAAAAAAAAAAAAAAATTACAAATTAAGCCCAAATATAATACAGTGGACTTCCATCTTTGTTACCACCAACAACCTCTTGATTACCAAGACATAAGGCGTTTGAGATGTCTCGCACATACGAATTGTGCATGCTCAGTTTTCTTAAGTATGGTGAAACCTTCCTTCAATTAATGCACCATAGTGAAGATGTGCCCTTGGCTTGATACAAAGTGTCATTTCCCTATGAAATCTGCTTAGGGCATTAAATGTGAACATCAAAATGACGAACATCACAAAAAATGCTAGGACAACTTTTAAAGTTTTTTTTTCAGAGACAACTTTCAAAGCCCTTTAATCCAATGAATTCCTAGTGTGTAGGAGAGGGAATCCACAGGAAATCTACTTGGAAAAATACTTTCATTAAATCTTTGTCATTTGCTATCTCTTGTCTGCCAAAAAACATCTGTGAAATATATAGGAGACAAATTCTTGAGAAAAACACTGGAAAAAGGTGCTGTGCCAGTCCCTACATGCGTCCACTTATCGACTGAGTCCCGAGTCCTTAGGCACACCCGGGAAGTTAACTAGTTCTGCCTGCCCTGAGCCCGTCTGCAGGGATGATCTGGCTGATGTGGAAAGGTACAGCCCATAGTAGGTGCAACCACTCCTTAGATGAGCAAATAGGAGGAGAGAGCTGGTGTGGTATTTCTAGGAACTGGACAAGGTATCCCCTTCCCTCAGCTCTTCTGTGGAAAGGGTGTGGCTGGTTCCTCAGCTCCTGATGATGGTACACATTATCCTGCCATGCTGATAAACCTGAGCCAAGAATAAGCCCTGCCTTGTCCTGAGTTGTTTGGGTCCTGCATTCACCTAGCAATGGGAAGGTGAGGGTGCCTTTCTTAACCTGTACATCTATGCTTCAGGTGCAACTTTTAATATCATAAAACTAGTGACAGACTTTCTCCTGGCAAAAATTTCCTTAATTTTTGTCACTGTGGTACACAATCCCAGGATGCAGTAGTCATGCAGAATAGATGAACGGACCCCTCCCTGCGGTTATACCTTGATGATGCTGCAGTTGAAACAACCAAAAACCAGAGGTGCAGAAGTGAGCAGTACAAAGGGTAGAGGTCTGCAGACACCCCGGGAACAGAAGGATGAGGCGCCACAGGTCTGTGATCCCAGCGCTCAGGAAGCGGAGGCAGGAGGGGCTTGCTGGCCAGTCTAGCCAAAACTGTGGGCTCCATGTTCACTGAAAGACCCTGTCTCAAAATATGGTGGAAAGTGATAGAGGAAGAAACCAGCAGTCAACCTGAGACCTCCGCAAAATATGCTTCTATGTGTATGCACGTGTGCACACACAGAATAGTATGATTTAGCCAGATGTGGTGGAATGTAACTGTAATTTCAGCATCAGGCAGAAGGATAACTAAGGCCAATCTGATCTACACAGTGATTCTGTATTATTAAAGAAAAAAAAAAGTCGGGGAGATGGGTCAGCAGTTAGAACACTTACCACAGCTATAAAGCTGAAGTTCAAATCCCCAGAACGGATATAAGTATAGACAAATATACTTTCCTGCCTGTAATTCCAACCTCAGAAGACAGAGACAGAGGAGCCCCAAAGCAAGATGGGTAGACGAGAGACTAGCCTTACCAGCCAATTCTGGATTTGTGGCCCAGGTTGGCCTTGCACTCACAGCTCCTCCTACCTCAGCCTGTCTCAGCTTCCTGAGTGCTGGAATTACAGACTGTGCCACCTCACTTCTTTTCCCTGAGTTTCTACTGCACAATTCACCTTACACTGCTTACTTACTTCTGCAACTCTGATATTTGGGTTGTTTCATTCAAATACCACAGAACAGGAAAAAGCAATCACAGAAGACTCCCAATATCACATTCAGGCCTATACACACAAGTGCACCCACACATATAAACACATACAAACACATATACACATGAAAATGGAAGAAAAGGGCCAGTGAAATTTCAGGTAAGACACCTGCGCTCAACCCTGGCAACCTGAGTTCAACCCCTGAGCTCAACCCCTGAGTCAGTTTGAAGGAGCAAACTGACTTCCAAAAGCTGTCCTCTGACCTCTGCCAGCATGCCATGGCACGAGCACATGCGTGTGCGTTCTCTCTCTCTGCCCCTTCTACCCTCTCTGCCAAAAAGAGGATTTTAAAAAATAAAATGGGAGGAGGGAGAGGAGCACAAGTCTGTGACATGAGAGCCCTGTACTAACATGCCTCTGCCCGCCCACCCGCACGCATGAAGACCTCAGGAGACAGAAGAACTTAAGAAACTTGGAGTAAAGGTAAAAGAGATGTAAAATGACAGCAATTTCAAAGTCAGAGAAAGAAATGTACACCCCCTCACACTCTCCAAGACCTTTATAATCAATCCCGCACATGCCCAGCCTAAAACATTATTACTCTTAGAATAAAACAGTCGGTCAGCTCAACTTCTTTTTCTTTTTTATTATTTATTTATTTTTAATACATTTTTATTATTTCTGCTCATACAAACTTAATAGGTAGACCGGTTCCCTCCCTCCCTCCTCCTCCCCCCAAACCCCCTGATCCCCCCTCCCTCCCCATCCCCCAATGCCTCCCCCCAATTCCCAGAGAGTCCTTTATTGTGTATGCCTGACTCTCCTCTGGGTCCTCCTCTCCGATGACGTACAAAGACCCAGTGGCCTTTCCCTGAACCCTTTCTCCTGTTCCCCTTAAGCATAGGAACACTACTGTGGCTGTCAATCCCTTGCCTCCAAGGATCTTTATCAGATCCTTTAGCAGATGCTAGACTTTGTGAGATCAATAGTGTGTTGGACATTGCGCAGGGCATTCAAAGTCCTATTATGATTGCTTCGGCCCTAACTAGTGTGGAGAATCATTGCTCCTCCCATCCTTGTGCTCTTACAATCTTACCGCCCCCTCTTCCGCAAATGTCCCTGAGCTTCAGGATGGGGAGAGATTAGGCTGGCCTAGTTCTATGTGGTTGATATAGAGTCCCGGTCAGCTCAACTTCTAAGACTTTCCACATTTTGGCCCTAATCTACCTTCTCTGTATTTTCACTCTTCCATCTCAGAGCTTCCATCTCTGCAAAGACTTTACCTGTTATTTGCCTGTAAATTTGTTTGTTTGTTTTTGCTGAGTTTGAGTGTGTATCGGAGAGCACTGTGTGTGCCTGTGGAGGCCCAAGAGTGACACTTGGGATCATCCTGGATTACTCTACCTCCTTTTTGCTTTGTTGTGGGGTTTCCCATGTGGACGCCATTTCTGCACAGTATATTTATGTGGGATCTCGAATCTGAATTCAGATCCTTCTACTTTCGAAGCAGAAGCTTCATCTCTGAGCCATCTCTCCAGCACCCTATAAATGTTTTATCTGCCATCTCTGAATACTGAGGTCAAATCTCTTGACTATGCTCCCCTAACACTTCCGGCTACTGTTACTACTACTAGTATGCCACTATGAAGCTTCAACGTTTATTCATAACTATAAACATGTATCTCATAATTTCTGTGTCAGGATCCCATGCGATTAGCTGCTCTTCTGCTTAGAATTGGATAAGGCTGTGAAATCAAAGTGTCACTTGAAAGTATAAATGGGGAAATACTCATTCATAGTCACTAGTTATTGATACTAAATAGACCAGGTTTGGTGGCACATCACTAGAGAATATTAGAAGTTCAAGGTCATTCTCCGCTGCCTAAGGAGTTCAAAGGCCAGGGTGGGCTACAGGAGATCCTGTCTTTAAAAAAAAAAAAAAAAAGACTCAAGAGAGAGCTATCCAAAGCTTTGAACTCTAATGAAGATTCATTCTAAATGTAATAACTTAAGGACATTAATAGCCAAAAAAATTTTAAATAGAAAGTTTTTTACAATCTAACTTTCAGCCAGATGAACTAACTTACACAAAAGACAACCAAGTGTCTTCTAGCACCCCCTTATGCAAAGGACCAAGTCCATGTGTATTCATGACTGAAATTTTAGTTCTGTCAAGCAAAGTCATAATTATTCCAAAGTCCACATGTAATTCAAAGAGTTGCAAAATATTCTGATGTATCTTATAACTTTTTTTTAAACCGATATTTAGCCAGTATCCTAAGTACATAAGAGACATTGTTATGGTTTTTATATAAAATGTCTCACCAAAAAGTTTCAGGCATTTGAAAGTTTGGTTCCCACTACAGCAGTATTTAGAGAGAACTGGGGGCATAATCTTCATCACTAAATTAATTCATCCACTGATGGATTCACAACTGAATAGCATTATTGGAGGGTACCAGGAATGCTAGCAGGTGAGGTGGAGCTGTAGTAGCAGACCCTTAGAACAGGTGATGACATATACGTCCTATCCCCAGTGTCTACTTCTCTCTTCCCCCCTTCCTCCCTCCACTCCTCTTCCCCTATCCTTTTCTGTTTTCTGCTACAGAGAGAGGGAGGGAGGAAAAAAGAGGGAGGGAGGGAGGGAAGGAAGGAGGGAGGGAGGGAAGGAGACAGGGGGGAGGGAAGGAGGGAGGGAGGGAGGGGGGACTGAGGGAGGGAGAAGAGGGAGGAAGGGAGGAGGGAGGGAGGGAGGGAGGAAAAAGGGAGCTTTATAAATACTGGCATGAAAAGGCACCCATGATGTTCATAAAGAAAAATTATAGAGCTTTATGCCATACGTACATATACTTTTTGTATTTTAACAAATGTCAATCACAGCTATTTTTAGTACTTCAGTTTCATTCTCTCACTTAACCCATTTTCAGTTAGATGGCCTAAAATTTACTTTTTTAAAAATAAATATGTGTACATAAATACTCTTGATTAAATTTACTTTTGTTGGGGCTGGAGAGGTGGCTCAGGGTTAAAGCCTCTGCTTTGCAGGCGGAAGGTCCTGAGTTCGGATCCCAGATCCCACGTATAGACGCCAGGCAGAAGCGGGGGCGGCCTGCGTTTCTGGTCCTGGTAGGGTGAAGCCTGTGAATCCCGTGGCAGAATAAACAAGGAGGAGGTCGAGGAGTCCATGGTTCCCGAATTCTCCTGTGGTTCTACACACACACACACACACACACACACACACACACACACACACAGGCACATGCACACACATTTACATACACACACGGGCACACGCACGATTGAATAAATAATAAAAAATTTACTTTTGTTTTTGAGGCACACTCACATGTACCTCAATCTGGTCTCAAACTTACTATGAGGCTGAAGCTGGCCTTGAACTCCTGATTCTCCTGCCTCTAACCATTGAAGTGCTAGATTACAGGAATAAGTTACCATGCCTAGCTTCTAGATTTGATGTAGAGCATACTGTAACTATTAAGTCACACTGAAAGCTTTAAATATCAGTTCTGTTGTGATTTAAATGCAAATGTCCCACTCTGCTCAGATTTTTTAACCTGTTTCCCAGCTGATGGTGTTGTTTGGGAAGGTTGCTGGAGCTTGACAGAGGAAGTACTTCACACAGGGCAGAGCCAGCCCTGCTTCTGAGGATGGTGCATTGTGAGCCAGCCACCACACCTTTCCCATCACGACGGGCTCTGTTCCTCTGGAACTATAAGCAAAATATACTTTTTCTCCCTTTGCTTTGGTCCACATATTTTTATCACAGCAACAGGAGATCAATATTCGGTAATCAAACATCAAATTATACAATACCATAAATTAAAAGGATGGATTCTATAATGTGGAAAGAAACAATAGAGAACTATAGTTATATAATATATTATTATATGTATACGTATATATATATACACATATACATATATAGAGGCAGCTAAGAGTTTTTTTGCAAAAAGACAAGAAGAGCAAGCCATCACAAACCTTTATACTGAGCAGTTAGTTCTTCAGTCATATCTTTCAACTACCACACAGCTTTTTAAAAACATCTTTTTGGAAATTAACTATGCCATCCACACTCTCCTCAAATTACCATCCTCTGCCTCGGCTTTCTGAGCACTGGGTGTGTGCTACTTCACTCTGGCTCTAGCCAACTGTTCAATGAGGAAAAGCAAGTGTGGTGGTGCATGCCTGTTAATTCCAACACTTGGGAGGAGGAGGAAAATCAGGAATTTAAGATTATTTTTGGAGAATCAGAGCTCAACCTGGGTTACATGAGACCATATCTCAAAAAAAAAAAGAGGGCTGGAGAGATGGCTCAGGGGTTAAGACTGTCTTGTAAGCAGAAGGTCCTGAGTTCGGATCCCACATCCCACATAAAAAATGGCGGCGGCCCGCACTTCCAGCCTTGGTGGGCAGAGCCTGGGATATCCCAGACCAAAACAAGAACGAAGGAGCAATCCAGGATGATTCCCAAAGTCACCCTTGGTCCTCCACAGGGACACACAGTGCCCTCTGACACACATACACACACATAAAATAAATATTAAAAAAAGCAAAAGAGGAAAAAAAGAAAACAGAATGTCCTTTTGCTAACAGTAAAACTGTACAGCTGTAAAAAGCTGTGGATGAGGAAGCAGTGAGAACTTCTGCAAATCTGAAGTGGTTTTCTCAACTCTTGTCATAATTCTAGAAGAGATGTACCACCAGGCTCCTTTCATAGGGGAAAAAAAAAATTGTTTTTGTTTTTAGAAACAAAAGCCCAAGTTGGCCTTAAAATCTAGATCCTCCAGCCCCTTTCTCCTTCCTGAGTGCTGGAAGCAAAACCTTGACCCAACACGCTACTCTAAAAATGTTTAACATGCATCCAAAAAGATTTTTCTTTTCTTATTTGCCTTTGGATTTTCAGAACAAAAATATAAAATCAGAACAAAATAAAACAATAACTTAATGTTAAAGTTAAGAAGGACATACAAGCAACTGTCAAGAATATGGCCAAAAAGAAGAATGTGATGGTAAACACCTGGAATCCCAGCATTTGAGAAGTTAAGGCACAAAGGTGGAAAACTCAAAGCCAGCAGAGTTACATAGGAAACCTGTCTCAAAAGAAAAGAAGTTCAGTTTATCTGTTCTGTTACTGACCATGATTACAGCCATGTTAATTTAATGGTATACTCCCAGAAACAAGACAGCTCTAGAATGAAAAAACAAACTTTTTTCCTTGCTAAAAGTCTATTCTTACAATACTTGATACTTTATTACCCAGTCCTCTTGGTCTTCTAAGTATATATACTGCCTCTTTCTTAACTTAGGACAAAGTTACTTTAATTTTTCAAATCACTAACTTTCCTAATGATATTACTACCTGGTTTGAAATTAAAGACTTTTGTTTAGTTACTACTACTTCTATTTCTCCTACCAACGAATACTTTTAGAACAGACTTAATTTAATGCCTCACTTTTGAGATAATAAAACCACCATACAGGCAAGAAAAATAGATAAGTGACCTGAGTTCCATCCCTGGAAACTCACATGGTAGAAGGAGAGAAATGACTTTTGAAAGTTGTCTTCTGGCCGCCATCCCATACACCAGGGCATGCCTGTCTCTGATTCTCTTTGAAATACAGTTAAAAAAAAAAAAAAAAAAAAAAAAAAGAATGGGATGTTTTCTAGAGTAGTTACAAAAAATTTTTTTATCACTGTCATTTTTACTTACATTGGGTTTTATATATTTGCCAAAATAAAGTAACAAGCTATTAATATGCTAGCCTCCTCAGGAATTCGCTAAAATTCACCACCAAACTATAGCCTTCCTATCTCTTAAATACTAATTTTCATATTAATAGCTGAGGCATGAAATGCATTAATTTTTTACAGTGTGAATTAAAAAAAGGTGCAAACTCATTCTTATTCTTCCTAATTGTCACAATCTCCCAGTGATTAGACTATTTGATGCAAAGAGCTCACAATCCAGAAAAACACTCTTAAAGTCTACAGGCCGATGGGGACATGGTGGTACTGTCTATAATCCCAGCATTTGGGAGTCTGAGGCAGATCTCCTGTTTGAAGCCAGTCTGGAGTACACTGTGAGTTCCAGTCCAGACAACTACAGAATGAAACCATTGGGGGTGGAGGTGGGGGGGGGGGCTTTAGAAACTGCTGTGCAAGGCAGTACATACCTGTAATCTTACCCATTTTAAATAAGGCAAGCCTTGGCTACAAAGTGAGATCCTGTCTCAAAAAAAAAAA
>JALPQD010000543.1:286150-308594 GCA_023101885.1 Typhlomys cinereus
GTATGTACTTTTTTCTGCGAAGTTATGCTTTGATTAAAAAATTGAAATGGGGGTTGGGAGCGTAGCTCAGTGACAGGCACTTGGTGAACATGTGTGAAGCTCTACGTTCAAGCCCCAGCTCCACAAATGAATGAATGAATGCAAAGGTAACACCGCCGGCAAAGGGACAGATCGATATTGTATGATATGTCGCACTGAAAACAATATGAAGTTATTTTTCTGATATTCCTACAGAAAGTGAATTTTTTTAGCTCAAATGTGGTAAAGGCTTGGTCCCCAGCTAGATGCTATAGGGTATGATATGTATGTATATATGCGTGTATACATATACAGATACATCATATACATGTACACATACACGTACACATGCATGTGCATATACGTATACATGAGAGGAGGGCAGTGGAATAGCTCAGCAGCTAAGGTACCTGCTGTAAACTGGTGACTTGAGTTAGATATCAGAAGCACAATGGTGGAAGGAGAGAACTGACTTTTAAAAGTTGTCTTCTGACTTCCTTCCCTGTGCCATAACATGCATTCTCTTTCTCTCTCTCTCTCTCAAATGAATAAATAAACAATTTTTTAAAGAGAAGAGATGGGGGGCTGGAGAGGTGGCTCAGGGGTTAAGCCTCCGCCTTGCAGGCGGAAGGTCCTAAGTTCGGATCCCAGATCCCACGTATAGATGCCAGGCGGAAGCGGGGGCGGCCTGCGCTTCTGGTCCTGGTAGGGCGGAGCCTGTGAATCCCAGGGCAGAAGGAGCTGGAGGTGTCCATGGTGGTTCGCGAATTTGTCCGTGGTTCTACACATACACAGGCGCGTGCACACACACACACACACACACACACACCGAATGAATGAATGGATAAATTGAAAAAAAAGTTTAAAAATATATATTAAAAAGAGAGAAAGAAAGAGAGAGAGAAGCAGGGTGGAGAGAGTGATTGAATAGCAAACTCTAAGTCTGAAATTGTATAAAAAGTTTTAAGAGTTTAACATCTTTTAACCATCTGGAACTAAGAGCTCTGGGCCTGATCCACAGAACCCCGAATGCGGTCCATCCCTTCATCTGTTCCACACCTGCAATACCAGCGTCCCCATGTCAGTATGAAGACAAAACGAGCCCCACTCTTTGGCCTGGCACGGTGGGTCTTGTGTGGTACAGGTACCAGGGGTCCAGGGTCAGGTGCCTCCTTTCTCAGTGCAGACTGGACAAGGTTAGAGAGCTTAGTCAGTTACTTTAACTTGCCTTAAAGACATATGACTTCTTTCATGCCTTTCTCTCTCTCTCCCCCCCCCTCAGGTTTAGTCTCTGCCATAGTTAAATAGAGGTGTCAACTTGACGGTTGAAGGCTTGGTGCTCTCCGCACATTTGCAAAGAATTGGTAGTTGAGTTAAGCCCACAGCAAGTCTGCAGGAGATTGACTGATTGATGGAGAGCCCCAGACTGTGGTGAGTGGGGCTAATCCCTGGGTAGGTGAATAAGGTAGAGGGAGCTAGTTAAGGAAGTTGGCATCCTTTGATATACTTGGTCAGACGTGCTGGTCTGCCAAGTGGGGAGTGTCCCTCTCAGTGGTCCTGTGGATTTGGTGTGACCACCAACATCCTCAGCCCTTGATGTTGGTGTGGGTTCTCCTGCCAAGCTGGACAAGTGAGGAGACCTAGAACCCGATTTGGGTTTCCTTTTAGTTCTTGTATATAGCTTTCATAATGTGGCCCAGTCAGAGCGCAGTCATTAGCTCTAACTAGGGACAGGCTGAGGGCTTGGAATGCTTGGAATGCGCCCCACGTGCCCAGCTAAGCACCAGAAGAGCAACGTTTCTGCTCCACGGGAGTTGCCCACCCTTGCTCCTCCCCTCACCAGGTTGCAATTCAGACTGCTCACAGACAAGGGGGGGGGACCAATCCCTGTGTGCCAAAACTGTTGGCTGTTAGCCAATCATGTAACTACTAAGTTGAAAGCCCCCTCCCCTTACCAGTAAACTATAAAACTCCACCCTGACAGAGAGCGGGGCTTCTGTTGGCCAGTTGTGAGCCCAGGTTTGAATCTGCTAATAAAGACCCTCATGCGATTTGCAGCCGGTGTTGGCTCCTTGTTGATTTTTGGGGACCCCAGAATCTGGCCCACAATGTGCACAAGGAACTGTAACTGGATAATCATAAGAAAGAATAAAATCCTTGTTCCCTTAAGCTGTTTGGTTGTGAATTTATCATAACCATGTACAGTAACTGCCGCAGTCTCATTCGCAAGCACTTATCCATATCTCTATAGTGTGACCTCTGACCTCGAGGGGAGGCAGGCTCCAGGCAGGCACCAAAAACCCTGCACTGTTGATGTCAATGACCCAACCTGGACCCCCACAACTTATCAGAAGCACTGCTGGGACCAGATAAAGTGGTCAGATTAGCACTGAGGTCTCCAGCCCCAACCGGGGGCGAAGGGCACGTGCAAAGTACCTGTGCACCCTGAGGACCCAAACACAGGGCGAGAAGCTCCCCTCCAGGTCCTTTGCACTGCTCCCAGAAACCACAGGTTCTGGATTTACCTGCTGGGGCCAGACCTTCAAAGGCTTGGCTGCCCCCACAAAATGTCTTTTCAGCTTACCTGCCTCTGCCCGAATAAGACTATTAGGAGCTCTTCTCTCTGGGGGGGAGAGACCGTTTCCGGGCATTGGAATCTCTGAAAGTACAGACTTCACTGTTGCATGGGGCATGGTTCACAGAACCTCTTCATTTCCGTAAGCCAATTAGATATAGCTCTGCGCCCCCATTGCAGAGGGCTGATGGGAAATGGAACCCTGGTGTTCGCTCAGTGATGGGTGAAGGTCTAGAGGTCTCCCGGCTCTTTCAGTTATGAAACGCTGATGCTTTGCCAATACCACGACCCCTTTCAGTTTGGAGGGGAGAGGTCGTGGGAGGCCTTGCAGCTGAGATCCAGAGCTGTGTGCCCCAAGTCTGTCTCTGTTTCTGGGAAATCCGTTGTCTTTCTTCCCTGAAGCCCTACTTTTCAGGTTCCTGCTGACATTTTCCAAGTGGGGAAACTGAGGCCTAGAGAATAAGTCAAACAGCAGACTGAAAGGAAGATGGCAAACACTGAAGACAGTGTTACAGGGCTGGGGGGCCTCGCAAGCAGAGGGATCATAAAACGTCAGGCAGTGGACTGCACTTCTGGCTCTGGAAGGTAGAACCTGGGAAACTCCAGTGCAAAAACCAAAAGATAGGTAGAGCAATCCAGGATGATTCCTGAAGTTACTTTTGGGCCTCCTCAGGCATGCACACTCTGATATGCATGCACACACACGTGAAAGTGTTACAGTGCCAGTGAGATGACTCAGTGATTAAAGCCTTTGTCTCGCAAGTAAAAGAACCTGAGTTTGGATCCCTAGATACCAAGTAAAAAATGGGAGAAAATGGGAAGCCTGTAATTCCAGTCCTGGAAGGTGAAGACGGCAGAGAATGGAGTGGAAGGGCAATCCAGGATGATTACTGATGCTATCCTCGGGCTTCCACAGACACACACATACTTAAGTACCTTCTGATACACATGTCCGCACACGCATGTCCATCCACCCACATTTAAACACACACACACACACACACACACACACACACACACACACATACATGCACACACACAGACAATCACGATTACCATCCGTGTGTCTCTCCCAAGGAACTCGCTTTCTTCACTGAGAACTGGGAAGTTCAAGTCTATTTTCAGGTTCCACGACAGACAAGCAGGAAGGAGCTATTTGGAGACAGGAGTTTTTCTGGGCCCAAGCACAAGTCCATCCCATAAAGTTGAGAAGGGGCACCAGGGGGAGATGGCACTTGGTCAGGTTTTTTTTTTTTTAATTGAAGTTCAGAGTTAAAAGGTTGATGGTGGCCAAGTGGTGCCAGGCGTCTCCTGAACCTTGGAAAGGGTCCTCTTCCTTCAAGCCAGCCATCCTCAGCCCTGCCTAAGGTGCTCACACCCCTGACAAGAAGGGAAAGTCTCTACTTGGCATCGGATGTATCCCAAGACCTGGGAGCCTGGCTCCCCATCCTACAAGCTCCCTCAGCGGATCCATGCAGGGCAAGAGCCTGCCGGGCCTTTCTGCTCTGTCTGCTACCTGTTCCCCGAAGTAGATCCTTCCGCTCCTGCCCTGAGGTGTTGGCTACTTTGCTCCAGGCCCCTCTTCTGGGAAACCCTCCAAAATTAATCAGGTTTCCTCAATCTAGGGGACGCTGCCGCCCAATTGACCTTTGACATCCTTCTGTGCCTGGCTCCTTGGGAAGTCTTGGCCTTTCTACAAAGGTTCTGCTGGGTAGCCAGGGTAGAGCCAGCATGGCTGGAACTAAACAGGGGAATGTAGATATTTCCTGAGTGAGGAAGACCTTGTCAAGACAGAAAACTTGGCACCACGTGCCCAAGACAGAGCCCTGGAACATGTCTGACTCCTTCCTACACCTTTACCTGGTTGTTGACCTAGCCAGAGGGACTTCTCAGACTCTATCAGTGGATGACTCCATAAGGAATGGTATCCATTTAGGACTGAAAGACCCCCGTCTTTCAGTCAGGAACGAGGCCACCGAGAGAAAGACCAAGACCCTTCTCGCTGCAATAGCATGAGGTTTTATTTAACGACGCGCCGGGCGGCTCCAGCAACCTCTCACGCAGGAGAGACTGAAGCGGCCCCGAGCAGCTCGGGCAAGGGGTTTTTAAGGGGTCTTGGGGTAGGGGGGGTTGCTTAGCTGAGGAATTTTCTATGACCTTTACAGTCATTGGTCGGCAAGAGCTCGGGTGGAGTTGGCTCTTGGTGATCTTTCCAGTCCACCTGCTTAACCGCAGGCTGTTCATTCTGGGTGACATTCATTGATGGAATTCCCTTTGGGCAAACTTGCTTTTCCAGAACTGAAGGGCTGGAGGTCTTAAGGGGTGGGGAAATACCTGTAAAAAGCTCAAGGCTGTACATAGTTTTAAGCAATGACTAACAATGGATGCTTGGATGGCTATAAACAATGGATGCCTGAATGACTACAAGCAAGGCCTATACTGTGGGCCTGAACCGGCCTGCTTTGTGAATTTTAGGGCGAGGGTCTCAGGGTCCAACAGTCTCTACTATCCAAGCTTGAACCACATCTCTAAGGGGGCCAATGGCTTGGATACTGAAGGGCCATAAGCGTGATTTTGTCAATGGAACACTACTGAGATATGCACTGAAGAGAACACTTAAGCAATATAATTATTAAAAGAATAATTCCTCCTATAATAGCATCCTTCTATTCCTTTAATAGTAAGGTTGCTTATGTCTTCCTTTGAGGAATTCTAGAAGTGTATTGTCATCAGTTAGATGACCCATCTGTGAACCATGCATTCTCCAAACCTGGGTTCCAATCTGTCAGGCCTATATGCTCCTGCCATGGGTGTCTCTTCGGGGCGGAGGCGATCATTGGTGGGAGTGCACTCGAATGGTCCATCTCTGATTTCTCATAAGAGGTGCTGTTTTGGATAGGAAAGACACGCCCCCTTTGCTTCTGACATGGATTCTCCCAGTTTGAATTGGCAAATACCATCTCCAGGGGCAGTCTTGGCATCTAGACTTTCTGGCATGAGGGTCTCTTCCTTGGCCTTCAGCCAGGGTAAGAGGGTATCACAGTTCTTTTAAGGTTCTAATGGACTGATAGCATAGTCTTATACTTATGGGATTTCTGAGTTAGTACATAGGTGGAAATTTTACCCACCTATGTTTATGACTCTAGAAGTTATTCTCTAATTTCCTTAAAATCAGTGCACACATTCTGGCTAACAAGCTACTTATTGTAAGTGACTAGACATGAAATTTCTATTTAGAATTTGACTAAAAGTTAAAAAGCAGCTTCTTCTGTAGATCAGAGAGCAGGAAGCTAGTTCCAAAAAAAAAAAAAAAAAAAAATCCTAAGAGCAGATAAAGCACACTCCTAAATCCTAGAATTTCTTCCTGCCAGAGGCAAACTTGAATTATCTCTATTCCCCAAAAAACAAAACGTAGGGCTAGAGAGGTGGCTCAGGGCTAAGCCTCTGCCTTGCAGGCGGAAGGTCCTGAGTTCGGAATCCCAGATCCCACATATAGACGCCAGGCGGAAGCGGGGGCCGCCTGCACTTCTGGTCCTGGTAGGGCGGAGCCTGTGAATCCCAGGGCAGACGGAGGTGGAGGCGGCCGATGGTGGTTCACGAGTTCATCCGTGGTTCTACACATACACAGACACACACACACACACACACACACACCACACACACGTGCGCGTGCATATACACACGCGTATGCACACAGTTAAAAAAAAAAAAAAAAAAAAACAAAACCTAGGTAAAGGGCACTCCTAATTCCCAGAACAATTCTTCCTGCCCATGGGGTTACTGTGACCTTCCCCAGGGAACTGGGAAGAAATACCAAGGTCTGAGAATTTCCATATTTTTCCTTATTTCTCTTAAATAAAGCCATGTCCTTATCCCAAAAGATGTTTCTTTGAATCCATCTTTTCCAAACTGAGACATATTCTACCAGATTGGTCGGATAAGGACTAAGGACGCGGCACTTGGTGGAGATTCAATTAGTCTGCATAGAGGTGAGTTTAAGTATATAGCACACACTGGATTTCAAAGGCTAGTGCAAAAAAAAATGTAAAATACTTTAATATTTTTAACTTGGTCATTATTATACGTGTGTGTGTGTGTGTGTGTGTGTGTGTGTGTACATGCATGTGAATGATGTATGCATGAGTACAGGCAAGCTCATACCACAGCACATTGCAACTCTATGAAGTTAGTTCTCTCCTTCCACCTTTACATATGTTCTGGGGATCAAACTCAGGTCATTTGGCTTCTCCAGCAAGCACCTTTACCAGGTCCCAGCCACTCGATGACACTTGAGTACATTGAGTACAATGACATATTGACAGTACATTAAAATGGGTATGTTTTGTATTAAATGAGTTAAAATAAAATACTTATTGTTATTATTATTATTATTCCAGTGGTGGGGATTGTACACAGGGTGTTAGATGCTAATGTAAGTGTTTCTACCTCTGAGCTACATTTTCAGCTCTAAAATATACTATTAAATCACTTATTTCGGGGTCCTGGAGAAATGGGCTCAAGGTTTAAGACACTGCCTTGCAAGCAGAAGGTCCCTGAGTTTCAGATACCAGGTCCCTGGTGTAAAAACACTAGGCAGAAATGGTGGTGGTCCTACACATCTGGCTCTGGTGGGCAGAGTCTGGGAAACCCCAGAACAAAGCAAAAAGAAGGTAGAAGCAATCCAGGATGATTTCCGAAGTTACTCTTGGCCTGCTATAGGGACACACAGTGCTCGCTCTCTCTCTGTCCTCTCTCTCTCTCTCTCTGTCTCTCTCTCTCTCTCTTTCTCTCTCTCTCTCTCACACACACACTAAATAAAGTATTTTTTAAAAATCACTTTTTGTCATATGTTCAGGATGCATGAAGCCCTGGGTTCAATTCCCTGCACTAAAACAAAAGACCTTCCATTTGCATGTTTGATGTTGCTATAGGAAAATGTTAAGCTACAGATGTGGCTCACATCACGTCATTTCCATTTTACAAAGGAGGAAATGAGCTTCACAGAGTTTGAGTGACATGTCAGCCTTAAGGTGGGTGACAGATAAGACTCCAAAGGGTTTGAGTGCCATATCCAGGCCCAGTTTGTGCTTGGGAACAAACATCAGATTGCTTCATGCTTAGATAGTGGCACTGTGTGCCCTCTCTCCCTGAATCTCACCCTCCAGCAGTATATTCTGCCTCTATTAGTGCTGAGTTCCGTGGGTATTAGAAGTTCCCCAAGATGGATGCTATGTCTGATCTCTCTCCCTGCCTAGAGCCAGCTCCCACTGAAATGTCTCTGTGACCCAGCTCCTGTCTCAGCTTGGACATCAGCTGTGTCCTCTCTACCCTCCCTTCATTCTGTTCCAGGCAACATCCTTGTCAGATTTTGCCTTGTAACCTCACCCTATATGAACACCCCAGAGGGCGTTCCACCAGTCTGTGGAGGACAATTACACCATGGGAGCAAATCCTATACAGCAGGAGCTGTCATCCCATTCCTCAGTTCTCCCAGAGACAGGGAACCTGCTTTGGGGGTCCCAGACTCAGCATGGTGCAGGCAATTTGCCTGTGTCCTTCCTAGGTCTGTCTCTCTGAAGGCTGCCTAGGGAAGCCGTCTCTAGGTCTTGGGAGCAAGCAGACCTCACCTCACCTTGGAACTTAAATGTGCCCAGCATCATCCCTTGGGTGAAGATTCAGGACCCAGTCCTAGGTCTCTCAGGACCAGATTTGCTGGAGGCATTTGGGGTCCAGCTGGGACATCCCATTTGGATGTAACAGGGTCAAATCTGGGACTGTGATCATCATGTAAGGAGGCCACCGTGGGTTTTAAAATAGTTCTAGATTTACAAAAATGAATTAGAGAAAGGACCTGGAGAATGAGAATTCTTGGCAGCTTTGGGACAATTACAAAGCCAACTCTGATTTTCCAATTCTCTGTGGTTGCCAGGCCTGAGGTGCCACCATCCCAGAGGGCTGGACAAGGTCTTGGGAATGTCGGCATTAACTGGAGCTATGATATCATCTGCAGGTGGCCACCACCACGTCATCTCTCCCTCTTTAAGTCCATATGTCCTGTTGTATAGCAGGAGAGTAGCCGGACAGATCCAGTTCAATTCTCATCCTGAACTTGCCTCCACTACCTCATCTGTAAAAATGGGGGTAATGGCAGTTCTTGGATAAGAGGGAGTTGGCCATTTGTCCCAGGCCCTTTGCCTGCCTTTACAGTTCACATTGCTGGCATTACTTCTGCTGTCCACCCACACTTGCTCCCAACTAAGGGAAGTCTGTCTTCAGACATCTTCCTCACCCTTAGCTAATGTGACCTGTGCCAAGGGCCATCGCTGAGGGACCTGCATCTCCCGCCCTCTCACACTCACCTGCTGTGGGAGCATGTGTGCCCTGAGCGTGGGCTTGAGAAAGGGGTCCACAGAATGAACCCCATCTCTTCCTTTCTTTCTCTCCTTTCTTTTTGTGCTACTGGGAATAAGCCTAGGCTCTCATTCATGCCTGCTAGGCACATGTTTACATCTAACAACATTCCCAGTCACTATCTGTTACTGTATGAGACAGGATATCACTGAGCTGCAAGAAGCAGCTGCCTCATTTATCTGCCAGCAACACAATAACCCTTGAGCAATGCACAAGCTCCTGCCAAGCAGCCTGGGATCACCAGGCCTCTGCACTTCCATGATTGGGCAAGCCTCCTCTCTCCCCGGTTGCCTCACCAGAGTTCAAAGCTCAAAATCTAAGCACCACCAGGTACCCTGTGGCCTGGGAATGTTCCCTTCCAATATGATGACAACAACGGGAACCAGGGCCAAAGCGAGTGGATGGTGGGCCCTCGGCATCCCACTCATTCTCAAGTGTAGCCAGCCATGCCCCTGCCCATGCCCAAGAAGCCCCTCACCATCTCTTACCTGCCTTCACTCCTCACTCCCTTTACTTTCTGCTTCCTGCCCCTGCCTTCTGGCCACAATGCACACCTAGACCCAACGGTAAGCAGCCTTGGGTGTTTTCTGGGTCTGAGCTGGCTCTGGGGCAAGCAAGGAAGCCCCTCGGGATGTAGATTTAAAGAGGCATTCATTCTCAGGGTTGTGTAAGTATTGGGTTCAGGACTTGGTTTAGTGCCACTTTAAATTTTCCTTCTAAGGCCGATAAATGTAGGCAACTAACTTAACTCCTGGGGGGAGGGGGTTCTAAGTCATAAAGAAGGCCTTAGCTGGGGCTGCAGAGATGGTTCAGGGATTAAGACTCTGCCTCGAAAGCAGAAAGACCTGAGTTTCCGTCCCACATAAAAACACAGGCAGAAACATGAAACAGACAGAAATGATGGTGGCCTACATTTTCTGATCCTGGTGAGCAGAGCCTGGGAAATCCCAGAGTGGAGCAAAAAAAAGTAGTAGAAGCATCCAGGATGATTCCAAAGCCACCCTTGGCCCTCCACAGGGACCGACAATGCCCTCTGACACACACACACACACACACACACACACACACACACACCACCTCCCCATGGCCTGGCCTGGACAGTACTTGACGAAGCCCAGGCACTCAAGTAGAAATAAATTAATTTTTAAAAAAAAAGGCCTAGTTCTCCCAGGAGACATTTCCGGTCTCTTTTCTCTCACACATAGTAAGCCAAATGCTGTCATTTGGGACTGTGCCTCCAAAGCTCATCTGTTGGCCACTGGACACCTCTTCCTCTTGCTGCCACACTCCACAGAGATCTCCCTATCAACATGCCTAATTCTCCATGGGTCCCCAGGTAGCTCTAGGCCCTCCCCAGAATCCTTGCCCTGTGGATCTAGTTGAACCTTATAATCACACGGACTCTCACCACACCCGCTCTTCCCTTTGCCTCAAAATATGCTCTTCTTCCTTCCCTTCTGTCTTGGGACACTGACCTGAATGACATTTCTTCTTCACCCTATCAGGCAGCCTCCCCTTTCCTCTTGCTCCTACAGCAGGGTCCCTGCAGCCTCTACCAGCGCCAGCCCTTCCCACGTGGGATTGACCCACTACTATCGCCTCCCCACGGCCTGGCCCGGAACAGCACTTTGATGGAGCCCAGACATTCAAGTAAGAAGACGTTTGCACGGATAGTGAATTTATTTTTAGTACATGACTGGATTGTCATATAGATGCTTTGGTAGCTGGGTTGGGGTATAAGGGGAGATAGAATGTTGGCTGTAGCCAGGCCTGCCCGTGGCAGCAGGGGGCCACGACGGGAGGAGGCCTCGTCACCTCCAGCAGCTTGGAGCTATTTTAATGGCCTTGGCAGTGAGGTGTGCACATGGCGGAGGCCTGCGAAGAGGGTAATGCCGAGTGGGCAGCTCTGCCCACCTCTAATTATTGCTTGAGTCCTTTCTGGCAGAGCCCAGCTCTGCCCACGGGAGCCTCCTCTCATCTATCACAGTGTGAGCTCATGGCGGGGCCCGCTGATTCTGCCAGTGGGGGAAGACAAGAGGAGGTTTCCCAGGGGCCAATGGGTCTTGGAGAGCAGAGGCAGCCCCCGGCTTGTACCTTACTGTGCTCCTTTTTTTTTTTCCAGCCCCTCAAAGCAACGGAAGGGTACCTCTAACTCCAGGGTCTCATTAAGAGCTCTCCAATATGGCCGAAGAGCAAGTCAGCCAAAGGAGGGTCCACAGCACCTCCAGGGAGCGAGCCTCAGATGGTTTGGTGTCCGCTGACATGGAAGCCCTTGGGAAGATGGTGCCCCTAAGTGGCTGGCAGGGCAGTTGGCCACTCAGGCCCGGAAGGAGGCTTTGACCACACGCCTTTCAGTGGCTGTGGTGGCCCGGAAGTTGTTCACCATGTGAATCCTCTCATCTCCTCCGAGGTGAAAAGCAAGCTCCGAAATTTTTCCATCTTGACATACAGAAGGGATGGTTAACACAGAGGGGGGTGCTGTTGGTCCCCTGCGGTCTCAGATGCTGCCTAGGTAGCTCTCACCCTCTTTCCCTCTGGCCCCTTGGGTTTGACCCCCATCCCACCTGTCCTGTCCTTTTCCTTGAGATTGCAACCTGAGTAATTTACTTCTTAAAGAGTTTTGGAAATGACCTGCCTCAACTCATTCTAGTTCCAGTCGTGTCCAGCAGCTTTTCCAACTGCAACACAAGAATGGTGACCCCAGGATTCAGGCCTTTCCCTTCCTGCATCCCATGTTCTCGGGACTAGCAACCAAGCTGATGTATTCTAGGATCCTAATGTTTATCAGCTGAGGGTTGGAGCCTGGCCTGCAGACTGTGGGGCTGAGCCCGAGTGATGCCCTTTCCCCTTGGAGCTCTGGGAGGACTCACCTGCCTCTCGGAGATACGGATGGGCTCCCCGGAGCACGATCCAAGTGACACTCTCACTGAGTGGGGGCGTGGTCAGGGAGCCGGGGTAGGTCCAGTAGTGCCGGCTGGTGGGCAGGAGGCACTTTAGGGTTGAAGCAGCTGAAACTGGGCCTTGGTGCCCTGAGCAGGGTAGGACCTGGGAATCAGCACAGGGGCTCCCACCGAGGCCAGCCCAGCCGCTTCCTCATTCATGGCCGTCAGTAGGATTCAGGCTTCTATTTAGCCCCCACTGATGCAAATCATGGGGAAATATCTGTGACCTGAAGTGCCTCTCGCCTGGCCTGGGCCTTCTTGTTTGCGTGTATGTAAAAGCTGTGGTTCCTGGGCCCTCTGGTCAATCTGTTCATACCTTTGCCTTTTCAATTCTCTCAGTGATGCTGTGTGGCAGCCCAACGTTCCCATGACCCACCCCGTACAAATCATATACCCTAGTAGGTTGTATGCTCGGTACCCATGGGTTCTAATGAAGGATTGTGGGTTGCACAGCTTGAGGGGCCGACCCTCGCCCTAGCCTCGGCAAGGGGCTCCACGAGAATGCCGGAGTGAACGGGCCACTCCATAGGCTGTCAGTCTTCCCCCTCCAGCCAATCACTCTGAGTCGGGCGCAGCGACCCCTGGTTTCACCTTAAACCGGACCATGTAGAGTGCATCTGTCAGACGGTTCATGCTGGGGTGCTCCTCTCCTGTCGTCAGGGAAAGAACGGGGTGAGCCTCCAACCCCCGCATTCCCAAAGCATGCCAGCCTCCCTCGCTCCTTCCCGTCCATGGGGACCCCACCACCCACCTCCAAGAAGACACCAACCACAGCCAGGCCATCAGGGGCTGCAGCCGCCTCCCCAAAGGTGCTGTACTTCTTGGCATTCCAGTGGAACCAGATGCAGCTGGAGGGGCAAGAACAGGAACCGGCTGAGCACCTTCGGGGGCGGCAGCAGGCATGGACTCAGGCTCCCTTGCTCCCCCAGGACTTTGTCCCTCTGCAGAAGGTGGCGCCTGCAAACCTCTCAGCTTGGATGCTGAGGGTGAGGTCCAAGAGAGCTCCAAGAGAACCACAAGGATCTACCCCACTCTGGGCCCCCGCCCTTTTTCCTAAGTCCCAGGGCATCCAGGGAAGAATCCGGCTCAGCTTTCCCCATCTAGCTGTGAAATCAATGGCCATCCTGTATGTGACATCTCTCTGAGAAGGTGGCAAGTGATGCCTACAGCTGTATCAAAACAATCAGTAGCCAAGTTATAGCAGGTGGGTGGAATCTTTGAGGACAGGCATTCCAGACGAAGTGGACAGCACAGGGCAAAAGCTTGGAGGCATGTACAACGACTGGTCACCTACAGTGCCGTGGGAAACAGGGTGGAGATGAGGGCAGCCACCAGAATTCCTGCAGAGCTTGGATACAAGGCTCCACTTCTAAAGATTCCAGGAGGGTGTGTTGTGCAAGCAGGACTGGCTGGGCCCTTCCCTCCGGGAAGCACAGGCCAAGACAGCACGGGCAGAGTGTGGATGGAGTGCCCTGTGCACTCTCTGGGGCCCACATATCCTCGAGCCCCCAATTGTTCCATCTACCCTCCTTCCCCTGGCAGCACATGGATGAGGAGAAAGAGCCTCACCTCGCTGGGGAACGACTTGCCGTCCACTGTGTGCTCTGAGCCCACATCGTGTTTCTTGCCCCAGTGGAAGTGGAACTGCTTGAGGCGATAGGGCCCTTCCAAGGGACCACCAGTCACCACTGTGGGTAGAAGCAGGGTATCATGATCCATGTGGGAGGACAGCCTGGTGTTGGCAATGCCCAGGATCCAGACAAGCAGCCCAGGAAGGGGTTATGTTCTTTAGGGGAGTGTTGGGGGGATAGAGGGCATCAAACCTAGGGACTTATGCTTGTTACACAATCTCTTTGTTACATGAGTTCTTTACCACTAAGCCAGGGAGTACCTGACTTATTTTAGCCATAGGGCCTCATACACTCTAGGCAAACACTGTCACCAAGCTACATCCCCACCCCAGCCTCCCATGCCTGAGTCCTAATCATGACTGGGTTAAAATGATTATTTGTTAGTCTTCCTTGTAGCCTAGGAGGGACAGAATCTATTTTTAATCTCTGTTATATCAAGGAGGAAACTGAGGCACATAGATGCCAAAGCAGGATCACATCACACATAGGCCCCTGAACTATACTATGAAACTCTATCTTTTATGTCCTTAATCACACAGGCTGCACCACTGCCAGCCCCTGAGGGTCGCTGCCTCCCAGATAGTCTCAGGGCTCCCAGGGCCTTCTGGGCAAATGGCCTCTTGGAGGGTCCCAGTGTTTGCTGATGTTGTAACTTTCTCACTTGATAGCTGAAGACCTGGGGCAACACACAAGACCTCATGGGGCTGATAGAATTTCTAGCATGAACAGGATCTGGTAGTGGAGAACGCCCTGGCCAGACCTGAATGTGAGCTCCTGGATCAAATGACAGCTCCAGGCTCAGAGTTCTACTAGGCCCCTTCTTGATGGATGATCCGACAGGGCCTTATCCTTGAGGAGGCCACGGACAAGTCCAGAGAGCCCTCCTAGTGCCCTTCCTTAAGTGAGAAGATGGCCTAACCAGGCCTGCAGTACAGGTTGACAAAGGTAGCTGGGGACAGGGCCGGTGGCTCGCACAAGGCACCAGAGTGTCCTATAAGAGCTGTGTGTATGTGGGGGCGGGGGGTTGCTGTGGGACTTCCTGATCCCTGCAGGGATCCTGTCCCAAGCTTGTCTCTTCTGGAACCCTACAGGATGATGTCTGGAGGTGTGGCCCCCTTCCCTAGCTCCTTGAGCCTGGCTCTCTCTGTCTGACCACAGATGCCTGCTGTGCACTGTGAATTCAATGTGTATTTGGTTTTCCGTGGTCTTCAATCCACTTGACTGCTACAGTTGGTCAGTGGTATCGGCCAGCCCCATCTTCCTCTTCCTTCGACTCCCTAACCTCCCTGGCTACACTGGCAGGGAAGGAGCCTCAGTCAGGCCTGAATGTGGGACCCAGACAGTAAACAAAAAGAATGTCTGAACTGAATCCTCTGAAGTTTCTTGGAAGAGTCATGTGAAAATGGTTCCTCCCAAAATTGTCATCTAGGATCATCTAAACCTCCGGTCGCCTCCCTGGGGCTTTGGATGAAAGAGTCTTAGAATTCAAAATAAGGCAATGCTTTGTCTTTCTCTACTGAGGATCCCCCAGACTTCTTTCTGCAATAAGAACTATAGCTGATCCTCTTTTCCTTTTTTCTCCTAGCCTATCAGGGAATTCTAAGCTCCCTCAAAGCTCTGTGACAAGAACAAACTTTCTTCACTAACGAGTAGCAGTAAGGTCTCTGACTAGGACTTTATCCTGGACTACATGGACTCTAGTCCTGGAGCAAAGTGACCCTAGAAGGAGCTGCCAGAGGTTCAAACAGGCCTCAAACTGGCTCATGATGGTGGGTCATCAATGAGCTGGAGAAAGGCCTCTGAGCTGGACTAGGCATATTCTGGCCTGAAAACCACTCCTGGACCCTCATATCCCTTCCCCAAGTGCCCAAGGCTCTTCCTATTTGTTTATCTGTCTATCTATTTATCTATCTAATTTATTTATTTATTGTGTGTATATCAGAGGGCAATGTGTATTCCTGTGAGGGCCAAGGGTAACTTTGAGGATCATCCTGGATTGCCTCTACCTCTTTTTTGCTTCACTCTGGGATTTCCCAGGCTTCACCCACTAAGACTAGAAGTGCAGGCCTCCGCCATTTCTGCCTGTTAGTTTTATGTGGGACCTGGGATCTGAACTCAGGATTTTCTGCAGAGTCTTAACCCCTGAGCCATCTCTCCAGACCTAGAGGTTCTAAGACCTAAGATTCAGTATCAAGAGATGTCCTGAGGATCTATAAGATGTACTTTTTTGCCACAAGAACAGATGCTCCCCAAACCTAACAGGTGGATTTAGTTTCATTTCAAGACAGAGTCTCTAGCCTGGACTTGTCTCAAACTCATTATACAGCCCAAAGATGACCTTGAACTTCTGATCTTCCTGCCTCCACCGTCTGAGTGTTTGGGTTACAGGTTTGTGCCACCATGCCTGGTTTTTATGTGGTGTGGGGATCAAACCCAGGATCACTAGGCACGCATTCCATGATAGAGCTCATCTCCAAACGCAGAGGGATTTGTTTGTTTGTTTATTTGCTGGGGATTGAAACTAAGGCCTTATGCATGCTGGGCAAGCTCTCTATCATTGAGCTACAGCTTCAGAAATGGGTTCTTGGGAAGATAAATGACCTCCCTGAGTTCTAGAAAGGAGGCTGATACACAGAACACACAGTCCCTTCCCTCTCTGGAGGTCCCAGCCTTGATCATCGGAAGGAGAGCTTGGCTCAAGGCCACAAGCAGATCAGTGAAGGGTGGGGAGTGGAAAAAAAAATCTTTGAGAGGAAGAGGTGGAAGGGCGTTGGTTTTTCTCAGGCATCTGTTTTATGCGGAACTCTAGGGTCTGAAGAATGGACCTACCTACTCGCACCCCCTTTGTGCTCAAGGAGACTGAGGCTGAGCTGAAGGAAGTAGGGTTTTCCTTCACGCCATGTGGAAAGCTGCCCCTCCAGAGCCTCCTTGTCCCCTGTGGGGACCCTAAGAGGACAGGTGTCAGGTTACTCACCAGTTCGATCATCACTGTCACTGAAGTCCACCTGGACAGAGTGGCCATTGTTGGTGATGCTGAGGGACCTGCAGGCCTCATAGGAAAGTTCCAGTGGAAGCAGGCTGGGCGAGTACACGGCCTGACTGGATACGATGTTGATGGGCGACTGGCGGTCCCCCTGAGCAATGGGATACAGCTTGTGCCAATTTGAAGGGCCTGCAGGTAGAGAGAGGACAAGAGCTCAGGTCAGCCGGACAGAGGGAGGCCCAGAGGGGCAGTCTCCTCCCTTGCATTCTTTCAGCATGCCCCCATTTGAAGCCTAGAAGTCTTTTTTTTTTTTTAATTTTTTTTTATTATTATTATTTATTCAACTGTGTGCATATGCGTGTGTATGTGTGCGCGCGTCTGTGTGTGTGTGTGTGTGTGTGTGTAGAACCACGGAGGAATTTGTGAACCACCATGGACGCCTCCACCTCCTTCTGCCCCGGGATTCACAGGCTCCGCCCTACCAGGACCAGAAGCGCAGGCCGCCCCCGCTTCTGCCTGGCGTCTATACGTGGGATCTGGGATCCGAACTCGGGACCTTCCGCCTGCAAGGCGGAGGCTTAACCTCTGAGCCACCTCTCCAGCCCCAAGCCTAGAAGTCTTGAATTCCAATCCCACCTATGTTGCTTCCCTACTCAGCCTCCATTTCCTTGTCTGGGAAACAACACAAGATTCCCCTTACAATGTGCGCTTGGTACACAGAGGGTCTGCAGGGCAGGGGACATAACATAGTCGCAGGCTCGGAGTAGGTTCGAGATAGTAAATCCACTCACCCCTAACTGCCAGCACTCAGGGACATTCTCAAGCATCTGAAACTTCTCTCTCCCTGATTCGAGCAGGTATTTAGCTTCTTCCCGTCAGCAACTCAGCACTTGTGAGTCTTATCACATCAACCTGGTTTTGGTCAGGTGATTTCCATTTGCTACTCACAACCACAATTACGTGAAGTAGAAATCAGAGCTATGCTCATGTTTTAGATGAGGAAATTTAGGTCCATTCATACATGGACACACACACTCACATATGAACATACATGCACAGTAACCTGGTGCAAGCCCAGAACATGCATATGTGCCAACATATACATTCATGTGCACAGGGCTCTGTTATTACATATGACATACACATGCCCCTCACATAAAGACACCTCCTGTTGAAAGCCCAGAGAAGGACTACAACAGAACACATGTCCACACACACACACACACACACACACACACACACACACCTGCACGCACACCCACGGGCGCCCACCACCTGCCTCCCAGAGACTCCATCTGCAGCCGGGAGGCTCAGCATCTCCCTGGGGAACATCCTGAGATGCAGCCTTTTTAGAGCTACTGCCGGCTGGTGGGTTTAGTAATTTAATGGGGAACCTCTCCTTTATATTCCTTCCCCTCCAATACTTAACACCCTCCCTCCTTATACCCCATGCAATCACTTTTCCTTAAAAACTAAATCAATTCCCTCATTCCATCCCAATGTCCTCCCTCCTTCCTTCCCCTCCTCCTTCCTTCCTTCCCATCCCTCCCTCCCCTCCTTTCTCCCTCCTCCTTTCCTCCTCCCTCCCTCCCTTCCTCGTTCCCTCCTTCCCTCCCTCTCTCTCTCTTTCCCTCCCTCCCTCTCTCTCTCCCCTCTGAGATGGGTTCTCTCACTGTCTGGAATCAACCCATCTAGCCTGGCTGAGGTCCAGGGACCCCCCAGGGATTTTATTGTACCCACTTCCCTGGCAGGGAGATTACAAGTGTGGACTTTGGTGCCTCTTCTTTTTTTTTTTTTTAAAGTGGCTATCGCAGACCGGACTCTGGACTAGACTGCACTTGCTTCTGAGACCAGCACGTTCCCAAAACAGTCACCACCACAGCCTGATCTTTTCAATTCATGACGGCCCACTAGGTCATAACCCACTGTAAGGCCGCCAGATGAGTGACGGGAAGGTATTTCCCCGAGGGACTACTGGTGGCAGATGTGACAAGCCGGGTGGTGGCTGCTGGCCCCGCCTCCCACACTTCTTGGCAGGCGGACCTCCGCCCTGTCTTGAAGGTGGCGGCAGGTACAAGGTCCGGAGAGGGGGCACGAGTGAGGGTGTGTTGCTGGCCTCTCCGGTGCATGCTGGGCAGCAGGCCTCATTCCTCCCTGGCCGCCCTCCACGACTGCCCTTGCTCCTGCCCAAGGTCGACGTGTCCTTCTGCTTGTCGCATTGTAGCAGGAAGGGACGCTGGCTTTAGGACGAGAGTGTGTGCATATATGTGTGTGTGTATGTGCATGTATGTATGTGTGTGTATGGATGCGAGTGTGTGCATGCCTACATGTGTGTGCATGCATGCATGTGTGTGCATGTGCATGAATATATGTGCACATACGTGTGTGCGCACGTGTGTGTGCATGCATGTGGACCCAGAGGTCCACCTTGGGTGTCGCGCCTCAGCTGCCGCCACCTTGTCTTTTTAATTTTTTTATTTATTATTTATTCAATTGTGCATGTGTGCGCGCGCGCGTGTGTGTAGAACCACGGACAAATTCGGGAACCACCATGGACGCCTCCACCTCCTCCTTGTTTACTCTGTCCCGGGATTCACAGGCTCCGCCCTACCAGGACCAGAAGCGCAGGCCGCCTCCGCTTCCGCCTGGCGTCTATACGTGGGGTCTAGGAACCGAACTCAGGACCTTCGCCTGCAAGGCAGAGGCTTAACCCCTGAGCCACCTCTCCAGCCCCCCACCTTGTCTTTTGAGACAAGGGCTTGGCCGGTATCTCACTCACCTTTCAGACAGCTCGCTCGCCGGCCAGCCGGGGATCCACTTTTCTCCATCTCCCCAGCGACACAGCTCCGCGGTCCGCTCGCAAACCTGGCAACCTGTTGATCCTCAGAAGCCCACGTGGCGCCTTACCTGCTAAACCAGCTCATCACCCCCTCAGATGGTTTGACTTGCATCCTCACTCATTCCTGCCGTCCCCACCGGAGCCCACCTGACCTCTGAGCAGCACATCGCCTGGAGGGGGCAGGGCACCTTTCTGGAGCTGGTTTGAGAGTTAGATTGAGGTGCCCCCCAGGTTACCCCCCAGAAGGGTGTGTAGTTGAGTCTGAAGAGTCCCTCCCAAAAGCTCCCGTGCTGAGAACTTGGGTGGGCCTCCTGGGGAGCAGCTGGACCCATGGGGGGTCTGGCTAGAGGAAGTAGGGTCCTGGGGTGCATCACTGAGAAGTAAAGCTGTCTTGGTTCCTTGCATGTGTTCCTTCCTTTGCTCTCCCTCTTTCTCTTTTTCTCTCCTACCCTCCTCCCTCCCTCTTCCCCTCCTCCCCTCTCTCCTCCTCTCCCTCCTCCCCTCCTCCCTCCCTCCCTCCTGACGTAGCTGTTTCTCCTTCACAATGCTCAGCCTTGTCTGAAGCCCAGAGTATTGGGATCAGTACCTGAAGCCCGAGCTTCTGAAAGTGCAGGTCAAGAGAATCCGCTGCCTTGAAGTTCAGTCGTCTTTCTCTGTTGATATTTTGTCACAGCGATAAGCGACTGGACACGAGGGGCTCCGGAGGACTCAGCCCCTGATGGACAGCGCAGCATTGTTCTGCTTCAGGTGGAAACCTACTTCTTGTGCGAGCCAGGGAAACCTTCGCAAATGTGGTCAACAGAAAACAGCTTCCCTCCTCCCCTCCCCTCCTCTCCCCTCCCCTTTCTCCCTTTCCTTCCCTTCCTTCCCATTGCAGTCGGCCTGCATGGTTGCTGATAAATGACTATCAAACGACTTAAGAGAACAAGGGATTTATTTTCTTAATGATAGTCTGGTTACAATTATGTCCGCTTGACAGGAGGCATGCACCACACCAGGGCCGGGAACTGACCAACATTCTACTAATGTCTAAGAGAGGACGACCTACTTGCCAGACCAGCAAGTCTGGCCAAGTGTACACAAGGATGCGACTTCTAACCAGCTCTCGATTTCATTCCAGGGCTAGTCCCACCAAGGCTGGGGTCATAGGAGACAATCAAGGTCGCCTGGGCGAATCAGACAAAAAAGTGAAAGGAGCAACAGGAAAAGGCCGAAAAGAAGAGGATGAGCACGAAGAAGAGGCAAGAGATGAAAAGACAAAAAGAATTGTAGAGGGAGAAAGCACGTAAAAGGAGGAGAACAAATCTATATTACCAGACTGTGCTACGCGAGAGGATAGATAGCGCGGATGTGTGAGAGGACGCGGAGGTGCGGAGGAATAAAGAAGGCATGGAGGGGGAAGGGGACGGGATGAGGGGCCTCGTGGATGAGGATTTCTTGAGGAGGATTATTGATATCAGTGGCTTTTGGGCGAGTCTGTCTGGCTTAGCGTAGGGAGGGCTGGATTGATGTAGTTTTTTATGCGATGAGGCTTCGCGATGTCACGTGGCGTGGGCGTTCGCTTCTTTCTCTCTTCTTCTTTTTATTTCTATATCGTCTTTCTCTTTCTCCTTTTCTTCTCTTTTCTCCCTTCCTTCCTTCTTCCTCTTCCTTCTTCTCTCCTTCCTTCCTTTCTTTCTCTTTCTCTCTCTCTCTTTCTCCTTTCTCTCTCTCTCTCTCTTTCTCTCTCTCTCTGCTCTGCTCTTTCTTTTCTGTTTTTTTTTTTCTTGAGGATTAAGGCAGACTTTATTAGAGGAGAGAAAGAATGTAACTCAAGGATTCCAAAGTGGAATGCCATGAGGGGCAGGTGCCAGAGATGGCTGCCAGGATCTGGAATATTTATACCCTTAGTCAGGCCTGCATTTCTGTGTGTGTGTGTGTGTGTTGTGTGTGTGTGTGTGTGTGTGTATCAGAGGGCACTGTGTATACCTGTGGAGGATCAAGGGTCAATTTGGAAATCATCCTTGATTGCGTCTACCTCTTTTTTTTTTTTTTTTGGCTTGGCTCTGGGATTTCCCACGTTCTGCCCCACAGAGCCAGAAGTTCAGGGCACCACCATTTCCACTTGGCATTTTTACGTGGGACTGGGATCCGAACTTAGGGCCTTCCTGCATTTCTGTTTTTGAAACAGAGTCTCATGTAGCCCAGGCTAGCTTTGAACTCCTGATAATCCTGTGTTCACCTCCCATGTGCAAGGATTGCGGGCATATGCCGCCGTGCCCTGCTGAATGTATTTTAAATAAGTGGTGAGGGGACAGAGAGCCCCAGGAAGGTGCCGGCCACTGAGACACAGACAGTCTGACCCCTGCGTGTGGCTCTGGGATTTGCATCTGCGGCAGCTGCTCCATCTGCTGAGCAAGAGAGACCCGGAGCTGCCCCCAGGCCCCACTGAGCTCTCTAGGGAGGGGAGATGAGACCCCTCACTGTGGCTTCCAAAGGACCCCTTGGGAGCAGACTTTGGAGCTCCACCTTCTGCCTGTTCCCCTCCTTCCTGCAATGGCTTCAGACCCATCGTTCACTGCCTGGCTTCCCGAGGGACCTGATGTCTGTCTGTTGAAAAGAAGGTTCTAGAAGGTCGTGGGTGGACCTCGGTCTCAGTAGTTCCCACCTGCAGTGGCCTTTCCGACCTGTCTCTCTCTGCCAGGCTTCCAGAAAAGCACCCTATGTCTTGTCTGTTGTAAAGAATGTTCTAGAAGGCCGTCAGTGGTCCTGGGTCTCTGTAGCCGCAACTGACAGAGACCAGCCGTGGGAGGAAACCGGAGCTCGGGATGACTTCACCTGGGAGGCTCCCTGACCTCTTGGGGGGTTGGGGGCTCCTGGCACACCTTTCTCATCTCGCTCCTGGCATACCTTTCTCAGCTCCACGGCGCCGGTGTGGACCGGGCAGTGCGTGGTCCTTCCCAGATTCGCTTTCTATCTCCCCGCGGGCCAGAGCAGGGTGACCCCGGGGCCTCTGAAGGTGCTGCGCCTCGGGTTTCCTCTGAGTCACTCCGTCTGGACAGCCAC